>JAWNNV010000328.1:0-574096 GCA_035044485.1 Scaptomyza reducta
CATGGAAAGTAATGAATGAGCACTTCTGTGGGCATGCTTAAATATGGTTTTGATAGTAGCAAAATGTAGCCGCAATCGGTAGTTGCAACAAATTGGGCTAAACGTAAAGAGATCTTTTCGTACGGCTTATATACAGAATTCTTAGACGTTATAGTTTGCTTGGGACTAGTTTTTCCATTTATAGGTTGACCTGAACAATCTATGCGTGTACAGATGATGCTATGTGCAGCGAACGATTTTCTGCTATTGACGAAATCGTACAGGACACATACAAAACCGTAGATAAATACTGAAATGAAAGCATAAAAAACAGAAATAAAATATATATTTTTTGTACTAATAGAACTAGAATAGTATAAGTTTAATGGGATTTTGCATGTTAATGTTGATCTGAAAACTGAGCCTAGATTATGCATTCATTAAGAGTCCGACATGGGCATGCAATACCAAAGAGCTTGAGTGAACCACTGAACCACTCCCTTATTAACCATAACCATAACCCAACCACTTGCCGTCGATGTCACAAATCTGAAATGTAAACGGACCTAAAACGATTTTGAGCTTTGTCAAGAAGCCAACAAGCAAAGTGGAATTCAACGCTCGACTGGCGAGGGGCAGGTCCAAGCTTTACTGTAATCAGAGCCAAACAAGTCATTAACATTCTAATCAGAAGAAAAGAGTGTATATGCATATATCTGAAATGTAATATATACATTTATATACAAAAAAAAAAGAGATAGCAAAAAGAAAGAACCGTTGCGCTTTATGCAAATAATGTGCAATGCCGAATAAAGGGAAAGGGACAGCGATGCAAAAGTCATAAAAAATCACAAAGCGCACATACAATGTGTCCTACTTTCTGGCATACAACGAGAGACGTTTTCCCCTATATCATCCAGCATGCCCTGTAACAAACAGTACCAGCTTCCTCCAAAGATGGGAGAGTGAGAGAGAGAGCGCACACACAAACACTGTGCATCCTACGCAAGGGTGAGATGAGAACGCATTTTTATGAAGGATACAGAGTGCGACAGGGATGGAATGAAAGCGCGGACCATAGGAGGAGAGGACAAGTGCGCAGCGGATTCGGCGCACAGATTCGGCTGCTGCAGAAGGCAAAGAACAACGGGACTTTGGGACCGAGACGAGCCTTTTCAGTTGTAGTTGGATAGTACAGGCCATTGGACGTGTTGTATACAGCGTTCGCAAGTCAGTGTTGAAATCAGTAATAAGTCTGGAACATATCAGCATACATATTGAAAATATATATATATATATAGTAGTACATATTTGTGTATTTCTAGTTTTTTTTGCATTTATTTTTGGAGTTGTGCAACTTTGTTTAAACCAAGTGCCAAGAAAAAAAATGTGATGAACCTTAAAAAAGTGCTACAACCATGAAAGAAAACTGAATTAGTTAGTCAAGAAGACAGTTCAAGAATATACGAAAATAGTAAAACTGAGAGAAGAAAAACCAGTGTTGTTAATTTTTGCAAAATGTACTTTTTATTTGGAAACAATTTGCAGTCTTGAGTAGTGCAAAAAAAAAAAAAGATGCGTTAGGCACGCGCTTGACTTTTGCCATTAAATGTCTATCCTGGTTTTGTTAGCACCGGGCAGCAATACATACACACACGTACACACACAATACAACACATTTGTGTGCATGCACGCCTACGTGCTCAATTAGAGAAGTAAATGTGATGGAGCCCATAGCGCCTAGCTGTGAGAGCGAGTACGCAAATTTACTCTCAAGTGGCCAAGAGCTTAAGTTTGCCGAGCTAACAAACTGACTACAGTTATAGCTTCAGCTTCAGCTCCAGCTCCAGGGTGCTTAAATATGACTGTATGCAATACTCGCACATACATTCAAACTGTATATATCTGTGCAACGCAAACACATATAGTGAGACAGAGAGCAGGTCCTGCTGCTGCTGGGCTCTATTTTGAGTATGTATTAATCTCACGCAGTTATTTCCCCTCTCGCAGCAGAAATGCCTATGTGTGTAAGAAAGAGAGAGAGTGTGTGTTAAATTTGCAGAGGCTGGGTTGATATTGTTGTTGTTGTTTACTTGCTGCGTAGAAGAGAGGTCACTAGGTCGCTCCGGGACGCATTCCAAAACAGCAACAAAAACAACGACAGCAACAATCCGAACGGAATGCCTCAAGTGCGGCTTAAGCAGATTTTGGCCACGCCTCATTTGCCAAATGCATTTCAAATGCGTTCCACAAAATTTCAGGGAGCAAATCAAACGGACTCCCACGCCAACGCATAGTATAAAAGAGTGAGAGCAACAAACAACAACCGATTTGTTGCCTACTTTTGTGCGCGCATCAAACTGCAAATTGTTTCATTATCTATCTATCTGTTGCCATAGCCAAACAACAACGAATCAGTGTACCAAGTATTGTGATAAACTCAAACGAAAAATAACCAATTTACAAAAAAAAAAGAAAAAACAAAAAAAAGGAAAAAATAACCATTACCGGGACGAAAACGAAATCGGTATCGATATTAACTAACGGAATCATCAAAGGATCATCAGCCAGCACAACGGAGACCGATACGGAAACGGAGACAATGGGCGGCGGTGAAGTGAACGTCGCCACCGTCGATGTTGAGGGCGGCGACAATATGGCAACACTACCGGTATCGCGCTCCCACACCGCTGGCAGTACCGACAGTGCCGAGAAAAACAACGCGGCCAACAAGGAAATGGAGCTGAAGAATGTCATCCCACAGCCGTTGCAAAGGTGCGCTGTTACAGAAAACCACAAAGAGAGAACGAGAGAGCAGGCAAGTGAGAGAGAGAGAGAAACACAATGAGTATGAGAGAGAGAGATAGAGAGAGATGAAACTATATATGAGAGTGGTTCAAAGTGATTGGAGCTGTTGTGGATGCTGTGAAAATTTGTGGATGGCTTCCGGGTGGGTTTATAATGCTTCTCAAGGCCGCCTAACAATTTCCAAGAATTGGCTCAGTCTCTCAGTCAGGCACACGCATACAATTACTCTAATGTGTGTGTTTGTGAGTGTTTTACTAAATGTTAGCGCCAGCTATCGACAAGAAGTGGTCAACAGGCAACGCCATCTACGGGCCATCATGAGCCGGCAATGCAGTTGGGGAGTTGGGAAGAACTTTGCAGAAAAATGTACCAATCAGCATCTTGTTGCAGAAGTGCTTTGGATAATAGATAAGGGAGTAGCTCCAGAGTAGAATGCATTATTTGTGACATGATTTCTACGAGTTGCCTAGATTTTCGTGCAGTGCTTTCTGCCCGAGCTTCTGATTTATTGCGTACTACCGACAAGTTTTTATATATGTGGCACATCCAGATTAAAGCTTTCATATATAATTATAATATTCTAACGATCAATTATTATCATTAAACACTGAAAAATATACGATACGAGGCATAAACGGGTTCCTAGTAAGGTGTAGATTCAACAGTCCAAAATCATTGATGTTTCATCACTTCCTAACAACTTTTTGACCTTGTCATATTCAGTCCGAGCTATCACTTCCACTCGAACGAATATTTGGTACCGAACTATTCTACAAAATGGGTTGTTCTTGAATCTAACCAAGCACACATTAATGTACATAAGATACTTACACATATTTGCAAAATCCTTCATTGTATATACTCGCTTGTAAGCATGTATGTAAGCTTGGCAATATGAACATAAGCAACTTAGTAACCAATTAGTTAGTCACTACCACACATACACCTCCAAAGGAAACGACAAGGTCCCGAATCCAAGAAACACAAAAATATATCTTCCTCCGAGTATTGTAAAACCCATTATATAGCCATTTATGTATGTATCAACGTATGTTATTTGAACAAAAACAAAAAAAAAAAAAACTTGTCAATTGTTGATTGTCAACTTATAGGGTTTGCTACACGTTCAAGCCAAATCCAAATAAGCACAGTTTTATGCCAGCGAAAATAACGGTCCAGGGCACATATCAAACCAATCCAATAACGGGACCAATCGAACTATGGTAATATACAATATAATGAAAAAACTACACAATACATACGCTAAATTGCCATTCTTCTAACTTATGTTACCTCTTTCCCAATGTTCCAATATACAAACACACTTAAGTTAAACAAAAATGGGGAAAAAGAAAAATATTTTTATAAGTATTTTGTCACTTTTTTTTACGATGTCAAAAACATAATTCGTATTCTTATCAGACAGTTTTAGTATTCGCGTGATTACCATATGCATACAAATGTGTGTATGTATGCAAATGAGTGTGCTTTGAAGACTTAATGTGTGAGTGGGTGGGACTCCTAAGTACTTGTGTGTTGAGAAGCGATGTTTGATGTACTGTGTGAATGTTTTTTTTTTTTTAACTGGGTCAAATAGTGCAATGCAATACAAATATCGTGCACAGTGGGTCCCAAAAGCCATCTATCTATAAGTCTTGAGAAAAATCATTCATTGGAAAAGCTAAAAGTGAAAAGCTAAAAGTGATTGTGACCTAATTTGTGCGTTCCACTGTGCACCACTGTGCAAACTTAAATGTTAATGTGTGCTCTTGTAATAGGCGTTGATTGGCATCGAATATTGAAGAGTTGATGATGATAGCTAATTATGTACTATGTATGTGTGTAGGTATGCATGTGGATGGGCTATTACACACAAATTTGCACTCGAGCTGTCAAGCGATGCTCGCGAAATGCATGAAAGAGAACACGAACACACAGACACAGACACACACAGCCAACACACACATGAGAAAGTACACCAATAAATGAACTACTTACTAGAAACTAGGTAATTGGCACTAACACACACAGATACACACACACCAACATGTAAGTGTATGTATTTAGGACTGGGTCATGCAAATTGTGAAGTATACACACCCCAACACACACACACACACGCGGATATATATATGCACTCTTGTAGGAAATGAGCATTTTGTCAAGTTGAAAATATGCAAATTGAATAACGTTTGATTATTGCGCTTTCATAGGACATCGTTGTTTATTGTGACCAGTCTGGTGTATGCGATTCTCTTGATTGTTGTGTGCATTGCATACGTGATTAGCGATGTGACCACACACCGACTGCCGGTACTCTACTATGAGACGTTCTTCACCTATCTGTACGGCATCAGCATTCTCTTCCTGTTGTACGTCTTTTGTTTCCTGCTGCAGGGTAAGCTACACATTACATTAGCATTAAGAAAGAGTTTAAGTGTTAACTGGTTCTTATATACAACACAGAGAGCTCTTGCTGCAATGGCGGCAATGGTGGCAATGGCAATGGCGGCAAGCCGAAACCTCAACCCAAGGAAAAGAAATCGAAGAAAACTAAGAACGCAGATCCAGCCGATTCGAAGGACGCGAAGGGCTCTAAGGACTCTGGAAAAGCTGGCAAAAGCGCTACATATCAGGTGGGTAAAATAACGAAAATTGCTGGCCTTAAAGAAAGTTGATACTCAAATGTATGATGAATGTGCCAAGGCGACTTTAGTTTCGTTCCATAATTAAGCCAAGCAAACAACAATTGCGATTGAGATCAGGGTTTCCGAAACGGCACATGGGGTGGATTAACAGTTCATTGTTAATTACTATGTGACGACGATTGACAACACGATAAGGCCACATCAATTACGACGATCATACGAATTGTGTGATCTCGTTCTCATTTCTACACAATGTGCAATGCTGAATAATGTGCTCTATTTCGTTTCGATTTCCATTTCAATGCACAGGAAGCACCCGTTGATGCCGAGGCTGCCGTCACCCCGAAGAACGTACGCAAGCGGAAGACCACGCACAGCGATCTCACACATGGAAGTTTCTTTCTGCGCGTTGGTGCCATCGGTAAAGCATTCGAATACTTCTCTAGCTTGATTGTTGCTCATTGAACTGATTGGATAACATTTCTTTTCTATTTGATTTCTGGTTATATCAACTGGTACGTGCGTGTGTGTTTTTTTTGTGTGGTGTTTGATTTCCTTAGCATTTGGACTTGGTGCCATGATCTATATTGGCCTTGAATTCGGTTCATTCTTTGAGATACCGTTCGATTCGCCCTGCCATCATATACTGATCGGCGTTAATCCATTGCTGCAGATGATCTTCACCTTTATGCAGATGTACTTTATATTCATGAATGCACGGGTAAGTCTATTTTGTTCGCATTTTGAGCGCAGTTCAATACAATCAACTCTTAAATCTTAAATCTAAAACTAAATAAATAATATATGAACACTGTAAGCCAACTAACTACTTACTACTAAATACAATATACCACATACTACAACTATAATCTACTACTACGACAAACTATTGTATGTTAACAACAATCATGAGTACACACAGAAATAGACAATAAATAACACATAACAAAGTCCTAGTTCTCCTTCAAACGGTCTACTCGTAATTGAGGTTAGTTTTAAGTTTAAGCTTACGATTAACTCGTTGGCCAGTGCTGCAAGTGGGAGAGTGCATGATTGAAATGTTTAAATTTCATCCGGAATGCTCAAATCTTGAGTTGTTCTTGATGATATTTCTGCAGACAATCGCATGCCAACTCGTGCACGGCTCTAGTTACGAACACATCTCGACGGTCTAGGCTCGGTTCGGTTCCTTTTCTCTCTCTATCCCTTACTCTCTATCTCTCTCTCTCTCTCTCTCTCTTTCTGTTTTACTCTCACTATCTTTTCGCCTGTATCGCTCGTTTGAATTGGCAGTTAGTAGTTGAGTTGAGTTGAGTTCATTATCATTGATTCGCGCATTCATTCGCAATTTATTTTATCAACGTTTATCAACAACATTATTATCTACTCTCATCTGTTTCACATGTTTCATTTCGCTTTGCTTCATTCAAACAAATGCAACAAATGCATACAGAACCTGATTCGAATATGAATATTATGAATGCTTCTCTCAAATTCACAATTCATTATCACATTTCGGCACAATGTCGAATTGCTCAGTCCGAAAATCATAACCAGTAATTAGCAAAATTCAGTTAATTAGCTTGGCAGCTTTGTTTAGTGTCACATTATTCACATGATCACAAACACGTACACGCATATATTCATCAACGCATTTATCAATCCAATTTCACATCTCATCTCATCATCATCACCATTATATTCATTTTGTGTTTAACAAATTTTCGAAATTGTGCAAAATACTTAGTTTTTTTAATAAACCATTTTTGTGTACATAACTCCCCCCACAACTCCGCCCCATTCGCGATCGCAGACTAGGCCACCATTTCAGGTACGATATACAACTCATTTTCTACTCTCTACTCTACTCTACTCCACTTTACTCTACTCTACTCTACTCTACTAACCTACCACTCACACAACATACACATATCTATATATATTTGTGTGAGCGTGTGTGTTGGATATATCTATTTAATTAATTATATCATTAGCTTATAACTTTTATATGTATATGAACTATAAGGCATATTTTGGGGAGTGGAAGTTTTAACATCTATTTGTATGCTCTTGTCAAATGATTCATAAATTTTGTGTGGAATTGCAAGGGCATTGAAACTTCGTCAAAGTGTCGAAGTTAGTTTTTTCTATACACGTACACATACATACATACTTAAATATCTTTGTATTGTAACTATACTATATATAAATATATATATACATGCAGTACATACAGTACTATGTACATACAAACATACATAAATATACCTAAGTGTAAATGCCTAATTCCTAACCGTACTCAAGATTGCGCTTGCGCCCTGCCTTTTTCCCATTTTCTCTCTCTCTCTCTCTTTTTCTTCGTGTGTGTCTCCCTTTCTCTCATATACAGCTGAACATACACCGCTTCAAGGTGATTGCTCGTTTCGGTTTGATGCATGTGGTGGCCACCAACATCTGTGTGTGGATACGCACACTGGTCAAGGAGTCACTCCTGGAGATAACGATCTATCATCAGAAGCGTGAGGCCGATCCGGATGCCTCCTCCATTGGACATTCGATACGGCAGCATGCATTGCGTCATGCTGGAACCGTGCTCCGCACACAGGCTGGACCCAACAGCGAGTTCGAGGTGCTCGACGGTGAGGATGTGCTGCCCAAGAATGTGTACAAGAGCGACAATGTGCTGTCGAAGCTGGTGCGCAATACTGTCGATGGTATATCGAAGAGTTTGGGCATGGGTGGGATTAGTAGCACTACTAGCACCACCACCAGCACCACGACCACCACACGGGCTCCGTACACAACGCCCGGCTATCAATGGCACAGCACTACTATGGCCCGCAAGCTGAAGAAGTTTATCAGTAGCACGACCGCTGCCACAAGCACCACCGGTAGCAGCAGCAGCAGCAGCTCCACCAGCACAACCACCACCACCACATCAACCACAAGCATTCCATTTAATAGCGCTGCATCATCCGCTCCGGCCGCCACCGCTGATATCAGCAGCATCAGCACAACCAGTGAAACAACGCCCTTCAATGGACTGCAGCGCATGCTATCAAGCGTTGCACCGAGCCAGACGCCCGTCGATGTGTCCGCGCCAACATTGCCCGCTGCTGCCGAGGGCAATTCAGCCATTGACAGCGCAACATCCGGCATCTCCTCATTCTTCAACAATCTAGCCTCATCCACGCCAAGCACCAGTGTCAGCGCCAATACGCCAGTTAGCACCACAGAGAGCGCCGTGAATATAATGAATAATCTATTTGGACCCGGCATGGAGAATAGCTTCCAAACGTATTCGGATCTATCGCATGATGAGTCGAACGTCTGGTCGCCTTTGAGAATCTGGAGAGCCTGGACAACATATATCCGGCAGCACTGTCTTCCAACATTGGCACACTCAACTCCACCGCCTGTGGACGCATTGACATTATGGGCAGCATCGTATATGATTCGGCGCCGTATCTGTATCCGTTTATCATTGAGTATTCGTTGATTGGCGCGGTGGTTTTGTATGTCATGTGGAAGCATATCGGTCGCTATCCGGGCCGGCTTAACGATGAGGATCTGGAGCACAGGCTCGAGGTGATGCTCTCCCGTCGAGCCGTTGCCATGGCGCAGCAGGCACGTTCCGGTCGCGTCGACTGCGTTGGCTCCTCGAAGGGATTGTTCTTTGGTCTGTTGCTGTTGGTTGGCGCGCTGATTTGCTTGATACTCTTCTTCGTCTTGGTGCGTCATCAGCAGTTCTCGCTGTTGGCCATTTATCTGGCCGATGCCAGTCACTGCATTCTCATGGCCTTTGCCATACTAGCCATCATTGTGGGCTTCATCAGGTGCGTTAACTAACTCTAAACTCTAAACTATTCCAACACATTTGTAACAAAATACAACTCTTCTTCGTTTCAAACTTGAACAGGGTTAAGAACTTGAAATTCCGCTGTGAGGAACAATCGAACTTGAATGACATTTTGCTGCGCATCTCGGCCTTTGGATTGTTTACCTACTCCGTGTTTAGCATCATTGCCGGCAGCATCAAGGTATTGGACAGCGAGCCCAGCCTTCTGGTAACGACCACCGGCGGCGTTGCTGTATTCCAGGTTATCTTGCAACTTCTGTTTATTGCCGATGTATCGCGCCGTCGCGTTCACTTGCCGGAGCATGATCGCAGCAAGCCTGGACGCCAGATTGTCACCTTCCTACTTATCTGCAATGTGGCCATGTTCGCCATCTATACATTTGAAGCTCAAAAAGTATTCGCCAATCCTGTAAGTAGATATGTACGTAAGCGAGACTGAGTTAAGTAAGACGATTAACGCTCTCGTTCGTTCTATTCGTTATATTCGTTCTACTCGTTACTATTCGCTCGTTTTCTCATGTTTCAAGTTACATTCTAGTGGAGATCTAACGCATGTCTTGTTTTTTTTTTGTTATCAATGAAGCCAATGAAGCTTGAAAAATAATATGAGAAACTGGGTTCTAAATGTTGTACCGTCATATCAACCCTTATAATAGAAAAAACGTTGACATAATTATAAGCTTAAAGGATTATAGTTAAATAATTTATTTGCAAAATTTAATAGTTCAAACTGCATGTTTTTTTTTTTAAGAAATTGTTCTTTCAAGTCTGTATTTGTGAATACCCTTAATGTATCGTTCGATTCGACAATTTGCTAATGTGTACCTGTTTTTCTTCTTAACTCTTTTCGCATGTATACAGGTGCAGTTGGAGTTCTATGGCTTTGTACCCTGGTCCATCATTCAGCGCATTACTCTGCCTCTGTGCATTTTCCATCGCTTCCATAGCGCCGTAACACTTGCCGAGATCTGGAAGACCACCTACAAGGCACGCTTGGAATAAGGTATTCCACCGATGCAGCTAAATGCAGAACAAACAAAATAAAAAAATAAATACAAAAAAAATGAGGTTAAAAAAATGCACCAAACAAAAAGTAAAGAAAACAAAAAATATAGCGAACCGAAACGCAAAGAAAACAAGTTTAATGTTAGTTTCTAATTGCATATTATATATAATACAATATATAATATATATACATATAACTTTTTGTTTTACGTTACGCGTGCGTATAAGTTAACTAACTATCAAGAACACACGTAAGAAAGGAAATGTCAAAAATAAGAAATAAAATAACCATCGGAGCATTTGCAATGGTATTGGTTTAATGAAAGCATAAGCCAGACTTTAGAAAGAATATTGAGATGATTGAACGTTTATTGCTGCTAAATACCAAAATGATAAACAATCAACTACGGCAAAAACCACGATATTATATTAAAATTACATTAAAAAAAATGTTGAGAAAACGAGAAAGCGTCTGAGAACGTTTATCGAATTAATTGTTGTTTCATTTTTGTTTTCCTATTTTTTTTTTCTATTTTTCATATTCTTAATATAGAATTTCGATTTGTGACACGTGAGCTGCAATCGCTTACACTTTACAACTTAAGAACTAAGTCATAGTGTTTAGTCCTGCATTTCGAAAGGCAAATGCATATCAAATGCAACATATTTTTGTTTGTTTATTAATTTAAAAAATTGAAGCGAATTATATTAATAATAATAATACTATATTTACAATTTCAGCACATAGTACGTTAATTAATTTATGTAATTATATATTTAATTGTCATTACTTATATATATATATATATATTTTTGTTCTCCTAATTTATGCAATATTGTGTTTGTAACTAAAAGTTTTACTTTTATATCCTATATAAATATTTTTTTCCTGTTTGTTTTTAATTTCCGCTGCAATTCAATTACAAATTAAAAGATCATGTAACAATTAAGCCAACAAAAAATATATACAAAACGAAGGTTGTTTACATTTCGCGTTGCAGTCGAGTGCACGAGTACTCAAGAAAAAACAAAAACTTAAGTATATAAGCGGCTAAGCGAGTAATTCAAACATGCAAAAAACAAGCGCCGCAAAGTATGCAACGATTTTCAAGCAAAATTCAATCTCGCTAAACATGCATTAAATGGGAAATGCCATGAATTGGATTGGAGCTAAGCACGAATATTACAAAATAACATGAAATCATTGAGCACACTTTTGTGTGGGTTTTTCGATTTGCTAGCAGCCAAAGAACATGCTACATGACGAAAAACAGTGATGAATGTTTAATTTGTAATTTATTTTTTGTTTGTTTTTGATTTGATAGTTTTGAAGGTTTTTTTCCGGCTAAAATGCGTCCAATCAACTTCATGGCCTATTCTAAAGCAGACTCAAAGAAGAAAAAGCAACTAAAAAAGCGACTGGAAACTGCAAAAAGCACAAGACATTAAAAAAAGAAGAAAAAACATCAAATTTGCGGCTAAATGCCGATGGGAGCCAAGCGAAAATGAAAATTAAAACATTTTTAATATTATATATACATGTGTGTATGCATGTGTATAAATATATATTTATATAGGTGTGAATATATATATGTACGTATATATATATATATAGACATAATCGTTTATAAATGTCCATTTTTTGATTATTAGTAGTGATGTTAAATGAGAAACAGAAACTTAATAGTAATTACAATAATTTAACTATGTATGTAATAGCTGCAATATACAAAACCAAAAAAAAGAAAAACAAAATAAAAAACGATATAGAGTCGTATGTGGTTCGCCAGAACACTTCTTAAATCCCCGAACAATGAAACGCATTTAGTAGAGATGACACACAAAGCAACAAAACAAAAACACGAACGAAAAAAACGTTTACAATTACAAGTTAAGAACCATTTTTAAAGATATGCTACGTATATCTATAAATATATGTATACTAACCCACCAAATTCAAAGTATTTCAAACTTTTATATGGAACTCTCGCGGATTCAACAAACACGGCGGCAAACCACAACTCTTCGCTGCCACCACGAAAAACAAATGGAAAAAAAATCACAACTACAACTACATGAAAAACTGGCTCATATAAATGGAAATTTGTTGCCAAAAACAAAAAAAAAAAATAAAATAAATAAATAATAAATATGAAAAGAGAGAATATCAGTTTTGAGCACCTACAAACACACACACACACAAACATACCACTGTACTACATGGCGAGTGTGTGTGTGTGTGTGTGTTTGCTGTTGGCAATTTACATACATATATATAAACACTGTATACACTGCCGTCTCTTGAACTGCTCATACATAGAAATATATATGTACGTACCAATACCAATACCAATATATATATATACAGCTTATATACATATAAAAACGAAATGCATGTACATCATCTGTGTACATCAATTTCCGAATAGTACATTGCGCGGAGATACGTGATCAAAGCAATCCAAATCGAACTCGAAATTTCGTACTTACTTAATGTACTCAACAAGTAAGTAGTTAATACACACATACACACACACACACACACACATACACACAACTCGAGCGAGCGGAAATGATTCTCTCTATCTGCTAGTTTTATACACACACACGCACAGACACACAAACATGCATACTAAACTTATGCATTCAAATGGCGAATCAAATTCAGTTAAGCATGTAATTGTGTAGGCTTTTAGTAATCGATAAATATTATGTGTACATCCATACATCATATGCATTAATAAAACTAAAATAAACAGCTTAAATGGAGTTAAGAATTAAAAGGATCGAAAAATGAGAATGAATGAGAGCAAATCTTAATAAATACAAAAAAAATATATATATATATACATATATATATATACATATATATATATACATATATATATATATATATATATGCGTATATCTAAATGTTTTTTCTTGCAAAAAAAAAAATACAAAAATTTCTAATTTAACATAAGATCATATTTTATGTATTTTTAATAACATAACAACATAAATTATTGAATGTTTCAACTAAGTTGTATAATTATAAGTGAAATTTACAAAGAACGCGTCTAAACATAATGGAATTATGTATCTGTATCTTAAACCAAAACAAAAAACATAAAATTCATGAGATCACTTCTTGAAATATATATATACCCACAACAACCAGCAACTACATCTATATACATACATATACTGTAGTTAATGGCAAACTTAACGCACAAGCAACAAGCAACAACCAACAGATCGATTAACATGACAAATGATTCAGAAATATATACATATATATATATATATATACTTGCATATATGTAAGTACATATTGGAAAATTCAGTAAATAAAACAAAAACAAAAAAACATCAATATATACATATAAATATATAAAAAAAACCAAAAAAAAACACTTATAAAAAAAAAGTGAAAGCATTAAGCGAAATTTACACGATTTAATATACATTTTCCCATAACCATTACAATTTAAATAAATACATAATTACAAATAATACATAATAATAACAAAATGGAAACAAAAATGATATGCGGAGGTACGACCCAAAACATGTTGTAATCAAATTTTTAAATCATTGTCGCATTTTAGATGCAACCAAAATTATTTCCGAGCGCGAAACCATTTCGTTTCGTTCAACACACACACACACACGCACACGCACACCACCCACAACAAGGCTCAACGCTCGACGGGCAGCTTGCGGCTCGTCTTGAGTGCAACAGCACGCACACTCACACACACACACACATTTATACACATCCACACATACATATGACAAATTACGTAACGATCGCAAAATTTTGATGGTAAACGAAGCAAAAACAAAACAAAAAAACCCAAATGGCATACAAGTAATTTTAAATTGAATAAAACTAGTATTAAATATGTACAACAAACTTAAAAGCTGTTTCATTTGTGGGCGGGAAATAAATCAACGAGCCTTTCGAGCACATCAATAGTATATATATTTAACAGGAGCTCCGAGATTAACAAAAATACATTTCATAATTGTTAGTACATTTCAAAAAGAACCAATTCCTTTGACTATATTTGTTTCAGGTGCTAAAATGATTATAATTTATGCTAAAAGCATGTACTCGTTTATTATCATTTTGTTCTTAAATCAAGAATTTTCAAGAGACGTTCACATTGATTTGGACCAATTCCTTTGACTATATTTGTTTGAGGTGCTAAAATGATTATAATTTATGCTAAAAGCATATACTCGTTTATTATCATTTTGTTCTTAAATCAAGAATTTTCAAGCTAAACTCCCTCTGAGACGTTCACATTGATTTGGAAGCGTGCGAATCGATAGGCACGACTGTCTGCATCTCGCACTAGACAAAGCGGCGGCTGTCCTTTGGCACCAGCAGCTTTCCGTTCTGTTCGGCCTTCTAGGAGTTGACGCAATCCACCTGACGTTATGTAGCCCACGGCACAGACGTTCGCCTCGACAAAGCTGAAGCCGGCACTGTTCACATAGCCAAAGACCTCGCGACTGCATTGACGGCGCACACTGTTGCAAGTCTCGGCTGGGTCTGTGGGCAGCCATAGGCGACACATTTTGGCCAATTGATCGCGCACCAGTGAAGCCGTCTTGGCTGGCCGTATGATCACACGTCGTGTGCTTGTTTCCTGCAATTTTCGCTTTGCGCGCACTCGTCGTCCTCGTAGACGCTTCAGCAGGCACTTATGGTTGCTGCGCAGCTCTTTACGGAGGCGCTCGTTCAGATCAGGCTGCGGTGGCTCTGTGTGCACAGGCGCATGCTCGTCGTGCTTTAGTTGCCGCCAGCGACGCTTCCAATCGTCGTGCGTGGGCAGGCAAATCAATGCGTTGTCCTGCAGCTGGCCGCGTGAATGCAAACGCAATTGAATCTGAATGAGACAGTGATCGGGGAGCTGCGCTGGCAGCGCTTGTCGACGTCGCAGTGATTCATCCAGGCGCTGCAATAGCACACGATCCCGCAGCACATAAAAGCCAGTCGGAGTTGCAGCATTTGCATCCGATTGCCAATCGCGCACCAGCTGCTGCCAAGGCGCCAGAAATGGACTGACCACAGCCAACTTGCGATAATTGCAGCGTTTGTTTGGCGGCAGACGAAAGTAGCGTGCTTGACGTTCTGCAGCAGCCTGTGCTGCCTGATCCCGTCCTGCAACAAAAAAAAATCACAGTTTAAGCAATCATAAAAGGGAGCTGATCCGGATGATGCACTCACCTGCAACAGTGTCTGGTAAGTGGTGTTCCACACCCATTTCCCTTGCCACGGAATCAAATTCGCGTAGTCCACCTGGCCGGGCACCCCACATGATGAGCGTCAGCCAGAGAGCCATGCCGTAACGTGCGGGCGCTATCACATCCCAGCCAGAGCCGTAGCCCAAGCGTTTATAGTGCGCCTGCTGTGATCCTGGACGTTGGATTAGTAATAGTGGCAGTGGTTGCAGCTCCTTTTCAAAGGCACACGGCTCGCCAGGCACAACAGCATGCTGCTGGCGCAACTGATCATACTGGTGGGTCGTTAGCAAGCCCTGACCGAGACGCTCGCGTAATTCTGGCTCCCATAGTTCACTATTGGGAAGGTCAAGTGGTTGCGACATGAGCAGCTCATTGGCATCGAGGCTTGCAGCTCTGACTGGCGCAACTCTCGTTGCCTTGGTGCGTTGTTTGGGTCGTTGCAGTCGGGGATCGACCACATTAACGCCAATTATTAGATTGGAAAGAAGTTCGCTGGGCGAGCTGAGCTGCAGCGCCGATTCAAAATAGTTTTGTGGACTGTGGGCGCGAAGACTGGCAGAAAGTATGCGCTGAACATGCGGTCCGGTGAGACGAAAACGATTGAAATCCTGCTTCAGCAGCAGCAGTTCCACTCTATTATTCTCATTAACGTAGCTTCTTGGATGCTCAAAGGCTGTGGTGCGCGTCCAGAAACGCAGTTCTTGATCCTTGGATGCATTTGGTGGCAGGACATGTTTTTGCTGTTTTGTCGACTTTAGTTGAAACACATTTATAAGCTGTGAAATGGTTGCCTCAGCGGCAGACGGATGCAGCCATAACCACAGAGTGCGACAATTTTCAGATTCCTCTTGATTATCCAGCGGGCGCCACATAAATTTGACACGTTGCAGGGCAGCCCAAGGATACTGTCCATCGGCAAAGAGTTGAACGCAGCCTTCTCGACGTCCGGTCAAAAATGTTTTGGCCGTAATGCTTAGCCCACATTCGGGACTGGTAAGACGGGCCAGACCGAGTTGCAACAGTTCAAAGCTGCCTTTCAATTGCACGCAGCTGTAGAAGGAGATGTCCTGCAGCAGACAGTGCTCGGCACTGGCACGGTAGCAGGCTCGGTAGGTCTTGTCGCAGCTGGCATAGGGGCAACCGATAGCCCCAGCGATCGATCATGAAGAAGCGCTTGGCATGCCATATGTGAGTCTCCAGCCAGATGTGCTTGCGCTGACGGCGCACATATTCACAGTTCAGATTTTTTGGACGGCGACGATATTTACGCGATGGACGCTTGCTATTCACTGGCTGATTGCCGGCTTTGCCCATTTGGGATTTGTGGGCTGCACGATGCTTGCGTGGCAGCCGCTTTGGATGATGCGACATGGCACGTCGGCGCATGTGCTTGGGCAGCGTTTGAAAGATTAGCTTACTGTTGGCCGGCAGCTGTGCCTCTGCTATCAACGACTTGATTTCCTGCAGAGCCCCAGCTGCATAGTGATATGTGGACACATGACTTGGCAGCGTTATGCGTCCACCCAAACTGGCATCGTATTCCAGCTTTTGTGTGCTCATTATGTTAATCTATATTTGTTTCTTTCGTTTTTCATTTGTTTTCTATGGCGCACACAAAAAAAGACTAAATCAAATCAAAACAATTTAAAACTTCGGCACGTGTACCGCTTTTAGTATGGTGATAAATTTGCCATCATTTTGTACAGAGTATCGATATGCATGATGCGATGGTATTTTTGGTCACACTATTAAATCGAACAACCACCACAGTGGCGCAGTGTTATCATGTTTACAAAAATATGTATGCATGTGTATATGTACATCGCCATCGATAAAAGATCAACAATCAAAGTTTTCATTGAGCCAGCGCCTTCATTTGTGTGTGTTAAAAGGCTAATAATGCAAAGATGCTGGCCAGTGCAGTGGTCACAGCTACTCAAGTTGCTGCTGCTCTTGGCCGCCGTTTCACAGTCAGCAACTGCATCTGGCCAAGCACCATACAACACTACGATAGCAAAAAGCACAAATCTCAAGAACAACAGCATCAGCCAGCGGCGTCTGTTTTGGCAACTACCAGCTAAAAACACTTGCCCAACATCCATACTGCCACTCCGAGGCACCGTCTACATTCTGTACGATGTAAACATCTCCGAGGGCTTCAACCTGCGTCGGGATGTGTACATCCGTATGGCGGTATTTGTTCGTCGCCTGCGACGACGCAAACGGTTTCGAAATGTACGTCTGGTGTTGCCACCGTGGCCACGTCTCTATCACTGGCACTCACAGGGTCTTGGACAAAGCGATCTGATGTGGCGAAGCTTCTTTGACCTGGCCAGTCTGAGACGCTATGCGCCGGTTCTGGACTATGACGAGTTTGTTGTCGAGTACCGAAGATTTGGTATGCCGGCGCCACCCTACGTCCATGTCAATCAAGCCTTCAGACTGACACATTACGAAGTTATGCTGGAACAGGGCGTCTTCCGCGACAAGTACGAACGCATAGCTGCCGACTCCCACGACTCCAATGGACATCGCATCGAGGCCTGCAACGAGCAGTCCATCAGCGGTGGTCCACTGCTGCAGCAGCGTCTGCTCAGTTACGGGCGCTATCACTGTGTGCGCTTCCAAGGCAGTGCTGGCCTGCTGGAGCGCATGCTCCGTGAGGCCATTGACGAGGATACTGCGGGCGTGGAAGATGTAGACGATATGCGCGTCTATGCGATACTCAGCGCTGAAACCGTGCTCCACGACAACTGGGGCGACGAACACTTTTGGCTGGCGCGTCGCTCCATGCGCTTTGCCAAATCCCTTAGCCAGGTGGCCGCCGATTTTAGACTTACCGCGCTGGCCACCACGGACTCCGCGGCGGGCGTACAACGACCAGCAATGTGGGAGCTAGAGCGACCCAAGCGCGATGCACGTGGTGGCGACTATTTGTGCGCCCATTTGCGACGCGGCGACTTTGTGAGATCGCGCGAATCGACGACGCCAACACTCAAGGCGGCGGCACAGCAAATCAAGCAGCTGCTGCGGGCATTCAACTTGAGCAGCGTGTTTATGGCCAGCGATGCGACGCCGTATGAGCTGCTCGAGCTGAAGGAGCTGTTCCAAAGATTTCGCTTCGTGCACTTTACTCCGGAATCAAATGCGCAGCGACATCAGCTGAAGGATGGAGGCGTCGCTATTGTCGATCAGCTAATCTGTGCCTACGCTCGCCACTTTGTGGGCACATATGAAAGCACATTTACCTATCGCATTTATGAGGAGCGCGAGATTCTTGGCTTTAGCAAGTCAAGCACATTCAATACATTCTGCAAGGCATTGGGCGGCAATTGTGCACGCAATGCCGTTTGGCCAATCGTTTGGCAAGACGACGATGATAAGCTCTACTGAATTCTTTGTACACTCCTTAATTTACCACTGGCCACTCAATTGAATTTTTTTTATATATGTTATAGTTTAGGTGTATTTTTATGTCGGTTCAATTATTTTGAATACTGTGTAACTTTGAACAAACTGCGATGCCATACCAAAAATAAAAGTCTGTAAAAGTTATTCTCTGAAAAGTGTATACTATAATAATACTGCATGAGCATTTCATTATTGCACATTGTAATTATTAAAATAAAAATGTATTCTTACTAACGTATTGTATTTAAATAAACGATATTTAAGATTGACTCTGTTCAAATATCGATAGTAAATTAACAACAGTCTAGTATTTAATATGTATTTTGGTATTTCACAAAATTCGATAAGAAATACCGATAGGTACTATCAAGTCAAATTTCGATAAGTCATAGAAGTTCAGTTTACAGGTCTGGCACGTGTTTGTGTTTTAAAGATTATATACACTCGAGAAATCTACAATCCTTCGCCAAAATGGGCAAAAAGAACAAAGCGGGCACCAACCTGGGTCGCGCGCTGATCAAAGATCGTTTTGGACACACACCACGGCGCACGGTGGACAACGATACAATGGTGAGTAGTTCTTTGCAACTCTTTAGCTCATCTACGTGCATACATAAACTTACATATAAACATTTAGCTGCACACTACGGAGCTGCAGGATGGCTATGACTGGGGCCGCTTGAATCTTTCTTCGGTAACGGAGGAGTCATCGTTCAATGCATTTTTGCGCACAGCAGAGTTGGCGGGCACAGAATTTCAGGCAGAGAAGCTGAACATAACATTCGTGAATCCAAGGCAGCGGGTCGGTCTACTTAGCAAGACACAGGAGCAGACAATGCACCAAAAGCATGCGGAGCATTTGGATCAGCTGAAAATACCGCGTCGTCCCAAATGGACTAAAGAAACTAGTGCCGAGGATTTGGAGCGTGCTGAAAATGAGGCTTTTCTCAATTGGCGTCGTGATCTGGCGATGTTGCAAGAGAACGAGGAGATTCTCATGACACCGTACGAGAAGAATTTAGAGTTCTGGCGCCAACTGTGGCGCGTTGTCGAACGTTCTGATGTCGTTATACAGATAGTAGATGCACGTAATCCGCTGCTCTTTCGGAGTGTCGATCTAGAGCGTTACGTCAAAGAAGTGGACAGCAACAAAATGAACATGATTTTGGTGAACAAATCAGATTTGCTGACCTTGGAGCAACGACAGCACTGGGCACAATATTTCGACTGTGAAGGCATACGCACGGCTTTTTACTCGGCCACACTGGTTGAGGAGGAGCTGAAGCGTGAGGCAGAGTTGGCCAAGCAAGCGGCTGAGTCGCCATCGTCGGCGTTGGAGCTTCAGCAGCTGCGGAACGCTGTCGAAGATATCCAACAGTCGCTAAATACCGTCGAGCACACACTGGACGTCATCGAAAGCAAACTACAACCCAAGCCAACTCAGAGTGAAGAGCTTAAGCTGCCCCGTCTGCCTGGTGACAAGAATAGCGCTCATCTGTTGTCGCGAACAGAACTGATTGATTTCCTGCGACACATCTATATGGGACCCAGGCAAACTGCCCAGCATGTTACCATCGGCATGGTCGGCTATCCAAATGTGGGCAAGAGCAGCACAATTAACTCACTGATGACGGTTAAGAAGGTTTCGGTGTCGGCCACGCCCGGCAAGACAAAACGCTTTCAGACGCTCTTCCTGGACGATGACATACTGTTGTGCGACTGTCCAGGCTTGGTGATGCCCAGTTTTGTGCTGACCAAGGCGGACATGTTGCTCAACGGCATTTTGCCCATTGATCAGATGCGTGATCATGTGCCCGCTGTGAATTTGCTTTGCGAACGCATACCGCGCCACATTCTCGAAGACAAATATGGCATTCTGATAGCTAAGCCCGTGGAGGGCGAAGATCCAAACCGTCCGCCCTTCTCCGAGGAGCTGCTACTCGCCTATGGCTGTAAGTGCATAAATCCAACACAATCCTATATTTGTCCAACTCATTTTTTTGTTTTGCAGATAATCGTGGCTTTATGACCTCAAATGGTCAACCGGATCAGGCACGATCCGCACGCTATGTGCTCAAGGATTATGTCAATGGCAAGCTGTTGTTTGCCCTGGGTCCGCCGTCGGTCAATCAGTTAGAGTATCACACATTTCCAGAGCGCCAACGTGCGCCAATAGAAGAGTCCCAACTGCCCGGACAGCAGCAGCGTGCAATGCGCGTAAGTTTTTAAACGTGCCAAAGTCGTTATTAAAATTTTCATGCTATTGACATTGTCCACAGATCGACAAGGTCACAACCAAAGAGTTGGATCATCAGTTTTTCACCGCTCAGCCCAGTGTGGCGCATGTCAAAGGACGCACAAATTTTCCACACGTACGTCTGGCAAACGATGGCAATCTGATAGTCAGTGAAACTGGACCGCCACCTAAGCCATGGCGCAATGTGAAGAAAGAGCGTCGCGAGAAGCTACGCAAAAAGTTCTCCCATCTGGATGAGCACTAAGCGCGAACAACGAACCACTGCCATGGAAACTCGTTGTGCATACACACACACACAGAACAGTGCTGCTGTCAGTGCTTGGACTCTTTGGTCATGCCTTATATGGCATGTGCTTAAGAGCTGGCTTAGCGAGCCCCTGTTTTAAATTAAGCCTAACCGTAAGCATTAAAATCTGTGAACTCTCTTAAATTTTCCAGAGATGTCATCTGGCAAGACTTTAAGTCAAAATGTAAACAATTATTTATGTATTATGGATTGTTGCTTACACAAATTGATTAAATCTGATACATTAGATTATCAGCTTTAGGAGCCACACTTAAAATGTTTTTTTTATATATATATATATTATACAATTATATATATTTTTTTATGTACTTGTGTTTTAAATTAATGTTATCTAAATCTGTCACAAGTCAGATGGAAAGTGGAACAACTTTTTATTATTATAAGTATTATTATTTTGCTTTCTTTAAGAGATAAGTTTGTAATCTTGTTTTTCTTGTTTCTTAGCTTACCTATCCCGTTGCTCATGCTGCCGGCTTTGCCTCTCTCTCGCTCTCTCACTCTCTCTCTCTCTGCCACATTTTACATGGTAGAGTAAGTACTCTCAGGGTAAAAACATGAAGTGCTTGTTGGCCACGCAGCTGGAGATGAAGGAGGCAAGTCGTTCAATGCTCTTTGCTGTTGTACTTTGATCAACCAGCAGCACAAACAATTTTCTCTGCAGTGCTTTTTTTTTTTTTGATAAGCAAAAAACTTTATGTGAACTGCCTGTGCAAATATGTACATAGACTGTATGTGTTTAGTTGCCAGAGCCTGTTGTCTCTTGTTGAGGGCGCACAGCACATATCAATTAAGTAAACTGGAACGTTGCTGTGACCAGTCTGTTTGTTAGCGTTGCAATGAGTGGATCTGCTCCTGCGCATAATTTCAAGTCCTTCAAGGAGCTCTTGGTAACGCGTCGCGGCAAACTTTTAATTATCCAATTCAATCGGCCAGCGGTACAGAATGCCTTGCGTCGTCGCACCATCTACGAGCTGCTGCGCGCTCTGGAAATAGGCAATGCGGATGCGAGTATTAGTATTATTTGTCTGACGGGCAATGAGAACGCCTTTACATCGGGCAACGACTTGACCGATCTGCTCGCAATGCAGCGCAAGAGCGGCGATGATGCGCTGGACGCTCACTTTCGTGCCTCCAACTTTGTGATGAAAGCACTTGTCAAGAAGATGCTGCTCAATCGCAAGGTTATGGTCGCCCTAGTCCAAGGCAATTGTGTCGGAATAGGCGTTGTCATTGCCGCACTATGCGACATCATCTATGCCACAGATACCGCCCAGTTCTGGCTGCCCTTCACCCAGCTGGGTCTCTGCGCTGAGGGCGGTGCCAGCTGGACGCTGCCACAGATTCTAGGTCGCAGCAAGGCTGCTGAGTTGCTGCTCTTTGGTGAGCGTCTAGATGCTGAAACGGCAATGCGTCATGGCATGATCGCTAGCCTGGTGTCCAATGAGCAGGAGTTCTGGAAACGCATGGAACAGCACTCGCAGCTGCCGGCTGTCTCGTTAAGAACCACAAAGCGCCTACTGCTGCAGCCCTGGCGACAGCAGGTGCTCGATGCTCTGGAGGAGGAATGCAGCCATTTGAACACTTTGCGTCGCGGCCATACTTATCGGGCACAGATAATGGCTTTTGCCAGACGGAACAAGCTGAGCAAACTTTAAACGAAGCCTTCCTTGCTTCTTTTCTTTTTTTTGTTACATTTGAGATATATAATTAAGATGATCATTAAAAATAAAAGTAAAAACTTATATTATAAACACATGAAATAAACAAGTAAGAAGTCTCTTGTCGAGAAATCCCGACTCGACTATAACCTGAACCCCATACTTTAAGCGTACAGTCAGTGCTTATAGTGCGTATAGTGTATATACTTTGGTGTTTCTTAACCGATTTCAATAAAAAATTTCAGAGATTGTCATTATTCGTCTAATGTTTCAAACGCCCTCTCCAAGGTTTCCAAATTCAAGATTTTGTTTTTATCGATCACATGTGTATATCGGAAACAGGAGTTATCAAAAATTTAAAACAAACTTGTACTGCCTAGGGATACGGCGAGCTTATGTTCCAAATCTGTAGTCTCTTGCTCTTATAGTCTCTGAGATCGACGTGTTCATACAGACAGACAGACGGATATGACTATATAGACTGTTGATGCTAATTAAGAATATATACACTTTATGGGATCGGAGATGCTTCATTCTGCCTGTTACATACTTTTGCATAAACCCATTATACCCTTTTTACCCATTTTTAAGACTTCAGGTTTTTATTTTAAAAGGTTTTTAAAAAAATATTTATTACGACTATAGTTGGTAATTCTTTGTTTTGCCTATGTTAACGCTAAACGCTATGATAGTTGTCTATATTAATATTTTAAAGAGGTAAAGTTTGTGATATTGTCTCTAAATCTACTAAACCGATGAGTGTTATAGGCTTTGTATAAGCCCGAAAAATTCGAAAACTTTTCAGTGCCAGCCTGATTAGCAAAGTTACTTCTTATTCCGGAAAGCGGCGCCGTCTACTGGCTTCCTCACTTTGTTGCATTGTGAATTATGCAATATTGTTTATGCTAATAACATTATGGAAATCTTTGAACATACGATCTTATGTGAGAAGCTCGTGCAAGAGATAGTTTAAAATCAATTACTTAAGCGCTATACCAAAGACATTTTACTGTTACTTACGGTTTGGGCACCTGAGAAATTCAAAAAGTATAAGATATATAAGTTATATAAAATAAAGTCGTGACACATTTGATTGAAAGATAAGAGTTTTTATTTTTATATAAGTTCTCAGAATTTGAGCTGTGTTATTGCCTTCCATGTTAGAACCCATTTGGGTATTTCGAATTATTAATATTAAATGTATATTCAAAGTGTGAAGTGTGTAAACGATTTGCTCTGTGTGTTTTATTCGTTTTATATCGCCATAATTATTATTAGAAAGCAAATTTTATACTTTGTAGCAGCCAAAAACATGTGTGTACGCACTACGTCACTCTTTTCCAACTTCATGGTATCGAAAAGGAACAAACAAAAAAAGGATCTTAAAATGTGTTTAAAGAGATTTCTATACTCTGATACTGTAGGTTCTGTTCGTCAGTGTTTTCATCTCTCAGTTTAAACCAAGAAGATATGTCTCACAATTTTATGTCGGAAATGAACCAGAACCTGCCACAATGTTTTTTTTTTAGAGTTTTTTCTAACCAGTCCGAAATCACTTAAAGCCTTTTTCAAAGCTCGAGCTTACAAATAGTATCTTCTAAGCATGAAATCAGAGTATAATGCCGTCGATTATGGACGAGTGCAAAGTTCTCACTGCGTGTCGTGATTTTTATTATAAATAGTGTGTGTTATCTTGCTTGCTTTTTATGTTTTGGTAAATTTCATCTTATCATCGTCTTTATATGCATACGTACTCATATGTACATATGTATGTGCATATACTTAGTATAAAGTTGATCATCCCAAAAATTTATGCGGGATGTAGAATTTTTATTATTTGTTTGTTTTTTTTTCGTGTGTTTATGTTTGTTATAATTGAAATGACTGTAAATGTTTGAGAATTTTTTTTTTTGTTTTGTTCTTGAAATATTATTAATATAATTATTATTATTCGTATGCAAATATTTGCTTTGCTACAATTATTATTGCCAGGTTCGATAAGAAAATAATTTTATTTTTAGATATTTATGCATTTTAACTGCAATTGGCGTTATTTGTTTTTAGATATATATTAAATTGATGTGCCCAAAATACAATGTTTTTTTGGCTGAGCTTTAAGTTTTATACATTCTTAATTATTGTTATGCTGTTAATATTTTAACACATTTCTTGTGTAAAGTAAAATTTGTTGTCTAGATTATTCACTAGCACGGTCTTGTTATTATAATTTGTTATTCTTTTTTTTTTTAGAGTTGCATGCCGCATATGTTTAATACTTTTTGTTTCTGTTTGCTTTATTTCGTTATATGCTACAGTTGGCATTTTATAAATTGTTCAGTGTATTCATTCACAATTTACTATCTACGGATTTATAATTATAATAACAACAGACAAAAAATAACATTTACAATGCATCTGCGCTAGTTTTAGTTCCTTCTGTGTTGTAATTCAAAATTTGTTATTCAATGTTGTATTTATTGCTTTGTTATTATTATATATTACTAGTTGAACATTTCACCGACGCTTTCAACCGCTTTCCATTGCTTTCCATTGTCAACATGCATAAACATACATACATACATATAGTATGTACATAGGGATATCTTAAGCCCTGTACCCAAATACTAAAATATCAATAAGTTAATATGGAGAAAGAGAGAGACATATTAAATGTGAATCAACAAATTCATATTCTTTTCATCTGTTTGGTTGTTGTTGAACTTTGAGCTTATATATTATGTTGTAAATATATATATATATAGATATATATTTGGATGTGCTACCGAAGGAACCGCTAGTAGATATTCTAGTATTTTGATGTTAACTTGACGAAACTACGAATTCTTGAAGCTGTTAAATTGTGTATTGAATCTTTAATTGGGTACAGGGTATTAACTAGTCAATAAGTGTTGACCTTTGCGTGATTGCATTTCTTGACTGTTGGCCGTTTGCTGAGGACGGATTAACTATCAAAAAAATGCAAATGTTATGTTTCAATTTTTGTGTTTTTTGTTTTTTTTTTCTTCATATCTTAGGTTATTAAAAAATGTGTTTTTGTTTTTGGTTGAACTAATTAACTAAGTGCATTGCATAATTTTTTTTGTGGCCTGAGGCCTGATGTTGCATATTAATTAGGCACGATTTCTCAAGCAACAGTTCTCGTTAAGGATTTAGAGAATCAGGCGGCTTAATCGTAATCCAACTGAAGATTGAGGAAACCGGCCGGACTATTTGCTTATTGAGATATAAATGTTTTTATTTTTTTATTTATGCAATTGTCATAAGTATTATTTTATTAATTTATTTTCTCTCTGGTTATAAATTGTTTTTTTGTGTTTTTTTTTTATTAAGGCAAACGCAAACGCATTTTAATTGTGAATACAATTGTGTCAATTTTTGTGTAATTGCTTTTTTTAAACGTTTTTCTATTCTATACGATTCTAAATTTTTATTTTAGAATATGCCCCGTCGATTTGTTTGGTATCCAAAATTTGTTAACTGGCCTAAAAATGTTTGAGCTCAGTTAAGCTATAATTTGAATTATCAAGAATTCCTGAAACTAATGTGTATGCTTGTGTGTATTAATAATTACATCAGATCCTACATACTGATGTATTTATATATATATATTTATATATATATAATATTTTTATAAATTAACTTTAGCCTACTCGTTCAGTATTGAATTTTCGCCTTAATTAAACAAAATGTTTTACATTTCTTAGTTTTCATTATTTTAATTATTTTTAAATATATATATATATATATATATATATTTATTTATATTTATTTATATTTATATTTTACTTTACGTGAAATCACAGTCCGTATGTGAAAAGACTTTATGTACTTGAACGATAAAATATAAATAGATGTATACAAGGATTTGTATATGTATTTGTAAATATGCATTATGTATACGCTGTATATGCGCATATACTGCTAATTATCATTTTTCGTACATCTTTAGCAATTACATTTTGTATATATACTACATGTACTTCATATATATGTATATATATATTTTTTTACTTTTTTTATTTATATATATATCATACAATATATATATATATTTATGCATAAGTTCTATTTCAAGGCTGTGACTGAATAATTTTCTTTAACAAAATGTGTTTGTGTTGAGTGAAGTGTTTATGTGTGTGGGTGTGTGTGTATATTTTTAATAAAAGGCATTTGATAAATCTTGTTGTTTGTTAGAAAAAAACTTGTTTGAGTTTAGATTCAAATTGATTTTTAGCTATATAATATTATAGTATGAATGTCTATAAGATTTGATTTAAATTGTTCATTGTTTATTAGCTAAAATTGATTTGTTTAATTTTTGTTTTGATTTTGATGAATTTTTCTTTTTTTGTAGTTGCTGTTCAACATTCTCATTAAGATTATTTGAATTAATTAGCTAATCGAATAAAAAGCCTTTTTTTTGGTTTCTTTTGTTTGTTGTTTTGGTTTTGCTTTAGATTTTATAAGTTGATATGAGCATTCACATAAGGTTTATGTAGTAAAAATTGTGTGTGTGTGTGTGTGTGTGTGTAAGCGCGCGTGTATGTGTGTGTATGAGAGAAACTGTTTGGCTCTAGTTATTATAATTCAAATACTTGACAAAAGCAAAACTCTCGACAAACTAAATCAAACGGTAAAAGCGCTAGTGACAGAGCGAAAGAGATAGAAATAGAGAGAAATGTTAACAGTATAGTTAGGATCTAATATTGTCATTAAAAATGGAGCACGTGTGTACTAAGTGTTGGGAAGCGACAGGCAGATCAGTATGAAAGTGTACGAAATGTAGCCTACATTTAAGCTCAAATAAAAGTGTATATCTGTGTGTGTGTGTAGCGTCGTGTGTGTTCATTATACACTATTCATTTTCATTTTATAAGTTTATTTATATATCTATATGTATATATAAGTAGTAGTAAATATATGCATTTAAGTACTTGAATTGGGTTTTTTACTTTGCTTTGCTCTATTGCTATGCATTGATTTAAAAAAAAAATATATATCTTACCTACTGTGTTTTTGTTGCTAAGTTGTTTAATTGTTATTCGTGTGTGTGTGTGTTTGTGTAAAAATTCATAAGCGCCATTTTGTCAGCTGATTAGATCAATACATCTAGAACGCCATGCTTGTGCGCCTGACACCCATGCAACCACCCCCACCCCCACCCATGCCACCACCCCCGCCCCGCATAGTACTGTGCGACACACTGCGTCCCATTCGTGCCCCACTGCTGCGACGCTCGCGTGCTCGCCGCAACAAATCCGAGGTGCTGGGCCGTCGACTGTTGTTGGCACTGGACGAGCCCCGACGCCGGCACGAAACAATATCGGATGTCGAGGAGCGACGTATGTTGCCCGTACCACAGTCATCGATGGCAGCTCCAGACACAGACAATGCACCACCTACGCCGCCACCAACACCACCGCCAGTTGCCGTATAGGGTGACAGATAGTACGGCGACAATGAGGTTGAATGTGCCGGCGAGCCGCGACGCGGCATGAATGTTTGCCGCGAATAGTCCATCAGCAGATTCATTGACTCTAGTTCTTGGTCCTGCTCGGGCTCCTGTTCGGCATCGACGATCTCGATGCGCAGATCGGCGGCGCTGAAGCAAGTGACACGGCCAATCCTGTGCCGCCACACAACGAGGAGGAGCGCGGCTGTGTGACCGAATCCGTTTTGTTGCCAGCTCTCAGGCCGCTGTACAGGGTCTTGATGTGAAAATCGAATGATTTGAAATCAAGAAGTGAGCGTCGCTTTTGTTCTCTTGCCTGCTGCACAGGTTGCACTGGTGGCACTGGTTGCTCTAGATCATTGTTGTTGTTAAACGTATCAAATTGTATTTGCTTGTTATGTGAGCTAATTGGCTCAATTGTTGTTCGCTGTTGTTGCTGCACATCATGTTTGCTTATTGTTGTTGTCATAGTATTGCTACTTAGGCTAGTTTTACTGCTAATCACTTTCAAGAATTTATTATCATTATCTAAGGACTCCTTTCGTCACTGAATAACACAGAAACCCTGCTTGGCAGCCTCTTTCGCATCCGCCTCCTCAATAAACGCCTCCTCCTCATGCTTGGGTGAATCGGCACCGCAGGGTCCACCGCCGCTCAGGCTAAGTGGGCCCTGCGGGCAGGCTGATTGTCACCGAAGCGCCAGTGTAGATATCATTGGCGGTCGCACTGGTTTATTCTCTAAGATGCGCTCCAATTCTAACATAACGCTCGACGACAACCTTGGCAACAGCTAAGTAAGATAGATAGAGAAAGAAAGAGAGAGAGAGAGAGTGTTTGATGTAGTTTTTTGTGTGGTAGGAAAATCTGATTGTGACGAACCTGCAACGATTGCAGACTTTGATGCAGCTGCTCCGCCGATGTGGCTCCCAGCAAAAGGCACTGAACAGGCTCATGTTTCAGTGACCAGGCAATCGATAACTGTGTTGGACTGCAACCCAACTTCTCGGCGAGTGCGGCCAAATCACG
This sequence comes from Scaptomyza reducta, assembly GCA_035044485.1. Classification (NCBI taxonomy): domain Eukaryota; kingdom Metazoa; phylum Arthropoda; class Insecta; order Diptera; family Drosophilidae; genus Scaptomyza; species Scaptomyza reducta. The sequence continues at coordinate 29,670 of JAWNNV010000328.1, forward strand.
CAAACGATCGCAATGGCGTCGACCCTCCTCAATTCGATCCTTGCCCCAGCTACCTTGCGGCGAAAGTGCAGCCTGCAAAGCAACAACAAATACTCTAGGTCAAGTAAAGCTTAAAGTAATTAGCAAAGTAGTATGAACGCACATTGCGATTGATCTCATCCTCCGTCCACGAGAAGCTCTTCGTTTTGAATGAGCCCTTGGGCAAGAAGAGTTTGTCCCCATTCTGTGTATCACTCAATGCCATGGACAGTGGTCCCCAAGCCATCAGTCCCACACCGATTTTGTTGTACATCTCGGGCAAATAAAGCTCACACTTTTCGCGACAGAACATATGGTACTCGGACTGCTCAACGATTGGTGTGATGCAGTTGAATTGCCGACAGTTGGTGTATGCTTCCATTATTTCGACCTGAGACCATCTTGCCGTACCCCAATACATGGCCCAGCCTTGCTGGATGACATAGCTCATGGCTCGCACCACTTCTGCAAATAATGGTCAGAATTCGGTATAAGTATGTCGAGACTAAACGAGGAATACGAGTTCTACCGACCTTCCATGGGACACATGGGATCTGCCTTATGAATGATCACAATATCGATGTAATTCAATTGCAAACGTTGCAAACTTGCTCGGACACATTCAATTATATGCTTGCGCGATAGACCACGCTCCTCCGATCTGTATCTCAATCAATAAAGAGAAAGAGAGAGAGAAAGAGAGAGAGATGGAGAGAGGTATGCAGTGAGTAGCTGAATCATTATCATATTTGTGTTTACTTACTTCGTGCTCCAATACACTTTAGTTGTGATCACATAGGTGGTGCGCTTCCAACCCGTACGCTGCAAGATTTTGCCAATTTCCGTCTCGGAGTGCGCCTCAGAAATGTCAAATAGATTGATGCCGCTGTCAATGGCCAGTTTGAGAATGGATTCGGCCTGCTCGTCACTGACGCCCGGCGAGAAGACGGGCCACGTGCCCAGGCCCACATTCGAAATGCGGAGACCGCTCTTGCCCAGGTTTTGTAACGCAATCCCGGTGTGGGAGTCGACCCGTGCCGCAGCGGCAGCGCCGGATTCGAGCCTAGGCTTATCGAACGGCCTAAAGCGATGACAAATGTGACCATGCAACCAGTCCATCAGATGGATCAATTTTGATCAGTGTTGGGTAAGCATGCGACGGCAAATGTTTGGTTTCTTGTTAGTTCATAATCAAAATGGTATGTGGCTATAAAAACGTGCAATAAACAGCAAACAACGAAAAACGAAACATAACATTTTAAAGTTACTTCAAAGCTTTTGACCCCAAAAACGGCAGCAACAGGTAAGATCCGAATATTTATAATCATTGGCTATTTCAAGTTATCTTTCTAGGTGTCTAGTTGAGTTGTGCATGCAGCTAGATGAATATAAAAAGTATTCCAAAGGAGCCGGTTCGAAATACTTCTTATCAGCTTGTACCATATGCGCAAAATGGTTTAAAACTTGTGCCGGTTCGTTATCAGAGAACGCATTAAACGTGCACTTTTAGTTCAAGTAGAAGAAGAACTATGTACTATATACGTCATTGTCATAAGTATGTTGTTGTATGTACATAGAAAAAAGAGAAATACAACGAGCTCAAGCATTCGAAGAGTATCAACTAAAAGAACGAAAAAATTATAAGGTTTATATAATAGTGAGAAATTCGATACCGAAATCAAGATGACCGCCCGTACCACTGAACTCCTCCATACAGTCGAGTGACGCTATTGGTGCCCGGCACCTGCAAATAAATTGTCGTTATAATGTTTCGATTAAATGTTCTCCAAATGTTATCGTTATAAATGACAAGTTTGATGAAATAAACCCACAATACTGGAAAATATTTACATTCTTATCTCATTTTATACTCTTAGTTATGCCTTTATTGATTCCACTGCTGAGTGCTATTGAAATTACCTCTAACCAAGTACCAAGTACCAAGCACCAAGTTGTTGTCTCCATTGTTAAGTAAGCTTATATTTAAAAATCGAATTGTTGGCGTTCCCCGCCACATGGCATTACCTGTAAATGGTCACCGGGTTTGAGTCATCGCTTGCATTGTCCATATTGTTGTTGTTATCGTTGTTGTTGGTGTTGCTGTTGCTGTTCGCCTGTGCGGACGTGGCGCCCATTACGAAATTCAATGTACCTGGCAACGCCTTACCATTTACATTCAAAATGCCGTTATTCATACTTAGTATTGTGTCTGTCGCCGTCGTCGTCGCAGTCGCAGTCGCCATCACAGTCGCATTTGTTGTCGCCGACGCCGATGCCGCGGCCAATGTCTCCACTCGATTGGACGTTAAATTGCCAGTGCCAATGATAAGAGGCGGTTGCATTACGGTAATAGTTGTGCCGCTGCTGGCATTGCCAACATCGCTGCTGGCAGCAACAACGCCCATACCGTTCGTCTCATGACCGAGAAGTAACGGTGTGCTAGCATTGGGCATACTATTATGGGCTATGCTTTGTTGCTGTGTGTACTCGTACGTTGTGCTTTCCGCCGTTGATCCAGCTACGTTGTTTGTATTCGCATTTGTATTCGCATTCGCATTCGCATTTGTATTCGCATTTGTATTTGTATTGATATTGGCTGCCTGGCTGCCATCACTGTTCAGACTGCATACCAAGGACATTTTTTCTGTTTTCTGCTCTTCACCAAATTGTTTCCATTATAATAATGATTTTTGTTTTGCATTCCTTTGTTGTTATTTGGTTAATTTGGCCGTTGCATTCGTTTCACTTAGGTTTATATACATAAGTTTATTGTTACATTGGATTTTTCTTGGTTGATTTGAACACTAAAGTTTTGCTTAAATTTGACTAATGATCACAATTTGAATGTTTCACAGCAGCTTTTAGCTATGGCTGCTACTTTAAGGCAAGTCCAGTCAATATTTTTGTTGCTTTGAATTCTAAAAACAAATACACAAACACTTTGGCACCCTACACACACACACACACACACAGAGAGAGATGCATGTTTTGCTTATTCAAATCATGTCTTTTATTCTTGCTTACACATAGCATGCCCCAAATATTGCCATGAACTATGTATATATTTGCTTTATCACGTTGCAATCAATAAATATATACAAAATGTATGCAATGCAATGCAAAACAAAAGCCAATGCCTGAATGGAAAAACGCGCAATGATGCTCGAAAGACAGAGAAAGAATAAAGCAACTTCAACAACGGAAATGCAGTTTATAGGGTAGTCGGCTCATAATGTTTGCTTAAGAGTGCAGTCATTATCCGCTTTATGGCAGTATTGTAATTGTTGCTTTTCAATACATACATACAAATGAAACAATGGGAGAGGCATGTTAGCACCAGCTACAACACAAATGCCGTTTAAGTAATCGGGTCAAAGTTCATGACACCCAACAGCTAAACTGTATGCGCTCCACAACATTAAGCAGATGCAAAACACACACACACTCGAAATACTAATTGAATAAAACAACGATTAAGTAAGTTGACATACTAACTAAACTTTTTAACAAAGCACTTAGCACAGAGATGGATCTGTATTCGAGCAGGAAGCTTTACCACAAATTTTATCTACGAGGAGTTGACAGTGAAATTTTTGCAACTTTTTTCAACGAAACGAAACGTGACTGGGAAACGAAATGTTGTGCCATCGGTCGACTGGGTGTATCCAGGGCCAGAGCATGTGGCACTTCACGTGGTGGCTGGTGGTCACGCAACACGATGAGAACCACACTTTACGGACCCAAATGCAAATTATTGTGCCAGCTAAGCGAAAACATTATGACCCAGGCAGGCGCAGCATTGACTTTGGCTAAGACCCAATGCCTAATTTTTTTTTATAAACTGCCATGACCTTCGGACAGGGGAAGAGGGTAGACGGGCGGAAGCGCAAAAGTTTTGCCAGCACGAGCTGTGTTAAGTACAGAAATACACAAATCTAAGTACCATAGCACCACACTATGCTACTATTACTCACATTATTCGTATTTATTGATTTTATATGGCAATGGGAGGCGGAGGAGTTGCTCAACAGGGAATTGCGATCAGTGATTAGTTACAAAATATGCTTTGCACACATTACGTATACGTAACAAATTAAAGTGCAATCATTAAAGATTTTCAAATTATTATTTACTAAATATATATTGTGGCTAAGATTAATTCTGACACCCTTTCGTAACACATTACTCATTCATTAGGGTTTTCAGCTACACTTCGCACACGCATCTAATTAACAACCAACATGCTCAAGGCAACTGCTTTAATTTCTGTCTAGCGTTAAAAGCTTAAACAGTTCTGCCTTTTATTTCTTTAACATGCCATGCTTTTACTTTAATAATGTATACCATATGTCCCCCCTCTGAAACCAAATCACTGATTCGAATAGTAATTATCGATGTAAGTGTGCGATGTCGAGCTGTTTTGATAATATCTGTAATAGCTGACTAACACTTAACGTGTATATGTATATATGTGTATGTGTGTGTGTGTGTGTGTGTGCATGGAATATCTGATTTTTCGATTAAGTTCACCGTATAATTTGCCATTAGACACAATTATTTGTAGATTAGCAGCTGTTGACGTTGTGCGCTTGCAAAGCCCCTCCAAAAAGTATGCTACAATAAATAGCCATGGATTTATAAGATTTTGTGAGAAATGTGTGCGTGTTCATTTATTGATTTTGCTTAGTGCTTAAACTGTCTCATTGCCGATTATCTTTTCGTATATATATATATATATACATTCACATACATATATGTATATAAATATATGTACAGATTATGTGTTATATACAAATCCCGCTCAGCCTTGCTTTGACACATTTGGTATATAAATCAAGAGTCTAGGCCACATTCGCATGACTATAACAGTTGACCCGCAATTACATAAAAGCTGCTACTGCTGCTGCTGCTACTGCTGCTGCTACTGCTGTTGCTGCTACTGCTGCTGGCGGGCCCTTGATCCCAATAAGAACAACTAACTCCCTGCACAGATTCTGCGGTCGTCCTTTAAAACAGTTAAAAAAAATAATAAAAAAAAACATAAAAGCGACGCAAGAACAAAACAAAAGTGCAATATGATGTAGATGCACTTCGTTGCAGCTGCCACGGACACAGTGGCACCGGCTGAGACACGCTTTCGCCCTCCCTACCCGCCAACCCCCAAACACCATCAGCAAACCAACCAGCCTTGACTTGTCTCGCGTTGATGCTGAAAATAGGATTCACACACAAACAGATTGCCAGCAAATGCATCGTATATGAGCTTATGTAGTATTCATTTTTTATTACGTCACTTCTCAAGCCGCATTATTTCTGAGCATCTTTTTGTTGCCGTTGCTGTTGCTGTAAAATGTTTTACAACTGCAGTAGCAAAAAAACAGAAACATATATCCAACAAGAGATGATAAATGGAATTGGTAACATTGGAAACATGGGGAAATTCATGTGAGTTTTTCTTTTACTCTGTTGCATTTGAGTTCAGTACAAATTTGTTATGAAATGAAACACAGACCTAACATATATGCATAAATATTTGATATACGTATATGTATGTACGTGTATATGTGCATATGTTTTAAATATTTGCACAACTCTCTTAATGCTGCCATTTATATGTATATATATGTGTGCTCATACATGTGTGGCAAAAGGAACGCATTAAGCACAGGTGCTTGTATTAATATTGGGATTTCTGCTTTTCGAATATATATTCATATTTATGTATAAATATATACTCTCTCAGGTCCATGCACAGATGTTTGGTTTGTTTCTCTTTTGGAGATGGGGGAGTTGTCGCAAGGCGACACTTTTTTGTTTTCGTTGTTAGTTTAAGGAAAGTGTCGCTTAGGCGCAGCACGTAGCCAACGGTATAAATAATAAAATAAATACCAAAACATACAAATGTACGTTGAATGAAACATACATAAACGAACAAACATACATGTAAACTAGCTATAAATATGTAAGTTGTGTTGTTTTTGTGTCGCAAATATAGAAGTAAGCCGCATTTGTAAGCTATTACTATATAACTGGTCGATATGCCGCATTTTTAAGGTCTTTCTTGTACTGCAGATTTCCATGACCCACAGAATGGCTTATGAAGCAGAGACAGGTTTGTGTTTGTGTTTGTATGCGGCTTCAAAACTAAATACTAATTTTAATCATTTTTTGAGTAATTATAATTTTTTCAATTTAACTTTTATTAGCTGTTCATAAAATCGTCTTATTAGCTTTGATATATGAGACAGTTAAGATATAAAAGAACTGTTTGCACTTTTTCATTTATAGTTAGATCATTTCGTAGCTCAGTTTGAGTCTGATGGAAAAATGGTTCCGATCTCGTTGCCTGAGGATCATTATCATTGGAAACTGTACCAAATTTTAAATACAAAAACAAATTAATGATGATTATATGGCATTTTATAATATACATATATCATTACGAAAAGGTGCGAGAATATTTATTGTTTCGGGGTTTATTTAATCTGGAGCGAACAAAGCAATCGATTCAAAGCTGACTGAAAGCCATCAAATTACATAAATATTTTAATTACTTTTGTTCCTGTTGATCGCGACACGCATATTTGTGTATACATTATATATTCAGACATAAGTATATGTACGATTTTTGTGTATTGTACTTGTAGTTCAGTGTGTGTTTGTGTATAATGTTTCGTGTGACATGCAACATTAGAAACCTTCAAGCGCTTGTCATGTTACTTTAAGCAAAAGATCAAATGACACGCGCATGGAAAACAGCACCACACGGAATACAGGACAGAATAACTCGATATAGACTCGAGTCCAGCAATAACCCAATTGGCATCATAACTAATGAGATACAATGTGATTGACAATGACTTTGAAATACTATATGATGGCAATATAAACATGCCCAAAACCTTAATAAAGGTTAAACGACATCGATTTCAATATATATGTTTAGTTTATACTTGCAATAGGAAAAGCAACGAGATGAAGACACAATGGATGCTACTTTGTCGCGCACACATATGGGAAAAAAACCATACATATAAATAACAGAATGCTGCAAAGTGTTATAAGGATGTTGCGACGTGCAACGCGCCACATGCGGCACAGGCGCAATGGGCCTCAAATATGTGCGTGTGTGTGTGTTTGTCATGAACGTAGCCAGTTGAAAAGGCTGCCCACCAAAACATTATACGTAATTCTTTACATTTCTTTGTTGTTTGCAGCAGAAGTAGCATCAATATAATTTGCATTGATTTTCGGAGGCACACGAAGACCAATATTGAAACACGTGTGTTTGTTAAGTTTATTGTAGTTTCTTTAACACATTTACAGTTGCACTTAAAAAAATATATGATAAAAACTTTAAAAACCTTGTCAAGTATCTCAGTTGTTATCGTTTGCTGCCGGCGCGTATTCCAAACTTATACCTCACATATGAACGATGGAAACTGAATGATGTCATTCAAAACAATGCTCGATTATGACAAAGTTGGATATCAAATGTATATATTGATGGGTGTACAGGAAGAGATTGAGCGAGAAACTGATAGGAAAAACAACAACGAATGGCAACTTTGCAGCCTAACACAAAAATCACAATATTTTTTTGGCTAACAACATTAGCAACAACAACAACAAAAACATGTTCGCTTGCTTGCTACAATGTGTGTCATGTGTAAATAAATAAACAACATTTTGGGAATTGGTCACACAATGTCACATCTTCGGCACTTAACGGGCGTTTGAGAAGCCAACATTTTTGAAATTTATTCGATTTCTGAATTTTGTTACACATAAATAGAGAGAGAGACACTGAGAGGGGTCTATGTGTGTGTGTGTGTGCGTTTGTATAAAGCTTATATACATTATTATAATTATGTGCGTTTTGTTGTTGAAATCATTTCAATATATGGTAACATACATATGTATACATATATCTTTGAACATAGCACAAAATGTACTTAAATGTTCTACACTATTCCTATACTATACTATATATTATTTGTGAATGTTTTAAAATAAATATTTTTTTATTGTTGTCGTTCGCTTTCGTTCGCAAGTTCATTTATTTATTTTTATTTTTTATTTTTGTGTTATTTTCTGTTTTTGCCGCTTTTGCCGCGCGCCGTGGCCGTCCGTTGCGTCTGACACGCGAAACACGTAACACCGCAATGAAGTCGACAGGCGAAAGACAAAATATTTTGGCCCGCAAGCCGAAAACAGCAAAGCGAAAATGGCGAATACGCTGGCAGTGACAGAGGCAGAAAGCATAAAGCACAAGGCAGCAAGCAGACTTGGCCGACCTGGCACAACGGCCACAACATACACACACACACACACACACACACACACACACACACACGAGTCAATTCTTGTGTGTTTCTGTGTCTAGAGGAGCCGGCGGACGGTCTGACGGACGGACGAACGAACGAACAGACGGACAGGCGGACGGGGAAAACATTTGTGCGAATGAAAAAATTAAACACAAATAACAAAAAGAACGGCGGCATCTCGGCATCGGCATTGGCATCGAAACGACGACGACAACAACGCTAAATGCACGTGTTATTTGTAACAGAGACGAGAAAAAAAACACAAAAAAAGAGAAAAAAACAACAACAGTAAAATACAGGAAAATGTCGTATAAGCGGCGAAGTAAAAACGACAGAGGAAGAAACACAGAACGCGAACGAGAACAGGAAAAAGAGTGAGAAAGTAAAAGGCTGATTTAAAGAGCCAGAGAGAGAGAGAGAGCGAGAGAGAGAGAGTGAGAGAGAGTACGCGCAATTGAGAGTATTACAAACAGAAACAAGCTTTTTGGGCTCTCTGTTTTTGTGGTGAATTTTGAGTGGCACACACGTGTTCCAGTTTTCGTCATTACAAAACCGCAGCGCAACCCATACCATACCATAGGCAAAGGCTAACCCACCCTCCGCCCAAGCAAACAGAACTGTGCGCTTCTTGTTATTAGTACATACTAGTATGCTCTGTCCAAAATGCGGCCTGCCAAGGGAAATGCAAATGGGCACGTACATTTCCATACACAGTTGTATGCAAGCACACACATACACTACTACTATTTGTATATGTGTAGCATGTTGCCTTCATACACAATTTGTGTTGAGCGCAAAGTGGTCACAAACTTTTTATTTATTTTTTTTTTGGGCTAAAGCACAGCACAGCACGTTAGCTGGAATTCAAGTTTCTTTTCTTTTCGATTGTTTGCCAAGCGCTCCTCGAAAACTTCTTCAAAAGTTCGCCGTACGCGAAAGTTGACAGAATCTTAAATAGTTTACGCTATATTTTGGTCGAAGCATTAGACTCTTAACACAGCTTGAAATCAAACAGTACACATGTCGCATGCGTAATATGATCCTATTTGTGTATAAGGTGGATATATAGAACTGAAAGCACATCACGTTTATCATAAACATTTGAAAGATTAATGCACTTCGGAGTCTTAATTGGGATAATAACTTTAACTTACCTTCCTACCATAGTAGACTTTTACTAATAAATCTTTCCACTCTTTCTAATCGTTGAACAATACTTGAAATAACCTTTTTCCACAAATTAATAAATGGTGAAATTGATTCTACAGTACTAATCAACCAAATTAACTTTGCAGTACCTATTAGAAACACTAGAAAAAACTTCAAACTTGTTACTCTAACTATGCTATCCATAACCCTTTTCGGATCTTATGTGCAACATATAACGATCTTTTCTATTTAATACATAGTGCCACTCCTACTTGCTCTCTTAAAAAACTAGTCTTGTGTCACTTCTCTATATGTTCGCGATCTTCGTAACCGCACGCTACGCGGTGCACCGCTCGGTCGGTCGGGCTGGAGGTGGGTCGCTTTGTGCTTGGGTCCGCGCGTTAACAAGCTGGTGCTTGGTATCGTTGGGCCACTTAAATGTACTGTCCGTTAGTACATCTACATCCAATAATAATAATACAGACATTTTAAAATGTCTAACTTAAAAATAGTAAAATATGAAAAGTTTTTTTTCACATGTTGTAATATGCGCATTAAAACAGTCTTAAAAATTTACTTTGGTACACAAAAGTTAAATTAAACTCACTTTTTTAACATTTTATAAAGTTTTGGATACAAAACTTTCAATACAAATTTGTTGACAGGTCGTATGCGCAATATAATCGCATGTAAAGCACTTAAACAATGTACTCGTAAAAAATAAAGCTACGAAAATATTAATATGTCGATATTTATGATTGAACTCACTTAATAAAATCCTTTGCACACATTTTAATAACGATTTAAATTTTGGTTCTTTGGCTGAATCAAATGTGGGCAGCACGACAACAAATAGCTGAATGTGTATCAATTGAATGCACTTTTGCAATGTTTTCATATTCACTTGTAAATAAAGTATAAACGTGGGAATTGAACAGTTTTCCCCATAAAGCATTTATATTAACACTTTATACTGTGATTTTTTAATTGCACCAGCTTTATGGGAACTGTAATGTCATAACACTGCATCGAAGAGAGTGAAATATTTTCAATTTATATATATATAACGAAACTAAATAGAAAAATATAATAATAATATTCAAAAAATGCCTATTTCGCTACTTAACTACCCAATAAGTCAAATTACTTTGAAGATCACAAGCTTGTATAAAGTATTTCTTAGTTTAGTAATGTTTTTGGTTAAACATTTCACAGCATTTGAAACTTTCAGGTTGTTTTCCAACATTCGACTTTAGGTGCATGTCTTGGCTAACGAAGCATCGAAACCTTTGACATGCATAACTAAAAATGTATTACGGAAGTCGGAAAGCTTTGGATTGAAAATGCAAAAACACGCCCCTATCGTGACGCATTCAAAAGCTTTCGGAGAGCGGTTTTTATTGTTTAGCGTTTGCGCGTATGCCAGACTGGCAGAACCAAGCGATTAAGTATGCTTGACTTTATTTCTTGTGTGTGTGTGCTCGATTAATTTATGAGCAATTACAAAGCTTAGAAAGAGCTTCGACAACGGCGTCTATAAATATTAACTATATGCAACATAAAAATGTTTTATAACGTGTGCTTGCTGATAGTTCTTAGTTAGCAGCAGACCGAAAGTATTGAAAGCACATGAAAGCTTCGGTGGCTTAAGTCACTTTAAATAGTTGGCTCTGTAAGTTTCAAGCTCGTGTCATTGGAGTTTGGGCGGTGTTGGATTGCATATCACGTAAAACGGAATGATTGATGTAAATGTTTTAGGAATTGTTATGTTATACTCACATGATGCGATGGTAGCCATCCGACTGCGTTTGGGCACATGTCACGGACTGCTCGGACTCCGTAGAATCATCGCGCAGCGTTGCAACGCCGAGCGGTAGTATTGGTATTATAGCAGCTGTTGCAGCTGCAGCTGTTGCTGGCGGTCCCGCCAATGCCGCCGTGTATGCTGTCGGCGGCGTTCCCGTTAAGTTTGGCGTTTGCGAAGATGATGTCGTACTTACGGTCTCCTGCATGAAACCCAATCATTTGACAGCGCAACAAAAGCAAAACAAAAATGGGAAAACAAAGTCTGTTAATTGGATGTCTTATATTACCCAACCATATATGTATGGAGGTAGATATATATATATATATGTATGTATGTATGTAGGTTGTTTAAGTAAACACACAGAAACCTTGAATTCGACTGCCTCCGGTACCGAGAAGCGTTTGCGTTCGTACAGAACTTCCCGCTCAATGGAGCGGCTGCGAAAAGCTGGCGGCAGTGAGCGATCCGGTGGCGTTTGCAACTTTGGCGTCTCCGGTGTATGAACTCGACCACTTGAGCTGGCTTGTTGTGTTGCAACAATTTGTTGCAGCTGCAATTGCTGTCGCTGATGTAGCTGCTGTTGTTGTTGTTGTTGCTGGTGGTGGTGGGTTGTTGTTGTTGTTGTTGCTGCTGCTGTTGCTGTGAGTGCGATGATGTTGTTGGTGGACTTTTTTCGTTTTGTGATTGTTGCTGCTGTTGCTGCTGCTGTTGTTGCTGCTGTTGTTGCTGCTGTTGTTGCTGCTGTTGTTGATGTTGTTGTTGCTGCTGTTGTTGTTGCTGTTGATGCTGGTGTAACTGTTGCTGTTGCTGTCTCTGCTGATTCTGCTCCTCACGCTTTTGCTGGCGTCGTATTTCAAAATCCAGCAAACGTGCCTCACGGTTCTCCTTGTCGCGCTGTTTACATGCAATTGTTGCAAAGTGCATTTTAACTATTTAAATTCATCGTCAGCGGTACGCTCATTATTTTACGCTTAATTACGAGATGTACTTTATGTACATTGCTCATCTCATTGGGCTTACTTCTTATTCGCGCTAGCGATTCATTTGATTTGTTTAGACTTTTTTGTTTTGTGATGAAAAAACGCGTGCAGAAATTTTAAAAAATTTGATTTTTTGTGGCTTTTATTTTTTGGTTTAATTTTAATTTGGCTTCGATTGGTTTTGGTTTTAGTTGGATTTCTTTTTTGTTTTTGTTTTGGTTAAAGATGCGTCTGCTTGCATACACACACACACACACGCTCACTCACACACAAACACAAAGAGAGAGCACGCACACACGGGTTGAGGCGAGCACAAAATAAACGAACACGCGACACAGTCAAGCATACACGCACACAGTTGCAAAAAAAATACAACAAATTGTGGCAGAGAGTGTCGGAAAGGCAGTGAGGCAGTGGGCAGTGGCAGAGGCAGAGGCAGAGAGAGAGAGAGAGAGAGAGAGAGACAAACAGAGAAAGCCAGGAGAGATAGCCAGGAGCACTGACACACTCACCTTATAGTTAATAGCGTCCTGTTCTTCCTTTTTGGCTTCACGTTCGTTGCGCTGCCGATCGCGTTGTTTCTCCTCGTCGGTTTGCGCTGTTTTGCTGTCTATGTGTCGGTTGGTAAACGAATGAAACAAACAAAAAAACAGAGAAACAAAATGCCGATTGATAACTAGTTTCAGATACAACCATTAAAAACTGCCATCGAATCGAGGCTGGCGTGTTCTACATGCACATTTCGATAAACAAACAAGAAAACTTCTTCAAAATCAAAAACACAAATCCAGAGCATACCAATCAACACACAATATATGCATATATATATATATACAAAATGAAAATACATCTAGTAAATATTACAAGCATGCGGTTCTTAATACACCAAAACTTACATCACATACGCACATTCGTATGCACAAGCATCGGCATTCATTCGTGCAAAACATCTACCTACTACTTAATACTACTACTTTATGGTATTGCACAAACTAGTTTAAGTCTGGTCATAGGCAAAACTATAATGTTTACACCGGTATGTAGTTGTATTGTTCTTATTGTACTTATGTATGTATGTACATTTCATAGATTGATCAGAGGACATTTATTTTTCTCTTATGTTCAACTGCATATTCTCGTTAAGAATTAGGTTTCTGATTTGATTGTCCCATTGCAATTGACAAGCAGAAAAGTGGTTGTAGGATACCAGCAGAACTTATCCAACTTTATCTCAATAATATTAAGTATACGATCCAAGTAACGTTATTTTAGTTAAATTCAGAAATTAAAGTTAGAGCGCAGTTTTCAAAGTTTTATTTAGTAGACTGTGTATTATTGCGTATCCGACCCAAGGTACATGAATTTGGTTACACTGCTAAGCAAGTATTCAATGAATTATTTGTTGGGCTATGCACAGAAGTGGAAAGCTCTAATGAAGCAAGGTGCAATGGAGACAGAGAGACAGAGAAAAACAGAAAAAAACATTTAAGGTGTTTGCAAAGAAAGCAGAAGTTAGAATCGTTATAGACGTGTCATTCAATACAAGTTCAAATATTTCGATATTTTTGCAAGAATTTGTATGGTTTACGACACTTCTATACAAATTTGTATAAATGCTTTTGGGTTTTTCTATTAGAACGTTAAGCTGTGTAAAAAGTCGAAAAGTGTATATGACACCTGCTAAGTGCTAAGGCATTTTATTGTTAATTAAAATAAAAAACTACAAAAGCTTAGTTACAGCAGAATTGATGGAAACAAACCGCTCTAAAGTGTGTAACTACATAAGGCTTCTAGTACGATATCCGTTCGATAGGTGGGGTAAAAGTGTGAACAAATTACAGAAGCAAAAGAAAAACGTTCAGCTAGTGTCATTAGTGGGTTAGTGTGTGTGTGTGTGTGGGTGTGTGGCGTGACCTTCGACATATATGTCCATACATATACACAAATAGGTGTTGTATTGAAACAATTGTACATACCCGATTCGATTGCCTTCGAGTTAGTGTTAGTGTGAGTGTGAGTGTTAGTGTTGGGCTTCTGTGTTTGTGTTTTTGTTTTGTTTTCTTTCATTTCCTTTGTACAATAATTGTATTAAATGTAAGTACATGTATGTATGTGTATATGTATGTACATAACCATTGAAAAGGGAATCACTTAAAGCGAGAGACTGTGGCTGTACTCTACTTATGATTTTATGTATGTGCTTACAGTTATGTACACAACATAATTAGTATGTATGTACAACAAGAGCAAACTATAGTAGAACAAAATGAATTAGTTGAACGCAAACTTAAACTAGAAAATAAATGGTAAACATATTATGAACTACTAACTTGTACTTGTACGCAATCTATGCAAAACAGAACTGGGAAATGAATGCTTTCTGCAACCACAACAAAACCATCTAAGATAATTATATTATAAATAATAATTGAAACCATAAACTATGCGTTAAACTTTGAAGTTCAATTAAGGCAACACTACGAGACCAGAGATATACAGAGAGAGAGAGAGAGAGAGAGAGACAGATAAAGAGTGAGAGTGAGAGACAGACAGAGAGAGAGAGTGAGATATAGATAGAGAGCGAGATTGAGTGAGACAGGCGTACTCCTTACCTCTGGATGTGTCAGTAGTTGGTTTTGTTGTACTTTGTTGATGTTGTTGTTATTGTTGATGAGGTTGATGTTGATGTTGTTGCTGATATTGTTATTGTTGTTCTTGTCGTTGATGGTGGTGGTGGTGGTTAAAGTACTAGGTGTGTCGGTTGTTCTATGATATTTTAGCATTTAAATATTTGCAACCTTACGAGTGTTGCGTGTGCAAAGCAGACGAAAGTTTTTCGTTTCGTTTCGTTTCGTTTTGTTTGGTTTTATTTTTATTTTTATTTTTTGTTTCGCATTTGTTTTGGTTTTTATTTATTTTTTGCATTTGTTGTTGTTGATTTTGATGTTGATTTTCATTTTTGTTTTATTTAAACGGCGATTGCATTAAACGACGAATTTTACGGTTTGTTTTTTTTTATTTCTTATTTTAGCAGCGTGTGTGTGTGTTTGTGTTTGAGCTTGTGTTTGAGCGTGTGTGTGTGTGTACGTACGTGCTTTAGAGTGCAGTTTACCGTTAACGGGCGGACAGCACAACAAAATCTCGAATAATTAGCGCCTGATGCATATGCAATGCCAGAACGTGTGTGTGTATGTGTGTGTGTGTGTGTGGGTGTGTGTGTTTGGACAATAGTCAAGGTCGAGGTCGAGGTAACACTGAATATACAAATTCTCTTACTGCTGCTATGCACATACATACGCGCTGATGTGTTGGCGTATGTGTATGTATATGTGTGTCTGTCTACGATTCATGTTCAATGTTGATGTACCGTTAGGATTAAATGTGTATCCATTTTTTAGTGGGTGTATGTGTGTGTGTGTGGCAAGTTGAATTACGTATACGATCTTGCTAGAATATTATTAGCTGAGCGTGGAGGCGTTAAGTGGTCGTGGAAGTGGGCGGTGGGCGTGTCAAGGTGGATTAACGACACAATATCAAAGAATAGAAAAAAAGAAACAACAAAATTAGAATGTTTAATTAATTTTGTTGTTCAAAACGTTTTGCTTTTGCACATTTTTCGCAAAATTTCCATTAACTAGTATTTTATGTATGTATATTTCTCTCCTTTTTTTTTGGTGTGTATTGTCTTTTTAAGCAAAATCAATTGTAAACATTTCGTTGAAAACCAAAAAAAAAAAAAACTTATGTGTTGGAAAGAAAAAAGAAATATCAAAACGAATTAATAAATAATATTTCTCCATATCCGACACGTTTTTAAACGCTAACCAGACGTTCTGATCTCGACTATATCTATTACTAGAAGTGCTATAAGTTGCAATAACGTTAAAAAAGGAAATAAAAATATTGCTTGCCTATCCCCATGAAAAAAAATAAATAAATAAAAAACTGTAAGCTACATACATACATACGTAGGTCCTTGTGGATCGTTGTTGTTGTTTTTTTATTTTCGAAATCAAATCAGAAAACATAAAAATTGTGACTGAATTAATAATGTGTTGTACCACAAAAGTTGAGATACTTATATAGCACTTAGTACACAAGTAATTAGTTAGTTAATTAGCACTCGTACTACACGATTATAGTCTCATTGTTATTATTATTAAACGTACCAAGAACTTGTAGATACATAATAAATATTTAATATACATACATATAATTGTTCTGATATATAGTAGTATAGCATAGTTAGATAGTTTTACATCTAGTACGAATATACGATTCAGATTCACTTAGTTACATACGTACGTATACAAACGCAAGAATACTTAATCGAACTGTAAACAGAGCAAGAGACTGGGTACACTTAGAGACTTGCCGACTTACAAACAAAAGGACATAACTAAAGATCGAGAACAATAAAAAACACAAAACACACAAAAAATTATACAAAAGACGGACAAGAAATTAGAGAAAAAGTAATAACGAAAAAAACCAAACAAACAAAAATACTCCTGCTACTCCAAAATCATACATGCAACTCACTTGAGGAACCGCCGCCAGCGCCAGGTGGCGGATAAGAAAACCAAAATTGATGTGCCAGTTTGAAGTGGCCCAATGATGGGCTTGCTGTAAAAACAAACGGAAACATATACAAATTGCATGGCATACATACATTATATATATATATATAATATATATATACATAGTACACTATTAGCTCACTATTAGCTCAAATCAAATAAATGCCTCAATTATAACAAATCGACTGACTTAGTTCCTTAGTAAGTAATTAGTGCTCTTTTGAGACGGGGTAGGTCATTTATTAAATATGGGTTTCAGTCTTCAAAGCTTAAGCAAAATCAAGTAAAACCAAGAACAAAACATGATTCATTTGTATACGAATATTCGTTTGACTTCCATAACGTCGAACGAATTTATGTATATTTCTTTTCAATCACTTTTTTCATTCACTTTGCAATGCAATCCAGGCTTTCATTTACATATATATATTTATATTTACGCCCACTTTTGCGCGAGAAAAGCACATTCGGAAATGCATTGAGTAAAGTTTCGTTCTGCATCTCAATAGTTTTTGCATAATTTCATATTATGGCTTTACCGAATCTAAGAAAAGGACCAAAACTTTTTTTTCGTTATTGCTTGGAAATGCAAAAAACGAAAAAAAGTATTTTTTAATGTGTTTTTTGTAAAAATGGTTTTGCACAAGCCAATAAAACTTTTCGCTTGAATATTTACTCAAAACTTCGTTCTTTTAAAAGCTTCCGTCTTATAGCTATCGTTTTAACCCACTTCAGACCCCGCTTAACCTTTTCAAGTCATGCATCTTGTTCTTGATACGATTGAGGATTAAGCGGAAGCATTACAGACTTAAGGGATTATAAGTTAAACGATTCTTTTCAGCTACCTGTGTTATGTTCCTTAAGGTCTCTACCGGAAATTGTGATTAAAGGTTTATTCAAAATGAAAATTACTCACCAATTAACTAGTTTTGTATACTTGCTTTGGTTTGCAAGGTAAACAGCTCAGTTTCCTTTTCAATCTTGTATATTTTTGGTTATGTTCTTTTCGTTTTCGATATGATTTTGACTATTTTTGCTGTTGATGCAGCTACAACTGATTGTGGCACATAAAGTATACATATGTACTTATGTGTATTAACACTTGATATGAATATGCTTGTATGTTTTGCCACCACATGTGTGAAAATAACGATGCATTTGATTTGCGACATTGTACATCGAAAGCATTGTGCAGCAATCAAACAACAAACAGGACAACAACATTGCCAACATATTTGGAGGAGCAATATGGCAAAATGTTGTTAGCTGTCAGTTTTAAAGGTTTACATACCAAAATAAATGTACTCAATCAAATTAATTAAAGAAAGAAAAATCAGATAAAACACTTTTAACACGCATGCACAGGTTTTGCGTGTATGCACAACAAACAAACAACAAAAACAACATGTAGCAACACATAACGCACAACATATACAATGATAAGGCAACATTCACGAAAAACAAAAGTAAAAAAAGACAATAAAAAAATGGCCTGATTGCATTTCCGGTGTCAAAACCAACACAACTGAACTGATTCCCACAAACGTTTAGCGTGAAACGTAATGCAGATTGAATCTGTCACATTTGCAACATTTTCAAGTGCAAATAAAATACAATATTCATATATATATTCATATATATGAGAACGTACTACGGATATTGGATACCACACACACTGCGCTGCCGTTTATCGCGACTCGAGGAGGGTTCTGCAAGTACGAACAAGTATCAAAACGCCAGCAGCATCAAATGTTTGTCGTCGGCCTTCGCAATGCAAAAGCGCTGCTGCTGCTGTCGTCGTCGTCGTCGTTGTTATTTTGCTGCCGCTAAAGCCATCGCCAACGCTGTCGGCAGTTGCCAGTTGGCAATCGGCAATCGGCGGCCATTCGGCTGGTTGGCAACTGAAATTTTAGTGCCATGCAGTTGCAGCAAACGCCCGAGTGGCTCAATTTCACAGCACAGCACAGCACGGCACGGCGCTCTCTCTCACACTCTGTCTCTTTCTCGTACTCTCTCTCTCTCTCCCAGTTTTAATTTTTGTGTTGTTTTTTGTTGTTGCTTTTTATTGGCATTCTACGAATAAACTCTCTGCCACTCGGCATTATTAACGTCTCTTTTCTTTTATTGGCATTAACGATTGCAAACCTAAACCAAGGTGCACCAGCAATATTACTAAAAAAAAAAAAGCGACCTCCCCCTCATACATGCACGTGAACGTGTTATTCATGTGTTCATAAGTATTTACTAGCATGTAATTCACATACACACAACATTGCTATTGTTGGCAAGTATCCATGTGCGGATAGGCGCAACATATTGCTGACATCATCCTAGGCCCAAAAATGGCTTTAAAGCGAGCCAAGCCTTGAACTTATTACCAACCACATACATTGATCACATACCCATAGGTTGATCGTAAGTGTTTAATCAATGCAATATACTAGACTAGAATCGACCAAATACATATAAACGAAGTATCACATACCAGGTGCATACTGTTCGCCTTGAGTAAGGCTCGCTGCATGGAGTTTAAGCCGGAAGGAAGCACTCAAACAACCAGAACGGACATGGACTAATGACACCAATATACACATGTATATATATATAATGAGCACATGGTTCGCATACACAAATACCATGATACATTTGGATATATAAAGGATAGGCTAGCTTAGCATGTTTGAAGATAAGGCTTATAGTTTGACTAATTTTCGTTTAGTACATTATAAGGTGTAAAGGGCGCCAGATAATTTGTAGCGCTACACATATAATAAATAAGCTAAAGGCCACAATGAGCACACCCACACCCATACTCACGAATGTGTGCAAGCACAGACACACACACACACACGCACACATACATATACATATATATGTTTTTAGGCATTACATATACGAAGAAGAAGAAGAAGAAGATGTTACACAGACCACTTAGTGAAAACCTAGGCAAGGTTTTGCAAAGCAACAACTACGAATAGACGAGAATATTTACAATTTCTAGCACTTGTACAAAAAGTATATAAAGAATAAAACACACTGATAGATAGATAGATCGTTGTGAGGCAATAAACACTTTTGAAGTATTAACCGTATCAACTGGGCATTACCATTGACTACACACGGGTAGCCAAAACCGGAACAAGCTAAATCAGGGCACGTTTAATGCGTGAAGTGAGACTTGTCGGGGACTTGCAATGTGTTTGACTGTGGCTGCTGGACTTGATTGTGCGACTGGTGCTCCCACGTCGCCACGCTGCTGCCCAAACTATGCACATTGTCTCATAACGGATGCCTGATTACAAACCGAGAACGAGCGCCAACAACAACATGCTTTAACTTTAACGAGCCACGATGGAGCGCAAAGACGCGAACTCTCTTTCTTTATCGCTCTCTTCATTTTGGGCTTTTGAGAGCGCATGGCTCTCAGCACGACTGCGTGGGAAAACGGGAATTGGCCAGTTGGAAATTTTTAACAATCCTGTTCCATATCTTATTTACGATTTATTTTACACATACTTATCACCATTATGCACCTGTTCTGCTATCTTATTGTCTGTTAAAAGGTAGCAAGTTTTTTTGAACTTACTTTAAGATTTCTTCATTATATTATTTGTTTTATAAATTGTTTTCACATGCAGCAACTTGATATAACCGAAGAACACATCTATATAAAAGTGTTTTACTTTTCGCATTTTCAATTTGTATCTTTATTTAATATTTGACACTACCAATTCAAACGTTGAAAGTTGGCGAACTAAGGTATGCATAGAATCTTATCGCCAATCGATAAATTGGCATGCGAAGAGATGCTTTTAACAAACATCGATACCAGCATTATCATCCGCAGTTTAAATCCCAAAAGCATCGCTTATACGCTTCAATATTACGTATACGACCATGTGCAGCGAATGGCCCATATAGAATGCAATTACACAAAAACGTTCACTATTATTTAATGGATAATTGAATTAGAATTAAAATTCAATTTCTTTTTATACCCTTAACCCATTGAAAATGGGTAAAAAGGGTATAATGGTTTTGTGCAAAAGTATGTAACAGGGAGAAGGAAGCATCTCCGACCTCATAAAGTATATATATTCTTGATCAGCATCAACAGCCGAGTCAATATAGCCATGTCCGTCTGTCCGTCTGTCCGTCCGTCCGTCCGTCCGTCTGTCCGTCCGTCCGTCTGTCCGTCCGTCCGTCCGTATGTATGAACGCGTCGATCTCAGAGACTATAAGAGCTAGAGACTCCAGATTTGGTACATAAGCTCGCCTAATCCCTAGGCAGTACAAGTTTGTTTTAAATTTTCGATAACTCTTCCCGTTTCCGATATACACATGTAATAGATAACAACAAAATCTTCAATTTGGAAAACTTTTTGATGCAGTTTGAAAGATTGGACTAAATAATGACAATCTGTGAAAATTTATTGAAATCGGTTGAGAAACACTGGAGATATGGAGTATTGAAATTAAGAAGGTATGCACTATACGCGTATACATACACACACTCACACATACTTGCAAGCGCTGACTGTATAGGGTTCAGGGTGTAGTCTAGTCGGGATTTCTCGACTAGAGCCTTCTTACTTGTTTTGTTTTTATTGTTGTTGCAGCGTTTGATGTTGTAGGACGCTTCAAAGTTGACCTGAAAACTCGTGTAGAGGCAATCGATTTCTCGGAAACGGATAATCCGAAAGAAAAAAGAAAATGTGGGTTTTGTTAAATAGCGGAGATATGGAGTTGTAAAGCAAAACTTTATCTTTTTTACCGCCTTTTTGGGTCATAGCTCCGAAATCACACGAAACAAGATGTTATTACAAGCATTTAAAACAAGAAAGTTCATTAGGTAGGTTAAGTAGGTTCGAGATAATCGAGTCTAATCGAGTTTGACAACAGCGGGAATATGTTTTATGCCCGAACAAAAGAACCAAAACTTTGTTTTGCTTCCAATGTTCAGAATATGTTCTGAAGACATCATTAAAAATATTATAGAAATGTCCCAACCCAGTTTACCTTAAATGAATCCATACACATATATTTTTGGTAATATCAACTCCATTTTATGCTTTATTTTTTATTTAACCACAAGACCTGTCCCAAATGTGCGATAAGATTTGATTAAATTATTTTACAAATTGACACGTTCGTCGATTCACATACATACATCATATGTTCTTCTTTCGACTTACATATATGAATTTTTGCATATCATTCAATAAAATCGCAAAACAGTTGTGACAGATCTCGTTGCGAAGACGATTCATTCATCATTTTGTAATAGGTACATACAATACATACATATTTAGTTTTCAGTGCAGCTTCAACGCAACTTGATTTTTTTTATGTTAATAATGTCATCAATTCAATGTAAAACTTTCATTTTTCCGTTTAAATTGTCTTTATATCGTTTGTTATATATACATATATTTACGCATACGTAAGATTTAAACGAGTAATAACTATGACTAACAATCAAAGCTGTGCAAAATCGAAAAATTTTGTTATGTTTTTTGCTTTTGTACTTTTTTTGTGGTTAATTTTTTAAATACTTTTTATTGATTTCCGAAACACCAATCAAATCCACTTTCGCTAAGTTTGATTAAAATCGCGATTGCTAGTATTGAAAAATTCCATATGCATGAAATATGGAAGATTAAAACCAGTTTTTATACATTTTTTCGTTTTTTTTTTTCGTTTTTTTCTGTTTTTTTTTGTATTTTTGTTCTTTTGTTTTGATCATAGTTTTTGGGTCGTTTTGTATTGAGATTACTTAATATATAATTGCCAGCAGAATCAACCAAAATGTTATCAGCAAAATATAAATATCCGAAAGTTATTTTTAAAATCAGTTAAAGTTTTTTATTTCTTGTAGTTATTGTAAAGGCAATCTTTTGTTTAAAATTTTAGATTTAGTTGGCTTCTTTCATTTTCATTTGAATTTTGATTTGTGTTGGCAACACTGACAATTATAAGTATATGTACATACATTTGTACTAGTTTACTGTCTGTCAAGTTAAGTGATTTTTATATGAGCGAAGTCTTAATACTGCACTGTGATTCGGTCGGCCAACACTCACAAAGAAAGTTAGTACACAGACAAAAGTTCGTTAAACAGATTTCTTAAATCCCATAACTAGAAAGGTAAAAATAAAAATACTTAAACGGCGAATGCACGGCCTTTAACTAAAATCATTTATTTGTAGATATATATATATAGTTCAATATATATACGTATATTTATGTATCTACAATTTAATTCATTAAAAGTAAAACATATTGTGAATTATATTACAATTTGTTTTGCCCAGACGATTTTTTGTTTTTTTCTTTTTGTTGTTTTTTTTTTGTGTTTGTTTTTCGTTTAGAGTTAAGCCACATTTATAACGTGATAATACTTGCTTACGTCCTATTAACATTTACATTTCATCTGTTGCAACTTTGTTACAATCTCCAATTTTATACACACATAGACCAACTTTTCACATCCGATGTAGTGAAAAGTTGCTCTATCGTTGACCGTTCACAATGTAAAACGATTTTTACTTGTTCTAGTTTGTTGTAAGTTTGCTTTTTTTTTGGATTTTCATTTTAGTAAAGACTATAAAATACATGAATACTATGGGCAAAAGCGAGATGGCATTATGCATGCCAACAAACCATTTAAGTTTGCTTAATTCAAAGAATCTCATTGAAAACTTTCCAGTTTACAATAAGTTCTTATAAAAAAAAATAAATAAAAAAAACAAAAACAATTTTATAGTGAAGCACATTTTGATCGATAGTTCTGTTTCCTTCTTAAACAACAGGTTCTCTTACTATGTTTTTTTTTTTTAAATGCATTTCTCTCTAACAACAAGCTGCATTTATAATGAGCATAGGCTGTAAGTTTATCAGTTTTGTTAACAGACGAACGAGCAAAAGAATTTCTATTCGATATGCGAATGAAACTATTTGCTCGTTCGTTATTCACTGGGTTTTTGAACAACTTATAGGTTTTTATATATTTATATGCATATTATATATTCATTAAAAATATACATATATATATTTATATCATATCCCATTATATACTATTTGTTTTGTGGGCAAGTATAATCACGGCATAAATTACTGACTGGCTAATTAACATAAAAGTTTAAAATTATACAAATCCATGTCGTTAACAGGCCTAATTGTTTACTTAACATCAACAAAATTACACAGCCAGTTAGGCAGATAGTTTCTGTTTTTTTTATACTTATATGCTTTTTGCTTAAATAATCTGAGGAGCCCAGCTTTTTAGTCCTACACATACATCATCATCCTCATCATCATCATCATTATCAATATCAATATCAATGCTTCTCATTCTAATTTCATCCTCATTGTAACAATATGTTATTATTAATAAATATATATGTGTATATCATATGAAATGCGTTTTGGATGTTTGACTTATGTGATAGTCGAAAGCGTTGTCAGTTGCATAGTCTTTGTAGACGGCGATGCCATCGGTGATGGTGTCGGCACGAACAGGCTGGACGAGGCAGTTTCCGTTGTTAAACTGCGTTCCTCGTAGACGCCACCGCGATCCTATAATTTGATCCAAAATCCAAAATGTTTTTATGATTAACGAAATAATACTTTGTAATATGACAACTTACATGCGATTTGTCGTATTTGAAACGTTTCCAGATGTTTGTCTTCGGCTCCATTGGTGTGCCGTCAACGTTGTAGTTAGGATTGGAAAAGGTCAGTACTGAGCGGCTGGAACCGCGAGAGTTTCGTTTCGATTTTTTTCGGTTTGTATTAAAAGCAAGCACTGCAAAAACAAACGGAAACATTTACAAATCATTCTTTGATTTATCTCAAAAATTTACTTACTAAATATGACTAGCATAATAATGACCACCATGACAATAACAACGCCGAGTGCAATGAGCACAAAGAACTCACGTTCGTTGTCTTCCTTATTCTTGAGGTCATTATCGAAGCGTCTATTTTTCTCCTGATTTTCAGTCGATGCGTTGTCATCAGTCAGTTCGTCCGAGTAATCGGTGTGTTGATCGCTCTCGAGCCGTGCTTGGACAAACTCCTTGGGCCTGGTCGAACATGGACGACCATCACTTTCTAATCGGTCTGGACAGGCGCACACATAATCGACGGCACGATAGAAGCAAAGATGCGAGCAGCCACCATTATCCTGAGCGCATTGATTCCAGCTCTTTGCTTGGCGCTGCACCGATACGGATCGAATGTCCAATGCACCGCTTAGAGCATCACGCACTTCGAATGGATAACTGTAGCCCATGCGTGGTACTCGCTGAGAGCGGTAAACGGACTTGTTGTACCAATCGGTCCAGTATATGTTGTTCTCAAACTGTAAGTATTCATGTGTGAAAAAGAGTTGGGGCGACCAAGAACTCTTCCACTTTCAGAACTTACCATTGTGAGGCCAAATGGGTGTGGTGCATATGGTACAATGGTTTGTCGTCGTTTGCCATTGAAATCCACCTGGCCAATGTTGTCTTCGAGTGCATCCGCCCAAAGCAAACGTCGGTTCCTGCAAGAGATGAAAAAATGCTATATACTACAACTGAAATCACAATGTCTTTTAGTGCACACAATCTCCGACTTTCACCTTATGTGCGAAAGAGATAGCAATTGCTTCTTGTCATGACCAAAAAGAGAGGGACAGCATATGATTGTGTATGCCGTGAAACGTGTATGTGAAAGTGAGATGGAGGTAATACTGTCTCGCGTTTATATTACGCTGTACTCAATGAAACTTGGTAAGAAGGGCATAATGGTTTGGTGCAACACACACATACTTGCAAGCAGTGACTTTACGCGTAAAGTATGGGATTCAGGGTATAGTCTAGTCGGGATTTCTCGACTAGAGCCTTCTTAATTGTTTTTTTTTAAATCTATTCACAGCTCGCTAAGACTGTTCGATTATAGGAAACTTACGTAAAATCGATGGTAAGCCCTGTTGGAAAGCCAACGCCCGAAGTCACAATGGCGGTGCGGCTGGAACCATCTAAGTAACTGCGTTCAATTTTCGACGGCGAGTTCCAGTCTGACCAGAAAAGGTAACTGCAACAACATGAAAAATTATACATTAGCTTTACATATCAGATTTTAAGATGAGTTAGACATACGCCTTGGATGGATGTACGATAAGAGAACGTGGATCTCCCAAATCATCGGTAATAAGCTTTTTGCGGCAGGTGCCATCCATGCGAGCAACTTCAATGAGTTTGCGATCAGTGTCCGACCAATAGAGATTCTCGGCAATCCAGTCAACTGCAATGCCGTTGGGCGTCAGCAATTCGGTGCTAACTACCACTTTACTGTCCGTAAAATTCAATAGATTAACACGACGAATAATGTCCAAATTGACGTCAGCAAAGAATAGCAAGTTCTTGCGGAAGTGATAGTCAAGTACTACAGCACCGTGCACGCCATTGATGGGTAGAACAACGTCCATGTAGTCGCCGCTATTAAGTGAAATCATGCCAATGCCTGAGCGCAGGGCAATCAATAGGTAGTCCTGAAACACAAAAAATAGTAAGATTTGTAAGAAGGACGATCGTCTTAAACCTGGTTCAACTTACGTTTGGTAAGTTTTGGCATTCTGTTGTGCTATTCTCGCGCAATTTCAATCCTGTGGGACACTGACAGGTGAATCCCGCTGGGTTACGTAAGCAGAGGTGGGAGCAGCCACCGTTATTCGCGCCGCAGACGCTTTCCGTTAAAAGCTGATGCTTGACAATTACTTTGATGTCCATCAAGCCATCAATGTTAGTCATGACGTCACGTTTGGCGCTTGTATTACGTCGATCAGCCATATGGAGTGCCTTGGATTTCCAGTCCGTCCAATAAATATAGTCACTAGTGAGCGCCAGAGCATAGGGATGATGTAGGGAGGACATTATGAGGTTGCGCTGATTTCCCGTGTAATCGCAAGAGTCAATAGTTTTGAGACGCGCATCCACCCAGTAGATGCGTTTACTGCTCAGATCCAATGATAAACCATTCGGCCAGCCGAGATGTGCGGTCACAATGCGGGATCGTTCATTGCCATCCAAATGCGAACGCTCGATTTTCCGATAGTGTCCCCAGTCGGTCCAAAAGAGTAAACCAGCCTCGTAGTCCAAAGCCAGGCCACGCGGCGATTCTAGATCCTTGTAGGCAATAACATGACGGTTGCTACCATCCAGGGTTGCCACCTCGATTGTGTGTCTGCCGGCATCGGCCCAATAAATAGTACGCCCAATTGAGTCAACGACCAGTCCATCCGGATTTTCCAAACTCTCTCCGATCACTTTGTGCACATGCAGTCCATCGGGGCTGGAGCTCATAATGACATTCTCAATGGTATCCGACCAAAAGATGTAGCCCGTCTTTTGATCGACGTCTAGAGCAACAGCATTGGAAATTGGCGGCAGTGGTAGCACAACGTCGATAAGATGATCAAAGTCCAGCGAAATTTGACGGATATCAATGCGATGGGCAAACAAAATGTACTTTGTCGGTCCCTCGGAGCACGTGCGACCATCCTCCTTT
Source organism: Scaptomyza reducta (assembly GCA_035044485.1). Taxonomy (NCBI): domain Eukaryota; kingdom Metazoa; phylum Arthropoda; class Insecta; order Diptera; family Drosophilidae; genus Scaptomyza; species Scaptomyza reducta. Next base: position 57,085 of record JAWNNV010000328.1, read on the forward strand.
AGTTGCACACCAACGGCACAGGCACATGTGAAGCTTGTCGGATTCAGGAGGCAGAGATGGGAACAGCCGCCATTTTGTTTGTCACACGCATTGTAGACACGCCTGCGGGATCGATGAAAGACCCGAATGTCCATTAGGTCACTGCTATTGGCAATGACAGTGGTGACACTCTTGCCCGTAATTTTATTGGCACTCATCGCTGATTTGGTATCCCAATCGGTCCAATACACACGATCACTGCTCACATCCAGCCCAAACGGATGGCCTAGTCCATCTATAAGGAATAAGGAACTTAGAAATTCAATGGATTTAGTAATTGGGAAATTCTTTACTTACTGATTATAACCTTGCGACTGCTGCCATCAAAGTTCATGTTCTCCAGTGTCTTGGTGCCGCCGTCGACAAAATACAATTTATGGTGATCATAGTCAATGGCGAGTCCATTGGGCCATATTAGTTTTTTTGATGCTATAATAACTCGACTGGCGCCATCCATATTGGCACGCTCTATCATTGCCTCTTCACCCCAATCAGACCAAAACATTAGACCATCTATTGATATTTGAAGATAAACAAGAATATAGTTTTAATCTCCTGTCATCCGTATCTTCTGATCAAAAGCTTACCAACTGGATTGACAACAATATCGCGCGGCTTGTCCAATTTTTCCCAGACGAGTAATGTGCGCATTCTTCCATTTGTTGTTGCCACTTCAATGCGATTTGTCGAGGGATCTGTCCAATACAGCTTATCGGTTATCCAGTCCAGGGCCAGACCAACGGGTGATACCAAATTCGAATGGACGACACGCTGCTGATAGCTCCCATTAAGATGGGCTTTGTTAATTGAACTGCGCTCAACATCTGTCCAGTAGATGAAGTCTGTTTCGCTACACCAGTCAAGGGCAACAGCATGTTTAAGATTATCAAGTGGCACAATCATATCAATCTCATTTGGTCCAGTTGGCTTGGAGTTGAGCTGTCGCAAGCGTATGTCCTTGCGGCGAGCAACCAAAACGAGCTTATCGGGAGCACTCTTACAGGTCTTGCCATCATCCTTAAGCGACAGACCAATGGGACAACCACAGCGGCGAGAGGTTTTATTGGGTAGACACAAATGCGAGCACCCGCCACGCATTCCCCGTCTATCCTTTTGGCAACGATCCTGATATTCTGGCTGGCGCGCTGGATGATATGCGTGAATGTCCATAGGGAAGTGAAAGTTCTCATGCACCGACCGAAAACCTTTGCCCGTTATCTTATTGGCTGCCGAGACTGTCTTTGTATTCCAGTCTGTCCAGTACATCGTATCCTCGAAAATAGTTAGAGCGAACGGATGCGGTAGATGTGTGCTTAGAACCTTGATCCGCTCGCTGCCATCCAGATTGGAGCACTCAATGGCATGCTGCTTAGCATCGGCCCAGTAGATCTTGCCGTTGGGATAATCAATAGCCAAGCCATTGGGCCAGGTAACACCCTTTGAAATAATCACCTGTCGCTGTGAACCATCCATGTGAGCGCGCTCGATTTTCGGGTTCGGTCCCCAATCACTCCAGAAAGCCAAAGCTTCACCCGGATGTATGACAATGGCACGAGGCTTATCCAAATCACTTGATGCGATCACTGTGCGCAAATTGCCCTGGAAATTAGCAACCTCGACGCGACGGGTGCCCGAGTCGGTCCAGAACAATAGATCGTGCACCCAATCGACAGCAATGCCACCAGGTGATTCTAGGCCCCACTTGATGACGTCGCGAACACGAGTTCCATTGATATAAACCATCTTGATGACATCCGTTGAGACATCGGACCAAAACAACATACCCTTCCGATAATGAAAGTCCAAGGCAATGGCATTGTGCAGTCCCTTCACCACGGCCATGTAACGGTTATTGCTAAGGGTTACGCGCCTGATATCCCAACGATTTGCGACTAGAAGATTCATCGCACCTCCGAGCGCCTTGCAGGTACGTAGATCCGGCCGTAGTATGTAACCCATTTCACACGAGCAAACAAATGAGCCGTGCGTATTATGGCACTTCTGTGAGCACACAGGACTAGTCAAATACTGGCATTCATCGATATCGGTGCAGCTATGAAAAGATATATAGGCTTATTAGTGAAAGTACATTTGATGATTATAATTGGTAAAAACTCACTTTCGCTTATTTGAATTCATAAGGTAGCCCAAACGACAGGCGCATTCATCACGACCTCGAGCAGTCTTGATGCAAAGCTGTTCGCACTGCCTGGGCTCTGGGCACTTTTGTTCGGCGGGACAATTGACCTCATCCTCGCCAAGGGGACAATCATTCTGACCGTCACAAACATGCTTTTGGTGAACACAGATCCTGCAAAAGCATGCAAGCGGTATTTTAAAGAAAATATATGGTATGGAGCAATAATGAACTCACTTAAGATTGGTGATATTCTTCTTGGCCGGGCACAGGAACTGGCCGGCGTCACACAGCAGGTGACAGTCGACCTCATCCTCTGCCGACGAGCAATCCGGATAGCCATCGCACAGCCAGGTACGCTGTAATAGTAAGATATGAAATTTTTAAAATTTCATATACTTCAATTTAACGCTATTTTTTCTCTCAATCGAAAGGATATAGCCATGTCCGTCTGTCTGTCCATCCGTACGTTTGTATGTATAAACACGTCAATGTAAGAGACTCTAAGGCACTCCAAAACCAAAGGCAGAACAGTTTGTCTTATATTATCTATATTCCTGTTTTAGTTTTACACGTGTAATAGATAACAAGTGATATTTTCATGGAAATCGGTTGAGAAATAACGAAGATATTGAAGATTTAAATTCAGTTATCATACATCAGCTAAAAAGTGCAGGCATGACCGACCATACGCTTAAGGTTAAGAGTTCATGGTATCTTTAACCGACCCAGAGTCTTCTTACTCTTTCTCCCTGCAAAACATAAAAGGAGTCTGGTCCCAAGTCAGAACATAGAGGGGAATTATTATAGCTGGTAATCTGGCCGTCTAGTCCAGCGGCCGGGGAACTTTTTTAATCATTACCCCAAAATATTTGTGTGGAACTGATATTACCCACCCATTGGAAAAAAACAAAAAAAAACAAGTAAGAAGGCTCTAGTCGAGAAATCCCGACTAGACTATACCCTTAACCCTATAATTTACGCATACAGTCAGTGCTTGCAAGTATGTGTGAGTGGCTGTATGTATACGCGTATAGGGCATACCTTCTTAATTTCAATACTCCATATCTCCAGTGTTTCTCATCCGATTTCAATAAAATTTTCACATGTTGTCTTTATTTAGTCTAATCTTTCAAACTGCATCAAAAAGTATTCTAAATAGAAGATTTTGTTGTTATCGATTACATGTGTATATCGGAAACGGGAAGAGTTATCGAAAATCTAAAACAAACTTGTACTGCCTAGGGATTAGGCAAGCTTATATACCAAATCTGGAGTCTCTAGCTCTTATAGTCTCTGAGATCGACGCGTTCATACATACGGACGGACAGACGGACAGACGGACAGACGGACGGACGGACAGACGGACATGGCTATATCGACTCGGCTGTTGATGCTGATCAAGAATATATATACTTTATGGGGTCGGAGATGCTTCCTTCTGCCTGTTACATACTTTTGCACAAATCCATTATACCCTTTTTACCCATTTTCAATGGGTTAAGGGTATAACAAGTAAGAAGGCTCTAGTCGAGAAATCCCGACTAGACTATACCCTTAACCCGATACTTTACGCATACAGTCAGTGCTTGCAAGTATGTGTGAGTGTGTGTATGTACACGCGTATAGTGCATACCTTCTTAATTTCAATACTCCATATCTCCAGTGTTTCTCAAGCGATTTCAATAAAATTTTCACAGATTGTCATTATTTAGTATAATCTTTCAAACTGCATCAAAAAGTTTTCCAAATTGAAGATTTTGTTGGTATCGATTGCATATGTATATCGGAAACGGGAAGAGTTATCGAAAATTTAAAACAAACTTGTACTGCCTAGGGATTAGGCGAGCTTATGTACCAAATCTGGAGTCTCTAGCTCTTATAGTCTCTGAGATCGACGCGTTCATACATACGGACGGACAGACGGACGGACGGACGGACGGACAGACGGACGGACGGACGGACGGACAGACGGACATGGCTATATCGACTCGGCTGTTGATGCTGATCAAAAATATATATACTTTATGGGGTCGGAGATGCTTCCTTCTCCCTGTTACATACTTTTGCACAAAACCATTATACCCTTTTTACCCATTTTCAATGGGTTAAGGGTATAAAAAAGAAAGAAAAAAAAAATCAACTTCATTTATGGTGGGAAAGAGCAAAAAAAAAAAAAGAGGTCATCTCCTCCACTTATGGGAGATGGCGTTCTAAATTCTTGAAGTTAAAAAAAAATAAATACACTTACAGGTTTACAAAATAGCACATTACTCACAAAAGTCATTTTTACCCCCCAAATTTCACTTTTACCCAAAAAGGGGTAATTTATAATTAATCCTGTTCCCCGACCGCTTGTCTAGTCAATCAGACTGTGTGCATGCTCTCAATTTAAGACCAATACTAAAAAGACGTTGGCAATATATGATTTTTAGTTAAACAGCATCTGTGATTCAGGAACTATTATCAAAGGGAACTATTATCCTTAGAAACCAAAACTATTTATGAGAAAATTTAACTTCACAAAGAGAGTTGAAAAGCGAACTGAGAGAGATCAGTTGCCAAAATCAATATTCTTTGACTTACCAAAATACAACGACCATTGTGGCAGGTGAACTCATCTGGTCCGCAAGTCACAGGGTGCTCGGGATTCATATTGCCGCAATCGTTCTCATCCTCGCCGCCATCGCAGTCCTGTTCCTTGTCGCATTTCCAGCGCTTGGGAATGCATGTGCCATCCGCACACTTGTATTCGTTGGATGTGCACTGCGATGGCTTCTGTTGGCAGTTCTCCTCATCGCTCCAGTCGCCGCAGTCGTTGTCGCCATCGCACCGGAAACGATTAAGTATACATTGGCCGCTGGGCCCTCCAGCGCCACCCAATCCGCCACGACACTTGAACTCACCCTCCGGACAGCTGTTAATTACTGCTGGACACTTGTGCTCATCGGAATTATCATCGCAATCGCGTTCGCCGTCACATCGGAAGGCCTGCGAGATGCAATAGCCATCGTTGCAGGTGAAATGCTCATCGGTGCAACTGCTACGATTGCAGTGCACCTCATCCGAGTAGTCCTTGCAATCATTCTCGCCATCGCACAACCACGGCTTTGGAATGCAGAAGCCATTTTGACACTCAAACTGATCCTCAGTACAGTTGGTGCGAGCACCACAGTGCGTTTCATCCGAGTAGTCGCCGCAATCGTCGTCGCCATCGCAGAGCCAATCCTTGTTGATGCAGCGATAGGTCTTGGGGCACATCACATGCAGGCCACTCTGCTCGCACTCCTTTTCCAGCTTGGACATCATGTCATCCATGTTGTCACAGGCGAGCTCATCGGAACCATCGGTGCACTGCACCTCGCGATTGCAACGGCCTTGGGACTCAATGCACTGGCAATTTTTGCACTGCCACTGTAACTCCTCGCAGGTATTGTGGCAACCAGTGGTCGGAGAAGCGCTGTATCCATCGCCAGGCTGGCTGAGCTGTCCGGGATCGTCTTGGATAACGACACGATTCGCAAATGGTCGGAAGCCCTTCTGCTTGTTGTTCGCTCCGGCCAGGAAGCCATCGCGACCGCGTGTGCTCGACTGGCGATCGGATTCGCGCACAACATACATATCGCCTCGTCCACCCTGGGCACCAACGTTACGGAACTTTGGGATGTCGCCGGTGCTGGTTGTGCCTGAGCTGGCGCCGACTTGGGTTGGCTTATGGGGTATCATTGGCTCCTTTGTGAAGACGTGACCATACATCTCATCCAAATGATCATCAATGTGGCCGTGATCGTGATCATGATCGTGTTCGTGTTCGTGTTCGTGTTCGGGATCTGGATCATGAGCATGACCATTTTCATGCTCGAGTTCATGACCATGATTGTGATCATGCTCATGATCATGATCATGATCGATTTCCAGATGCGGTGGATACTCGGAAACATTGATATAGTCGTGATCATCTTCCTTATGCAATAGCTCATCACCTAATTCGTCGTCGTGAAGATTTCCATTGGATGGATGGGATTGCTGATACCATTGCGGTGGATATCCCTGAGCAATCGTTGCATCCTTATCGCGGTCATTAAGGCCGCGCTTCCTAATGTCGGGATCAAACTGCGAACCAAGCCCGTACGTGGTATCGCCAATTTCAAAACCTTTATGCAATGAAAAAGCCATATTTAATTCATATTGAAAAGAAATAGAAAATATATAAAAATAATATTTTTTTAAATTGCTTAGCTCTAATCGTTTGACACTGATTTACAAATTCGTAATAAAAATGTCTGTACAGCATGACAAATGAAGCATGAAAAGTTAAATGCGTATCCGGTTCATTTGCTTTGCTGTCAAACGTAAGCAAGCTCTGACAGCATTTTCTTAGAAAAATGCGATTCTTGATGCCTTTCCCCAGGAGCTTATATACTATATACAGGTTTAGTTTCTATTTCTATTTTCAGAGCGTGAAATCAGGAACCCAATTCCAGTTAAAAGGGGGATTTCAAATAAAACTGCTGCAGTAGACGTTGGCTTATATTTATGGTCATTTTATTACCCTGAACCCATTCAAAATGGTTAAAAGGGTATTGCGGTTTCTTGCAAAAGTATGTATTATACAGAAGGCAGCGTCTCTGACCCCATAAAGCATATATATTCTTGATTAACATCAACGTCCGAGTCAATATATCCATGTCCGTCTGTATGAACGCGTCGATCTCAGAGTCTTACAAGCACTCACTCTACGCGTTAGGTATAGGGTTCAGGGTATCTTCTAGTCGCGACTAGAGTCTTTTTACTTGTTTTTATCTTGTGTTATCACTGCGTTGGCAGTGCAAGAGGGTAAAAAAAAAACTGCATGAAACCAGAGGTAAAAAAGATGGGGAAAAAACTAGAGCTGTATGAAACAACAGCAACAATCTCAATACAAAAGAGCTGCGTGGGTTCATAGTATAAATTCTCAGAAGCATGACACTATACGCGTCTGTTTGTATGTGTTTGACAAGTGCGTGGGCTAATCAACTAACAGGTGGTATACACAAAATTATACATGTATGTATGTAATCGAAAATGTTGCACAATTAATGAAAGGGAAGAAGAGTAAAGGAAAAGTTGAGCACAAAAATATAAATATATATTATTTTTATCAAAACACAATCTGTATAAATGCAAAACTAAAAATAAACTGTTAATTAGTATGTTAAAAAAAAAAAGGAAATCATAAATAAATTTCTCTTACGTTCATTAGTCGGCACATTATTATTATGATTGTCGTAGTAGTAATAGTATTTATCTCTAGAAATTTTTTCTAATGTTCTATTGCTAATACAAAATTTTCATTGATAAGTACGCATACTGCATGAATATATATATATATATATGTGTACGAAGTCCTGTAGGTGTATGCGCGTGTATTTGTGCGTGGGTGTTTAAGTATTTACGTGACAGAAGATACTAAGATACTTACAAAAGGATATCAGGCACACCAAAGGGCAAAACGGCAAGGCTAGCCCATACATTGCCAACGCGCGGGCCACACACCCACACTCAGCCACACAAACACACGGGCACGCACACGCAACACTGAGCGCTGCGTATATGTGCGGCTGATGCTGTTACTGCTTCTGCTGCGGCTCCCTTAACGGCTGCGACAGCGACTGCGGCTGCGGCTGCGGCTGCGAGTGATGCTGTGGCTGCGGTGCTGCTAGGGTCTCTGCTGTTAGTGCTGGTGCTGGTGCTGGTGCTGGTGCTGGTGCTAATGCTGCTGTCTCTTTTAGTTAAATTGGATTTTGGCGCGTGCGTCTGACGTCCTTTTTTTCGACAGAGTTGTTTGGCTGCTTGTGTTGGCTACTGTGTTCGCACTTTATTGCGCTTCGCGATGCGTAGGTGTCACATTCACAAGACCGTATGTACATATATATGTACTGACACATACATACATATGTACATCGGTATACGTTGGCAAGGAAATTATGCGTTCTCTGCACATATGTACAAACTTCACTTGGAGTTATTGTTATTGTTATTGTTTTTGTTGTTGTTGTTTTCAGTGATTATGTTGTTGTTTCTGTTGGTTTACAATGTTACACATTTCATTTGTCTGCATTAAAATGCTTCACTTGTTACACACACAACAAAAAACTTTTGAATTTTGATTTGATTGTTTAATAATTATGTGTTTTTTTTTTTTATTTATTTTTTTATTAACGCCGCTGGCAGGTTCCACTCCATTGTACTTGCTTCAACTACTAATCGACAATAATGATGAAAAGAATTATTTGTCTTGTTGCTTTTTATTATCTTTCTCTCTCTCTATCTCTCCGCCCACTTGCAAACTCACATGCATGCAAACCACATATACATACATACATATATTTGCAAATTTTTACACAACAACATTTATACATATGTAAATTAGCAAGTGCATAAGATTAATGTTGTTGAGAATGTAGCTTTTGATTATATGCATTAACTGTTGCATTATATTGTATACGATACATACACGGAAAAGATGATGATGATGATAAACAGGACCACTTTCATAAACTTTTTTCACTTGAAAAGTTTTAAGTCTCGATATGATTTCTCCCAATGTATTAAATCTGTTGACCTTCAGCAGCCTGACATATGTACTATAAAAACGAATATGCTATGCTAACACACACACACAATGTCAATTTAATCATAAATTCTTAATCTTTGACATTCAATATAGTAACAATTGTTCTACCTTGTTACTGTTACTCTATCTCGTTCTCTCTCTCTTTTTTATGCGAATGAATTTTTCGTCCTCTTGCAAAAGGCCTGTTGCGACTGCCGTATAGGATACTTTTTTTGGCACCACCAAAATTCCCTTGCAAACACTTGATGAAACTTCTTTTCACAGCAATGTAAAACTATTTGTTGCAAACAATCAAAACAAAAAGTAGAAAATTTGTATAAAATGTAAATTGTAGCTTAATTAACCGTCTCGTTTAAGGGAGATGCTGTTCACACACTTGTTTAGCAGTCGATACAATTATACTGAGTGTAAGTGTCTGAATTTCGTAGAGTGAAACACCCACTGTAAATGTATACATCGGCTGCAGCCCACGAATTTTTGGTAATTTGCGAGAAACAAAGACAGAGAGAGAGAGAAAGCGAGTGCAAATTTTGAAACTGGTGTCGAAAGCTTTTGTTTCAGTTTTGTTCAACTAAAAAGTTGTTAGACAAAAATAGTTTAGTGAATAAGTTTTTAACACGAATAAACGAGTGCTTGTCACACCAACCTTAATTAGTTAAATATATATATAAATATACATATATATATTATATGATATGAAGAGCATGCGCATTCACACTTACATCTACAAACTGCACTGTATGTATCCACATACATATTATGTATGTTTTTCTTTTTGTTGCTCGATTTATGCCTTTAAGTCAACAAAATTTTTCATGCGAATTTTGCAATTATTTGCCTTACTTGCTCGCAGCCAGCCGTCCCCGTTCAACGTCCAGCTGAGGAGACAACCAGCACTCTCGTTGTTGTTGTTGCTGTCGTTGTTGGGGTTGTCGTTTTTGTGGTCGTTGTTGTTGTTGCTGCTACTGCTGCTGCTGCTGCTGGAAGCTGTAGTAGTTGTTGTCGCTATAGTTACCGTAGTAGCACAAATTGTTTAGCACATTAGCTCAGAGCCAACAATTCGGTGACTCCTTCCTGGCCACTCCATTAGATTAATCACATATATTAAGTGTATCTCCAGTTCATGTAGTACTTCTGTTCCAGTTCCAAGTATATATATATTTGTATATATATATATATATATATAAATTTATATATATATATATATAAATATATACATATATTCTTTTTTTTGTGTTTTTTTTTTTTGAGTGTTTTGTTGAAGCGTGATGTTTGTGCGTCAACTAGATGCTTGGGCTTGGAACGTCTGCTTCCGTGCTCCGTACTACGAAAAATGTGAACTTAGCAAGATATTCGCAGCCGTGGTGGGCATTCGCAGCTGAGACGAGTGTCCCACATGCATGGGTATGCCTATGTGTCTGTGTGAGTGTGTGTGTGTCTATGCATGCGTGTGTTTGTCTGTGCATTTAAGTGGAAGAAAAGCTTGCGCTCAGATTTTAGAATGAGCGGGAACAACAACAACAACAACAACAACGACGACGACAATTGTTTCTCAATGGGCTTACTGTATGGGTGACATGTAGAGAGAGAGAGAGAGCAAAGTTCAGCCATACATTGATGGCACTCGTGCTCAATTGGCGCACACATACACATCGACACGCAGATTGCGTAAAATAAAGTTACTTCAACTGATGCTGTAGCAAGTCCTTGTTATGCTCGCGCTTTACAGCTCTACAGCTTTTTTAATTTTTTTTTTTTTTTTTTGGGCCTCGATTGCAAAAGCTCGCTCTTAAACGATAAGTTTTTTTTTTTTGTGATGAGCATCTTTGGGCAAACGTTTTTATTTTTCTGTAAGCATCATTGAAGCTTTTGGAATTAAGTTTCAAACACACAGAAATCCCAGCTTATTAAATAGTATAAGCCACACAGTGATGCATTTTAACTTCAACTGAACATTCTTAGTTTTTGGCCTATACAATGGAATTCGACTTGGGAATCACAAGATTATTAAAAAAGAGATTGTTTCATTTTTAATATGGCAATGACGTCACAGCTAAAAGTATTTTGTGTGTGATCGAATAAAAAGAAATGGAATTTGGTTAATTAACTCCGAAGAATCAATTTCACCATTGATAAGTTTGTGAAGAAAAGAATACACATTGTTCTGCGATCAGAAAGATATAAATTTTTTTTATAAATTTACAAAATTAACAAAATAATATAATACATTTTTTAATATATCAATAATGAACAACACAAATGAAATGGCAGACATTTAGAAATGGTGGCGTAGCTTAGCAACAACAACAGCTGTGCTGCTTAATAATGACGGTATACTTTTTGATTTCCGCTACGAGATAAACAACAATAACATGACTAAAAGCTTGGCGTCAAAGAAACAGCTTTGGTCCTTCTACTACCTTGTATTACAATATTGCTTAAGTTCAACTAACTGAGTAAGGAAATCCGTTTGACCAAGTATTTTTAAATTTGCAAGTCCAAAATAAAGTGTCACATTGTCGTATTGGCCTAATATGGCCCAAACACATGCAACAAAAAGGCAAACTAAAAATAACCACAGCTCTTAATAAGCCGACTGAAATATATCGATACAATCAAGCAATGCTTTCACTTTCATGCACCCATACATCCAAATATGTGTGTGTGTGTGTGTGTGTGTGTAGGTGTGTAGGTGTGTGTGTAAGACATCGTCACACCAGATGGCGCTTTGTCGCAGCAGCCAAAGGACACACAAAGACGACAACGAAGGCAACCCTACCATGAGCATTGGCATCTCGGCTAACATTCTCTGAATGAATCGTAGCGTGTGACAGTTTCTATTCACCAATGGCTGTGGTATGCGCAGGCCCAAGCCGAATGTCTCTTACCGCCCAGAATCATCATCATCGTCATCATCAATTAGAGCAAGAGTAAAAGGCAGCAGCCGAAGACGAAAGTTATTTGGCAGAACTCATTCGTTAGCTAGACACGGTAGCCGCCGCTCGTCACATACACACGCAGCTTAAACGAGGCGTCCTCGTCGCAATGCGATACAGATACATATCTTTGGGCGGAGGGCGAGCGGGAAAAAATGTGAATGAGAAACCGAATTATTAGGGCGTCCGTGTGTCATTCGTTAGTCGATTCAACCGTATTACAGTGTCATCCGTTGGTGTTCTGTTTGTTATCTATTTTTGATTTTTGTTATATTTGTTTCGTATTGAAAACAATTTTATGCAACTTGTTTATATGCATATGCATATGTGTGTGTCTGTGTCTGTGTCGAAATATTATTGACGCTTTTGTGAGAATTCTTTGCCTGAAGTACTATAATTAATACAAACAAAAGGCAACGTTAATGTATTTGAAAACAATGTCAACCTAAATGCACATGTTCAACACAATAATACACACATATACGTATAAATAAACATTTATACAAATATATGTATAAGTATGTATAAATCAGAATACGAAACAGTTGAAAATTTTTTTCTACGTTTGCAAAAATGGGTCAAACACGTTTGCAGTTAACTGCAATTTGCAAAAATGGGTCAAACACACAAAAGGCAAACACAAGAAAATCATACATACACACAACACATCTTACATAGATGTACTTAGTAGAATTGTATGTAAAGAAACCATAATAAGGGCCCCACATTAACGTGATAATAATTTCGTGAAGCAAAAGAGCCATGAGACGCCAACACAATGCGCTATTAGGAAACACATATTTATGTACTCGAGTCCTAGTTTATTCGCGTATATTCCAAGCATGTGACAGAAGATGTTGATGTGCATACAAATATATATATATATTTTTTGTTAGTGCTATTCGTAGACATATATATTGTTCGCTTAACATTTAACGATGTAGCATCTTGTCAGTGTGTTACATGATATTTGAATTGTGTACAAGATTTTGTAGAATGGCACATAAATTCAATTAAAAATTTCGATAACTTAAAAACGCGTATAAAGTTTTTACAGTAAATAGATCTCAAATGTTGTGATTGCACGCAAGCCGTACTTTGTTGAAATACATACAGAACACATATTAATGTTTGGGTTCATATAGAACTTAAAGCATTGTACAAAAAATATATAAATATATATATGGACATGTACATAATAATCACAGCAAAAGTAACAATGTCGCAGTGAAACAACAAAAAAGGTGGGAACAGAAAAAGCGCATCAGCATCACACATAAATCGATGGCAGAGTAACCGTATCCGGAATGAGACTGCAAACCAGCCAGCACAGACAATGCCGACGAGTTGACGAGTTGAGAAACACACAAGAAACACAATAGCGATAAGCAATTGTTAACGCTGCCAACATGACTAGCTCCTGGCACCGGGGCGTCTGTTACAGCCTGCTGCTGCTGTTACTGCTGAGCGCCCAGCTTTCATTGGTTCGGTGAGTATTATTTTGTAAGAATTGCAACTTTTAGATCTCTATATATAGATGCCTATCAAATTTAATGTTTTTCTTTTAACATACATATGTTTGAAATAAAGAGCTCTTTTTAACTTTAACCCACAGATGCAAGCGAAGACAAATGCTTGCAGGCCGCTTAGAGAACGTAACACAGACGATCTCAAAAATATTGCAAGGATACGATATACGCCTGCGGCCCAATTTTGGCGGTGAGCCACTGCACGTGGGCATGGATTTGACTATAGCGAGTTTCGATGCGATCTCCGAAGTGAATATGGTAAGAACAAGCTCTTTCTTTCTCAACAAGAAACCATACGGTGAAACTATAGTGAAATTTATTTATTTTTTTGCTTAACAATCTTTAGGACTATACTATAACAATGTATTTGAATCAGTATTGGCGTGATGAGCGCCTGGCTTTTAATATCTATGGACCGTACTATGATTCCGATGCTGAGGACGATGGTGTTAACGATGTGCTGACGCTGTCTGGTGACTTTGCAGAAAAGATTTGGGTGCCAGATACATTCTTTGCCAACGATAAGAACAGGTTAAGAAACTACTTGCTATATTCTCTTATCGTGTTTTAAATTTTATTGTCTTTGTTAACACAGCTTCCTACATGACGTTACTGAGCGCAATAAGTTGGTACGTCTTGGCGGCGATGGTGCCGTCACCTACGGCATGCGCTTCACAACAACACTCGCCTGCATGATGGATTTGCACTACTATCCACTGGACTCTCAAAACTGTACCGTTGAAATAGAGAGCTGTAAGTTTAAGTTCCAAAACATAGCATACTTATAAGCGCACATGTAATACATATGTTCACGTACATTTATCTCGTTAAAGCTAAAGCTTATGCTTGCATTCTCACTCTTTTCCATGAAGTAATTTCCTTCTTCATAAACAATACAAACTGCTTTCATTTATGTCATCACAGATGGTTACACAGTCAGCGATGTAGTCATGTACTGGAAGCCAACACCGGTACGCGGTGTTGAGGATGCTGAACTGCCACAGTTTACGATCATTGGTTACGAAACGAATGATCGAAAGGAGCGGCTAGCCACTGGCGTCTATCAGCGGCTGTCGCTATCATTTAAATTGCAGCGCAACATTGGATACTTTGTGTTCCAGACGTATTTGCCCAGTATATTGATTGTAATGCTATCATGGGTATCATTTTGGATTAATCACGAGGCAACGAGCGCCCGAGTTGCGCTTGGCATAACAACGGTGCTCACAATGACAACGATTAGTACGGGTGTACGCAGTTCATTGCCTCGCATCTCCTACGTAAAAGCCATTGATATCTATTTGGTAATGTGCTTTGTGTTCGTGTTTGCGGCGCTCCTTGAATATGCCGCCGTCAATTATACATACTGGGGCAAGCGGGCCAAGAAGAAGATCAAAAAGCGGAAGGATTGTGATCAACATAAAATAGGTAACGTTGAACCTCATTAAGCTGAAACAAGTAAGAAGGCTCTAGTCGAGTAATCCCGATTAGAGTATACCCTGAATCCTTTACTTTACGCGTACAGGAACTGCTTGCAAGTATGTGTGTGTGTGTGTGTACACGTATACTGCATACTTTCTTAAGTTCGATGTTAAAAACTTTTACTGCCTAAGGATTAGGCGAGGTTATGTTCCAAATCTAGAGTCTCTAGCTCTTATAGTACTTGAGATAGGTGCGTTCATTCATACACACATGACTTAATCGACTCGGCTGTTGATGCTGATCAAGAATGTATATACTTCATGGGGTCGGAGATGCTTCGTTCTGCCTGTTACATACCAATGCAATTTTAACAATTTTAACATTTACAACAGGTAAATTGGAAAAATCCGAAACGTGTTCAACCACAGAAGACATTATTGAGCTGCAGGATGTACGCATGAGTCCTATACCTTCGTTGCGCAAAGGTAACTACAATGTGACGCTCGGCTCTATTGGTACCGAGACTATTGACTTGGCCAAGTTTCCGCCAAGTTTTCGCATTACCCGCAACTATGGCACCGGTCGTAGCCAGCTGCGACATCGTGGCCAAAGGGGTAAGTTGAATCGATCATATCAAGTGCATTATGTGATTCACCTTCTTCTTAATTCTCTTCTCCTACAGGAATCTCAGCTCGTCCACGCATGATGCACGCCATTAAGAAGAGCGCCTCAGCCATTAGGGCGACATTACCAAAAATCAAGGATGTTAACATTATTGACAAGTATTCGCGCATGATATTCCCCATTAGCTTTTGTGCGTTCAACCTAGGCTATTGGATCTTCTACATACTCGAATAAGTAGTTTGCTGCTGACAAAATCGTGTAGTCATACTACTTACATACTTACTTATCCCAAATGAGTCATAGACCACCCTTGGCCAAAACCTGCTGCCCTCCCACTGATAAACTATGATATATATTGACATTGACCAATTTATATACATACATACATACATAGATATAAACATATAAATGAATGATACAACCCGCATACATACTCACAAAACATATACATACGATATATATACAAATGAAACATACAAACATATGGGTATATTATACATAACAAAACATACATACATTTATAGTTAAGTATTGCTATTCACAATAGGTAAATCACAGTAAATGTGTTCGCAGTAATTTGAATATTTACATATAGCTAAAATTAAGTACGAGTTTAGCCAAGTTATACAAGGAATTGGTATGCATTTGGCAAAATATTGATTTGAGCAGCTCAGCATAAGATATCAACATTTAGGATTAAGCTTGAAACACAACAATTAATGATGAATCGATCCACTGAGCTTGCTGAAGGTCTCAAACAAATATTTTCCACTCTCGGTCTTTCCAGTGCTTTTCATTGTTATTCACAATATTCGCATAATCATTTGAATCATTTACTGTATATTTCTTAGAAATGTTATTTAAATGGTTTACATATTTTAACAAAACTGCAGTTTTATTTCATCTATTTTGGGTTAACCAAATGGGGGGCTTTTCATTTTCAGCATTGCCTGGCAACTTATATTAGTTTCTACGGCTTGTCGAAAGCTTTTAGTTGGACAACAATAAAGAATCGATTAAGAAATTGCGTAAACGTAACTTGGAGACTCTTTTATAATAATATCAGAAGTATTAAGTTTCACTAAAATTCAGAAAAACAACAAATTTATTTATTCAAAAGCAACAATTTATTTTTTTGATTTATGCTAAGCCAAAAAAAAAAAGGTTTTAAGTGCAGCGAAACAAATTTGCATTGCAGAATATAAGGATTATGGTTATGCCTGTTATGCCTGGTATACGAAACGCCTTACTAAGAGTTCCAAATGAAAATAAGTTTAAGCTTTTATCATGGACCAGGAGAACTCCTTCTTGTACATGCCATATGCCAGCCAGTACAGCAAATTGAACAGAGCAAAGGTCATGGGAAAGGCAACACGGGCGACCCGATCAATCAACGATATGCTATTCACATAGCTTCTACCACTACGTCCCTGTGTGCTCTTCTCTTCCGTAGCAATGCGTTCTCGTTCCCTTCGAAACTTAACATCACCCTTGAGGCAGAGCCACATCTGACGCATACGAGACGCGGCCGGTGGCTCCGTTTGTGTGGTGCGTTCCATGGTCGAGGTATGCGATGGTAGCTTTGGAAAAATGTGTGCAGGATTCTGTGGCTGGTTCTGCTAACCAACAAAAAAACCCTTTAGCATATAGTATTAACTTGTATTAGTTGTGTTCAACTTACATTATATATGGGACAACTGAATGCATTGCGTTGTGGATAGGCGACATTATTCAGCTCAGTTGGCAATGGAAGCTCACAGTGCAATGCGTCGTGGTCGGCAAAGACAAATACATCGCTATCCGAGTTAGCCGGCTCACTGTCATCGCTGGCCTCAGCAGCATCGGCAATTTCGCCCGATGTTAAGCCCAGAGCTCCAATATCTTCCCACTCCTCTTCCATGCGTGGTATTTCACCGCTGCCCAGTTTGGTAAAGTAATGCACGCCCGCAAATTCAAGCAGCGTGGCAATGCAGTACAGAAAACTCATCAGGAGAAACCAATCCAAGGCAGTGGCATACTTCACCTTTGGCAAATCGGTACGTGAATCCAAACTGATGGTCGATAGCGTTAAGACAGCCGTCACACAAAGACCAACACGATCGCTGGTTGCCTCACGATGTATCCAAAAGGAGACCCACGACAATACCACAATCAGAATGCACGGCACATACACCTGCAAAATCCAGCAGCAAATTAGGTAACAAAACAAGTAAGAAACCTCTAGTCGAGAAATCCCGACTAGACTATACCCTTAACCCGATACTTTACGCATACAGTCAGCGCTTGCAAGTATGTGTGTGTGTGTGTATGCGTATAGTGCATACCTTCTTAATTTCAATACTCCATATCTCCAGTGTTTCTCAACCGATTTCAATAATTCATTTAATAATAAATTTCAATAAAAAATTTTCACAAATTGTCATTATTTAGTCTAATCTTTCAAACTGCATCAAAAAGTTTTCCAAATTGAAGATTTTGTTGTTATCGATTACATCTGTATATCCGAAACGGGAAGAGTTATCGAAAATTTAAAACAAACTTGTACTGCCTAGGGATTAGGCGAGCTTATGTACCAAATCTGGAGTCTCTAGCTCTTATAGTCTCTGAGATCGACGCGTTCATACATACGGACGGACGGACAACAGACGGACATGGCTATATCAACTCGGCTGTTGATGCTGATCACGAATATATATACTTTATGGGGTCGTAGATGCTTCCTTCCCCCTGTTTGCACAAAACCATTATACCCTTTTTACCCATTTTCAATGGGTTAAGGGTATAAAAAAACCATAAAATTAATTACGCTTATTCGTGTGCCCACCTGTATAAGGAAGTAGCCCCAATGTCGCTTCAGATTAAATGCTACATGCAATACCGAGAAATCACCTTCGCGTCGTGTGGATGTAAAATTGCGATGCATCATGCTGATCAAATCAAACTGATTGAGTGTCATGCCAGGCACAAAGGAGACAGCATCATCGTGATTTTGCCACTCATAAACCAGCTGCTGATTAGTATAACCATCTGCAAAGTATTTATTTATTTATTAAGAGAAAGAAAAACACCCCATCGAACTCGATTCTCGACTCTTCTCAATACGCACAGCTGCCAATGATGAGTGGACATGACTGACGATCCATGGGAAAGTTGTTTAGCTCCATCGGGCAAGTGGCCTTAATTGTCAAGCTGCAGAAAAAGAAACAAAGCAATTGATATTAAATATTCATCAGTGTTATAGACATTCGAACCGCATTGAATAGAGTATGCCACCATCCTGATCCAGTCGCAGCAGTTTATTGGGCACGGTTATGGTGTGAATGTGTGAGTGTTTGCCATTGTAGAAGTATGTATCGGGTCGCCATATTTTATCCAGCATTTTGATGCTCAACGAAAGAGACTTGATGGGCCCCTGAAAGCTCAAACGCTTGTCACGCCAATACTGACGAAAGTAGCAATCCATCGAGTAGTCCATGTCCAGCTCCGACACAGGTCCCATGCTGCGTATGAGTATGTTTGTACGCACCACCGTTGGCATACCTTGGCCATGTGTTGGCAGCTGTGATTGCTCGTAGCGTTTAAGTAGATTCTCCAATATGCTGGATATATTCCGGCTCAGCATATCCGCAGATGCAGTGCGCAAACGTGTCCTGCGCACGGTTCGGTCAACATCGAAAGGACTGCCGCTCTCATTGACATGTCGCCGACTAAAGCGGCTTTTTCCTGTAGCGTTGGGCGGAAAGGTGGACAATGAACGAAATGATTCGTAGATGCGACTGGCCTTAAATTCACTGGTTATAAGCGGAATTTTGGTCAACAATCGCCCTTTATCTGCCGGCACTTGAATTGTGTCAGTACTGTGACCCCAAAGGCCTTCGACCAGGCTAAAGTAGAGCAAAAAGCTGTCAAGGAGTTCAATATTAAAAGTAAGTTAAGTAAGTTTGCATATTATTATGTGCTTATAGTTTAACCTTGCAGGTAGCATACAAGTTTCTTATTGAGAACAAAATCGTTTTCATAGTTTTGGAACTGAAACTAAAATTAAGTGCTTTAACAGTCCGATAGAAGCAATTTATGTTTTATAATTCTCTTGGCTTTACTTGCTGCATTGTTCAACACTTGAAGTGGCTTTAGTAATTAAACACTTGAGCTGAGCATTTCTAAGGTAAAAGTGTTGAAGTGAACAATAACGGCAATGCAATTGCAAGATACCTCTTAAATAACAATCACTATGAGATTCATGCTTTATAACTATGTACAACCATTTCCATAATAAGGATAGAATTATCAAAGCAAATTTGTATTATACTCATATTGCCTACCAACGTCATTGTTACAGGGTGTGGAAAGTGTGACATCCGCGGAAAATAGGTAAAAATGTCGGCGTTAACGTCACGAAAACAACACGAAAAGTACAAATAAACGGCGTTTACAGCAAACAAAAGAATGCTCGGATAATTTGTACCGTATGCCCATGACTGTGTATATGTGTGCTTGTCCATGTGTTTGCTTGTGCCTATGTGTGTGAGTGTGCGTCTGTGTTATGCACATAACACTGATTTTTTTGTCAAATGATTTTGAAACTTGAAACTCACAGAATTTGACTGTTTGGATTTGACGAAAATTGATTGACGGAAGAAAGAAATAACAAATAGAGAACATTTTGTTTCGATAAGCTGCTTCTTGTCTACTTTTTGAACACTTTATTTATGCTTTGGGCAACCTTTGGTGACAGAGCCGGGGACTTGCACTGATATGTTAAGAGATTTTTTTTTATTTATTTTTTTTTTTTTTTTGGTACCACTGTGCAATGTGTTGTACTGTTTACTGGCCGCGGGTGGTTTGCCTTATTTCAGCTTTTGAGCTTGATAAAAAAAAAACCTACAAAACTAAAGCGCCGTGTTATTCAGTTCACGACCTTGTGACCGCTTCCAATGCTGCTCATGATGATGGGGTTAGTCTTAATGTTTATGCGTGGGTGTCTGCAAAATTTGTGAAATGCCCACGGGCTAAGCTTATGCAACTTTCGGTTATATGGGAAGGTATGAATGCTGTTGATTGCATCTTTTTGAAAAGGTGATGTGAAATGCCAACTCAATGATATAGCGTGTATAGCCAGCCAGCCAGCCAGTCGCGATAGTGTAGCTCCCTCTCACTTAGCATTTTTCCACTTGACAATCTCCGCACACTTGGCTTAAAAATGCCTGATTTGCAAAATAATATTTCTACGTAGGATCTGTTGTGTGTGTGTGTGTGTGTGTGTGTGTGTGTGTGTGTGCAGGGATGAAGGGAGGGAGGGGGGTGTGTGCACACACTTGTGTCCCCCTCTATGTCTATGGGACACCCATGTTCTCAAATACAAACACAAACACACGCTCACTCTTCAAATTTGCTCATAATGCACAATGACTTTGTTACAAATTCAGTTTGGGAAAAGAACAATATTCAGAATTCTTAAAGTAATTTAAAAATCTAAAAATTTGAAAGCGTTATTGGTCATCAAATATGTATGTGCGATGTCGTAAAGAAGGCAATCAACTTAAGCACACTGTCTGTGTGAGAATATGTCTAAGCTGATTCCCACGGCTCATCTCATCCACTTGACCGCGTCTGACAGTTTTGCAGTGCTGTAAGTGCCTATGAGCAGGGGGTTATTGAGTGATTGAATTTATGACAAAGCCCCACTCACGCTGGCTGCATTGCATACGGCTTTAGGTCATTAACTTACCTAGTTAAAGACAGAAACGTATACATTGCAAAATAAATTTCACTTTTATACTATGAGCTCGCGTATCAATATCACGTTATACACCTTTAAAGAAGTTTTTTTTAGGAATTATAATCCATCACTATCAAGTCGGACGGTACGAGTTGTAGTTTCTGGACAAGAACTTGCTCTCGTAGTTGCACGCTTGGCGTCTAAATTCAGACAAGTCGGCTGAGACAAGCCTAAGTCGGTTTTTGGCTATGGCTCTGGCTGCAGTCTTTGAATTTGGCATGCGCATAGCATCCATCAAACTATCATTGTAGTGTGATGCTTGCAACATGCTGTGGCATGTGAACATTACCTGGCCGCACATACTACTGTTCCATCCATCACACCGACATTGTCCCCGACATAGATCTCACATACACATTATGACATTTCACTTTAATATGCAAACCATACCCTAACACGCATCCCAACACTTCTTCGTTATTCTTTGTGGCAACGTCTGCTGCGATTTAATTATTACTTCAAGCATGTAGCTGTTTTTTCAATAATGCACATCTTTCGTTTATTACTTCTGCGTTAACACAAGTTAATATCCTAACATTACGTTAAGTTTGTCATTAAAATATTATTATTTATTACTTTTCTCGTTTTATTTCCAATTATTTTGGTTTTTTTTTTTTCATTTTAATTCCTATTCTAAGTCAACATCGCTTAGTTTTTAAATTCAAAAACAACCGCCAACTTGGGACACGAGCACACTTCTTGCACCATCGATACTTTTATCCTTTAACTATCGATAGCCTGCAAATGCAACTTTAAGGTAGTAAATGCAAACCTAGAGAAAAGCGATCAGGTGAAAAATTTAAAGAAAAAGTATAAAGTACAGCAATCTATGCCATTTGGTTTTGTAACGAACAACTTTATAAAACTCCTCCATCTTTAGAAATGATGGCCCATGTTTTATTCAGATGAATTAGCTATATTATTGCAAAGTTTCAATAAAGTCCTTTCAGTTGTTATCGCACGAAAGAGTAACAAACATGTTTATAAACTTTCCATTGTTAAGTCTTTCATTTGAGGGAACACAATATACTTCAAAGAACAGCTCGACCTTTTCGTTTTCATGTTGACATAGCATTGTACAAAATGCAAAAGTTTATTTATTAATACTTTTATGCAGTTACCTCCATGATAGTTAACGGATTTATCGCAAATACGTTAACGCTTAGCCCAATTATACACCCATTGAGAAAATACAAATTTCATATTCGTGTTAAGCATATAAATCGTTTTTCAGTTTATTCAATAAAAATCTTCATGGGATCTACTGAAGGCTTATCATTCTATCAATGGCATTCATCAGTTACTTATGATTTATGGCAGGGTGGCATCTGTAGAGGCATCCCATTTAAAAAGTAGTCTTAATGATCCAAATATGTATCAGTTAGTTTTCACAAAAATTAGGGTTTGTTAAAGGCCTAATTGAAATTTTGTAAATTAACCAAAGTTTATTCTGTATTTATACATATGTATATGTATTTATATTTATGTATGTGCATACCAGAGAGAAAATACATTATATAAGCTAAGTTAAGACAAATCTTTAGACAGACCATCTTAATTATGCTCCATAATCAAAAGCATTCAATCTCACAGTTTCTCTCTTTCACTCTCTCTATCTCTTTCTCTCTGATATTTTTACTGCAGACCGTTTTATGACGAGGTCTTTGTTATATTTTCAGATGTTGTGTCTGTTGTGTTAAACTACAAAGTTTGCTCATTCCGTATATAGAAATTGGCACATCAACAGAAATTCTTAATACACCCGAATTTGTATTTAATGTATATACTATGTTTGTATGTACATTTGTCCAAAATAAGCTCCAAGTCGAGCAGTGAAGACAATTAAAAACTAATTGAGAAAGTTGTAGCAAATATAGCGTTCTATTTTTTTTTTTTTTTTGTGTTTTGTTTTTTGTTTTCATTCTTATCACATCAAAGCCAAAATGCTTAACCAATTATTTGACGAATTGAATTTGTTTTTTTCTTAGCGTTTGCTGTTGCCCAAGCTCGTAGTTAATTGAGTGTAAGCCCAGCATCAACTGCATTTCAAAAATATCTCACTTTGATATTGTTTAGCGATAGTATCTGAAAGTAGATCAAAGTAAGGCATTAGCGTGGACAATTTAATAATTATGTTGTTGTTTTTATTGCATTTATCTCTATAGCCCTGTGTCTGAGATGCGTTCACGCGTTGACCCTAAACTCAAGCCAAAAACAAGCTATTCACTCTTGTCTGGCGCGTCAAATATATAGATGGTTGCAGTACATATTTTTCCTGTTCGTGTTCCAATGTTAAAGAAAGTTTTGGTTGTGCTTTGCTTCATGATTTTAAATCGATTTTTATTTGTTTCATTGTTTTTATTTTCGTTTTGTCGCACCAGACAGCGAAATTTAAGTTAATATGTATATATAACGTATTTACTGTGTTTCACGCACATCTTTGTTAAATAAGTTTGTACAAGTACAATCAAAATGAAAGCCTTATCTTTCATTTGCATGATTGTGACCAGATGAAAACAAGTATACATGTTGTGTGTGTGTGTGTGTTTTGTAGTACTTGCAGTTTTTATGTACTCCCAAGACTTATGAAAAGATTGTTGTGGGATGCTCTCATGCATGTTTTGCAGATCCTTTTGGATCCCGACTTCATCTCCCAAATTCTTCGGCAATTGCATACTTACTTTCATGTATGCATGCATGTAAAATTGTAGGAAAATTAATTTTTTTTAATGTGTAAATTATATTTAAAATATCTTCAAAGGTGGTCGAAATAAAATGAACAAAAAAACAAATAAATCACGAAGAAATAAAAGCAAAATGATCTTACATTAGCGTGTGGGTTTTTGTACATATGCACGTTGTGTTTAGTAGTATAGTGTTCTAAATGTTATCATATCTTTGTTTGTGTATGTGTATGTGTATTTGTGTGTGTACATATGTATGTACATATAGTATTATGTCTGTGGCAAAACATTTTGTATTTGCTGGTAAAAAAAAAAAAAACATAAAAACATATACATATAGTATAATTAATTTTGATCTTTTTTTTTTGCTTTCATATTTTATTTTTTAATAAATTTTAATTGGTTTTGAATGTTTCTTTTAGGGTTTTTCTTTGTGTTTGTTGGTTGTATTAGGCTTACTATTTATTTTATATATTCACTTAAATTATTTTAGACCACATTATGGACCATAATCTATCCAATTGGCATCTTACAGTTAAATTATTTATTTTTATTCTCCTCAGACTCATACATATGCACGTATGTATGTATCTATGTACATATTTCATTAATGTCTTCATCGTGTGTGAAGCTCCATACAATTCAGTAGTTTTTTTTTCCATTTGATTTTATTTTATTAACAGTTAACAGTTCTTTAGAAATTGTTTCAAAAATTTGTTATTATAATGAACATTTTTCTTTCTCTCTAATGTATGCGTATGTGTATATGTCTGTGTGTGTGTTTTTTTGTTATTCATACCAAACTTCTGATGGAATTTTTAGTGCTTTTTATCTTTTCATAACTTTCTTTTTGTGCATCATCCGTACACACTACAATGTTTATGTGCTTACATATGTTTGTATTTGCCCCTTTGTTCATACATGTACATATATATATATATATGTATATAGTACATACTTATTTAAATTTAAATGCTCAATTCCTTTCATCGATTTTAAACGGCCTTTGGAATTTTGATTGTGCTCAGTGCAGCGCCTAGTGGAAATACAATTTGAAAAATTCGTATATGATTTTACATAAAAAATTAATGAATCAGTACTTTTGGTATGGCCTTACGTTCTTTGGTATTTATCGAAACATCAAAGGAAAAAAATGTAATTTTGAATTTTTTCAATATTGCTTGAAGTTATTTATTGTTTCCTTACCACCCAAATGATCGCCTCACTGTGCACGATTTAATAGAAAAAACTTAAAAGTTATACGAAAAATGTTTGGAAATCAACAAAGAAGCTCGGTCCGTCCACACATTATTTAAATTTCCATCAGAAGCAGTTTGAGTCAAGCACATACTGTTGATATGCGATATGTGAGTATGTGGCTGTGTTTATTTTGTTTTGTTTTGTTTTTTTTTTTTGTTTTTTTTTTTTTATTATTATATTTAGTATACGTACATAAGTACATAATATTGCGTCGAAGTTGTAGTGCAAGTGTTAGTAGGCTCTTTTGTATGTATTCTCTATATATGTGTATTATTGCGTGTGTGTGTGTGTTTGTTGTGGTGTTTGATGAGCATTCATTTGCATATAAATTCATGTTAGATTCTTGTAATCATATTCAAAATATTATTATTATTATTATTATTGTTGTTGTTGTTGTTAATGATGTTGCTGTTGCTCGTGAACATTATGGCCAACTGCGATTTATGTAAGTTTGATTTCAATATATAACATTAAATGGTTTTGGTTTTTTTTGTTGTTAGAAAACTCCTGTGTACCGTTTCTTAATTGTAATTGTCTAATTCATTTATTCAAATAGTATTTAGCCTATTAACTGTTTGTATGTATGCGTTTGTATGTGTATGTGTGTGTGTTCGTGTGAATAACAATACCTTTAATCAATCTATCTTAGATAATATCATATTTAGCAGTTCCGACTGCACTTGTCACAATAAAAACCATCCAATATCATTTTGAAAATTACTTACATGCCTAATTTTCTTATTTATATTTATTTATTTATTAATTCTCCTATGTGTAAGTATGTGTGTATGTGTATGTGTAACACGCACATATCGGCATATATATAGTACATATGTTGATGTATTATTGGCATGTACACAATCTGAATCAATGTGAGTCACATGCTTTATGCCTAAGTTTGCTTTTTTGAACACTTACAATTTAAATACAAGTTTTGCATTTTTTCATTATGTTTTTCGAGTTATCTTATGCTATGAATAGATTCCCGAAGGTTTATTTGTTTTACTATTCTGTTCATTTACATTGTAGGCACACATTTCAAAAACATTGCATGCGCGCCATTTTGCAAACTGTATTTAGCTTGTACTTTATCATCTTTAGTATACGAGTTTGTGTGTGTGAGTGTGTGTGTTGCTGTCTGTGTATTCGTTTCATTAAGTTTACTTAGCATAGTTATGGGATGCATGAACGTATGTATTAATTTTCACACTCAATTTATGTATGCACTTACATATTTCTATAGTTAAATACGTGTAGAAGTATACCAATCGTAGGTGCATTATTGTTATATTTGTTTATTTGTTGGTTGCTGTTGCATATTTCATCAATTTATTACATAGCATATGATTTTTCATTTTGTTTTCCATCAATGTTTTTTTTTGTAGGGTATTCGCATAACGTAACGATGTGGCTGGCTATGCCAAACCCTCTTTTGTTATATTTTATTTCAATCTTTCGTGCATACATCAGTTGTAGTACGTACATACATACAAACATACATACATGTACTATTTGAAATATGAATCTATATATATCTTTACATTTTAAATTGAATATAATAAGACAATCACTTAAAACATTTTTCTTGTATCAAAGGGGAACACAAACTAGGTTGAACTTTACACCAACGAATGTGTTTGATTTGTACAAAATTCGTTTCGCTTTGTCTTCTTTGATATTTGTATGGTATGGTGTGGTGTGGTTAACCCTATGCAGAACACAACTTCAATATATTAAAGTTTCCAAAAATATTTGCAAAGTGTTCAAGGCATTATGGTAACCCTGCCTACTGTACTGTACGTTTTTGCGTTTGACAAAAACCCGTCTGGCACTAATTGTGATGAAAAAAAAGAGTTAATCGTCATCAAAGACAACTCAGCCAACATAGCCATAGCCTGAGGGAACGATGGATCTGCGAATGAACCATCGAAGGCACTTTCATCCTTATCACCATTAAGAAATATCAATGGCATCCCATTTGTAGAATCGTATATTATTATTCAGAAAAAGGCCTGGCACAATCACTTAGTAACCGTATAAAAAGTAAGACCTGAACTTGGAAAAAATTAATGGGATTTGCCATTGGCATTGTTAAACTTTTGAAGTGTTTCAAAACAGTGTTCAGAACAATTTGTCTTAGCCAAAAGACAGCACAAAGTGTCGAATAACGGTGGATAAGGAATTAAGTCACTCTTACAGGCGACTTCGATTTGGGATTGTTAATTTTCTTAGTATAATTGACATTAAGAAACAATTACGCGGGTTGTGAATTCGTGAATTCGTGAACTGAAAATATTCTAAATGTTCTTTTTTTCTTCTTTGTTTTGATCTTTGGTTCGTATAAATATAAAAAACATCCATACATATATAAATTAACATACTCATGTAGATACGTATGTATGTTAATATATTATTTGATCTGTATTATTATCAAAGAGTGCATTTCTGTTTCATTTCATTTCATAACTATTTTCCATTTTACAAACATAACTTTTACTTTGCTTTGGCATGCCTCTCGCAACGGCCATCAATTCATATAGCTAACTAGACAAAAAAAAACAAACAAACAGCAACATTCATTCAAACAATCAATCACTTGTCAAACTCTTTTCAAGTTTGCATATAAATATTTGTATACTTGTATATTTGGATGTTTTGTTTTCGTATTCAATTTTGATGCATTTCCTTAACTAATTAACTAGTGGTTGTTTTTTTTTTTGTGGAGCTTATTTCCAAAAGTGATTAAGAGTGAAAATGTTTGGAAAAACACAAGTAGACAAAGATAGCTAAACACCATTTGGGTATATTGAATAGCCTGGAATAGTGCTGAACGCATGATCAATGGCGATCATTTCGATTATCTAGCACAAATGTTGATTTTGTATGTCTATAAGTGTGTGTGTGTTTTTTTTTGTCGTTACAAATGTAGTTTATAATGATTTAATGAATTTTTGAACTATTCTTATCATTTTATAGTTAATTACGCTTATGATTAGGGTTATCCATTGGAGTTTGTTCAATGTGAACGGGTGGCACTGTGCCCCAAAAATCTATCAGTCGTTATAAAAAAAAATTTATTTGCCCGAACAAGGGTGACTTTTGCAGCACATGGTGCACAGGTGCACAGGTGCAATACGAGTATTACAATTATATATGAAACTACATTATGTATATGTATGTAATAAGATAAACGACATGTTTATATACACTGTGAAAGAGAGAGAGAAAGCTCAAACTTAACTTATAATGCGTGAACTTCAATCGATCAATTGTGAATAATGTTAATAGTTTTGGGTATGCGCTATTAAAAACGAGAAAGACTAAAGTTCTCTTTCATTTTTATTTAAAAAAATCGTACTCGTACACCTTTGGTTTAATGGGGATTCCCAAGTGGATTCCCAAATATAAATAATTATCGGTTCACGTTTCCCAGCTGTGGTTTTGAATACATTAATTGGTTGCATACATGTACATATGTATGTATTTACATTTGCATTTATTTTTAGATTTTGTTCATTTATATACTATATTTGTGTGTATATTTTATTAATCAGGCGTCGCCTGAGGTACTATGTATGTAATTAGGTATAAAAATGTTTCTTATGCATAATTCACAAGTAAATCCAATAACTGCGCATGTATGTATGTATGTACATATGTATGAAATATTCATATGTGTATATTTATGTATGTATGTACATGAGTGTGTG
Source organism: Scaptomyza reducta (assembly GCA_035044485.1). NCBI lineage: Eukaryota > Metazoa > Arthropoda > Insecta > Diptera > Drosophilidae > Scaptomyza > Scaptomyza reducta. The sequence goes on from JAWNNV010000328.1 coordinate 85,821, forward strand.
TGTTAACTCCATTTAGTAATACGTTTATCTTATCATATTTATCTAATTATGTATGTATGTATGTATGTATGTAGGTATGTATGTATGTATGTATGCATGCATGCACAGTAAGTATGTATGAAGAATGTTTCATGTATATGTAAGTATATACGAGTATGTATGCATTTTCTTTAGTTATTTATTTTGGTTTTTTGGGTTTCTGTATTTTGAATTTTGCTATTTTTCTTTTGTTTTATTTGCTGGTTATTCATTTTAAGTTCTATGTATGCATGTGTATGTGTGTGTATGTGTGTGTGTGTGTGTGTTGGTATTTGTGCTAAAGTACCGCCAAGGATACGAATAGTCTGAGAGAAATCGTGTGATTTGAATGCTTGCCTGCCTCTGGAAAGTGGGTTAAACAGCGCAGTGGCGCAGGGCGTGGTGTTGATGAAGCTAGAGCTTATTAAACTGTCAATGCTTATATTCCGGGTAGCAGCCATTCTCGATTATTTGACCGGATTGACTGTTGTTGCTGCTGCTGGTATCGACTGATTGTTGCTGCTGATGCAGCTGCTGCTGCTGCGGCTGATGATGATGCTGATGCTGATGCTGATATTGCTGATGCTGATGCAATTGCAACTGGTGGAGCTGTAATTGCTGTTGACTTATGGCTGCCGTGTCTGCCGATTGTGACTGCAACGTGCGGCGTGTAGCTGGCTGGATAACACTTCCACTGCTTTCCGTCTCCGTTGAGGGTGGCGAGGGGTAATAGTCCCTCTGACTTACATTTATACCATTTGGGACGGCCGCCATACCCATGATAGAGTTGCTGCTGGCTGCCGCCGTTGCCGTTGCCGCCGCCGCTGCTGCCGCTGCGGAGGATTGATGATGATCGCCGTGGTGCTGGTGCGGATGCTGATGCTGGTGCATAGCGTTGCTCGTTGTAGCTCCCGATATGGGCGCGACGCCGCTGGATTGTTGGGAATCCGACATTGTGCCGGATTGCGGCTGGTCCAATACCACGACGGATACCACATCCTCACTCGCCCACCGGGCTAACTGTTGTTGAGCTTGAATAAAGTCATCACTAGAAAATAATAATCGTAACAGGAACAACGGTACATGGTAAGAACACAAGGGGGACTCATCAGGACTCAGGACTCAGGATTATAGGCTGGGAGTGGACAGCAGGTACGTTAACCTCACAATTCACCATTTTTGGACTGGGAACAGCAAATTCAAACTACACAAACAATTATCCCAAAAATCTACACGAATCAAAAACAGGTTCCGGAAACTGCATAGCTACTTAATAGATCCTTAGATATGCAAATGGTTTCGGAAGGGCAAATGGAATGTGAATGATCACTGAACAGGCACACATTTGTAGTTAAAGGTACAGATATGAAATTCTATTTTCATTTGGGTCACGGTGAACGTGTCAAACTATGATTTTTGAATGCATGAAAAGCGAATTTTGTGAATGAAATCACTTGGAAATCAAATTGTATCTTTTGGTACAAATGTACCAAAACTGTTTAAAAAAAAACTAGTGAAACTATTAAATCCTGTACACAGCCTTAATTTATCATCAGTTAATGTGTTGTACACAGAATAGTTCAGCAGTACGATAATAAAGGAAGTGAGAAAAATTCTTGGTTACGAAGATCTTTGTGTGTATGGTGTGTGCATGTGTGTGTGTGCGGTTATGAAGATGGTCGCTGGACGGCTAGGTACAAAAGGCTGCTAAGAAAGCTGGACTGAAGCTGACTGGGCGCGACAGTGAAATACACATATATATAAAGTACTATATATATATATATATACATAGGTGGACAGACGGTGACTTACCTTTCGCTCTCGGGCGTCTCCTGTGGATCGAGTCGCGTGTCGAGCGCGCCGCGCTCATGATGATCAGCGCTTTCATAGATGCCCTCGTCATCCTGGTGCAGGTGCGTGTGCGACGAGTGGTGCGATGAGTGTGGGCCGTGTGTGGCATGGCCATGGGCATGCGAATGGTGCGTGTGGTGTCCGAATGCGTGCGGAGAGTGCGACTGATGCGTTGTGTGTCGGCCAGCGGGCGCCGGCTGGCGGTAACGTCCGCCATAGGCGAAGCGCGGATCCTCGTCCGAGCGGGGCCGACAACGGCTGCTGTAAGACGGGTGGATTGTAGCGGTTTTCTGAGATTGAGCTGCTTGCTGATTCGAGCTGGCGATATCAAAAAGCAAAGACCAATCAAACAAATTTCTTTAGCATTATCATTGAGCACAAAGCACAAACAAAACCAACAACAAAAAATTAATTGGATTGGGATTTTTGGGACAATCGAGATACCGAAATACCGAGACCGAGGCCGATTATAAGACAGAGAAGAAAGAGACAGAGAGAGAGAGAGAGAAAAGAGAGAGAGAGCCAAACTAATCGATAAACAAAAAAATCAAAATATCGAACAGAAATCAAAATAAGTTTGTGTGACTCTCTTTATTTTTTTGGAAAATGGACAAATGTCGGCAAGACCAAGCTGTCAACTGTCAGCTAGCCCTTTTTGTCTTTCGAGAGGTTTGGGAGTGATTTTATTTGATTCTGTGGGCGTGGCAACGTACTATGTGAAACCAACCTTTATCACACAAGATATTCCAGTCTGAAGCCTGCAAGAAATGCGAATAGAAAGTTGCGTTTGCTAATGTTCGGTTTAAATATCTGCAGTCCAAATGGACCACAGCAGCATAGTACATGCTCATCTGGCTTTGTAGATGTTACGAATTGTGTGAGTTTTGTATTGGTGTTGTTGTGTCTGTTGTTGTTTTTGTTGTGTATTGTGGTGTGTTTATGTTTATGCATTTGTTGTTCCAGTTGTTCTATGTTGCAACAATGTCTGCAAATGTTTGTGAAGAATGCGTTTAAAGCCATATAAAAGTTTAAGCTAGACCATTAACAGTGTGAAGCAATTGCGCTACATTTTATCAGGTTATAGAGTTGCTTACTTGTAAATAGTAGTAGTTAGTAGTAGTAGTAGTAGTAGTAGCAAGTTAGTAGTATAAGTTGAACTGGGTGATACGAGTACAAATAATAGTTATAAGACAAGCATTTTCATAAGGTACTGTCTAAGTAGTAGTTGGCAATCAATGCACACACACACATACACACAGATGTTGAGAGCATCCAACAAATTACGAGTACGAGAACGAGTACGAGTACCAGCAAAACCTACTAATTTGTCAAACAAGGTACGTAAGTACATGTGTATGCGTGGTTTTGTAAGCGTTTGTATATATATGTGTGTGTGTGTGTGTGTGTGTACGTGTTTGTATGCAAAATAAATGTAAGAGCTATGCATGATAAGCTTGTATCGGGTTGATCGGACTCGGCCGGCGTTTAGAGTATTTTAGAGGTGGCTGAGGGGAAGTTTGGAAGTTGGGATTCTTGAAATTTCATCGTCGAAATCATAAGCAGAATAATAATAAGATCGATTGAACGAATTCGAATGCGAATGCGAAACTAACCCTTGCGAGGACTCACTACAAGCGGCGGAACTATCTAATCTATAGTGACGATCGGCCTCCGTTTCCGACATGCGTATATCTTCGGAGCCGCTGGGACTCATGTGACGCGACGAGTGGTGTTCCAGCTGACGGATAAGATCCTCCAGATTGCGTATACGCAACGGCCCAGTCGATGGGGCATCATCCTCGTCCGTTGGCTGCTGTTGCATTTGCTGCATTCCAGTCGGCTGATGCAGCTGATGCTGCGATCGATGATGATGCATCAGTGAGCCGCCATGGCCAATAGCACTGGAGACGCCAACAGCACCACCACCACCAACACCAACACCACCGCCGCCCACACCCCGAACGCCGGTCATATCAGCGCCCAGGGACATGCCGCCCAATGCTGAACCACTACTATCCAACAAAATGGCATGGGCGGCAGCACTATCGCAAATATTCTCACGCGAACTCGACTTGGAGCCACTGGCACGCTTGTACGGCTCCACAGAGTATGCAAGCTGGGCAGTGCTGCAGTCCTGCAGGGTCTTGCGCAACATTTCCTCACTCAAGCTGCCACTGCCGACTGGCGTGTTGCCAGTGCCAGTTCCGCGATGCGATGCCGCATTACGCAATGCCTCCAAAATGTCTTCGTGGTAGCCGTTAAGAGATTTGAGTGTGCGCTCCACTTCGGAGGCAGCCGCACCACCAATTGTGGATGTCTGTGTGCCATCCTGTGTTATTAGCTCAAGGTTTTCCGACTGACTGTCATCGCACCACTTGTCTTTTAGCTGCTCGCCATGCACGAGTCCATAGCCATGCTTCTTCAGTATGCCCTTCTCTGTGGCGTCCAATCATAAACGTGAACAATGGTCAAGCGATTCCCATGTACATGCAAAAGAACATACAAATGTGGTAGAGTCAGACACCAGAGAGAGCGCAGAGCTCTTCGTATACAGAGTAGTAGTAGTTGTTGTAGTTTTTGTAGTAGTAAAAGTAGTATTATTGGTATTTGTAGTAAAAGTAATAATATTAGTAGATGTGGTTGTTATGAGAGAAAGTAGAAGTATTAGTAGTAGTAGTAGTAGTAGTAGTAGTAGTAGTAGTAGTAGTAGTAGTAGTAGTAGTAGTAGTAGTAGTAGTAGTAGTAGTAGTAGTAGTAGTTGTAGTAGTTGTAGTAGTAGTAGTAGTAGTAGTAGTAGTAGTAGTAGTTGTAGTAGTTGTAGTAGTAGTAGTTGTAGTAGTAGTAGTAGTAGTAGTAGTAGTAGTAGTAGTAGTAGTAGTAGTAGTAGTAGTAGTAGTAGTAGTAGTAGTAGTAGTAGTAGTAGTAGTAGTAGTAGTAGTAGTAGTAGTAGTAGTAGTAGTAGTAGTAGTAGTAGTAGTAGTAGTAGTAGAAGTAGTAGAAGTAGTAAAAGTAGTACTAGTAGTAGTAGTAGTTTTTGTAATAGTAATAGCAGTATTTTTGTTATTTGTTGTAAAAGTAGTAATATTAGTAGATGTGGTTGCTATGAGAGAACAAGTAGAAGTAGTAGTTGTAGAAGTTGTAGTAGTAGAAGTAGTAGTAGTAGAAGTAGTAGTAGTAGTAGTAGTAGATTTTGTAGTAGTAATAGCAGTATTATTGTATTTACTGTATTTGTAGCAAACGTAGTTATATTAGTAGATGTGGTTGTTATGGGAGAACAAGTAGAAGTAGTAGTAGTAGTAGAACAAGTAGTTGGAATAGCAGTAGTAGTAGTAGTAATAGTAGTAGTACTAGTAGTAGTAATAGTAGTAGTTATAATAATAGTAGTTAAAGAAGTAGTAGGAGTGCTTGTAGTTGTAGTAAAAAGAGTGCCGCAAAAAAAAAATATAGCACTCAATAATAATGTGGATATATAATCCAGGTTATGCTTACTTAATTATAAATATCTTTAATCCATAACATTATCATATTTTAATAAAACTGTTGTCTTTAATATTTAGAAAGAAAATAAATAAAACTATTTTTTTTTATTCCATATTTACAAAAATGGTTGTTTTTATGTTTAATGCTGACTCTTCTTGGCACGACTTTCTCCCTTTTGTAAGGCTGATCATCGCTGACCTACTTTTTTATGTATGTATGAATATTCTCAAACATTTAATTAACGATTTAAAAATATTACCAGCTATGCACTACTTACAGAGTTAACAAATACGTACATACATATATTTTACTTAATAAACAATCTTAGAAGTTCTTTCAGCTATTTTGAAACCATTTAAAACAAGGACACACGAACAACTTGGGGACGCTGTAATCATTGTTCTTAGTATTAGGTAAGGCAAACAAGCTCTTAAAGAAACAAAAAAATGAAAACTTTCTAAGACTTTGTGTGTGTCTGTGAGTGTGTGTGTGTGTGTATGTGTGTGTTAATATACTAAATAAAAGATATATGTATATGTGTTCTGTATGTAAAAAACAATAATTCCTTAAGTTCGTCTTCAAATTGTATTATATAGTATAATAGTACTGTGTGTGGGACAACTATCTTAATACTACAAATGAATTAAATAACGTATTTAATTAGTATATAGCAATATTATTTTGTATTTATATATATATATATATATGTATGTAAGTAGCTGCAAGTTAACAGGAACGGCAAAAGGCACTGCATTATATATACTATTCTAGTTATAAGAACGTCAATTACTTTGGTATACCTATGCATAGCAATATGTTACGTATACGATATTTGAAGTTTGTTGTTGTGTGATTGTTAATTGTTATGTACTGGTATTTGTATTGTTATTGGTATTGGTATATTGGTATTAGTATTGATATGATGGCCTCTAGCGCATGAATATTTTAAGAAGAAAGTGAATCTTGTGGTATTAACCTGCATGTGATTGATCGTCCTCACCACCCGTCGTATAGCGACGTCCATGTAAGTTCTTATCCCTGCATCGAAATCAAAATTGAATGCACAATTTTAGAAACAAACAAAAGATAGAAAGAAAAGCGTACCTGAATCCGGCCTGATTGGCATAGACCAATTTGCTGGAGCCATCTAGAGATACCTCCTCGACGGAATGATGATTGGGCGCCGTTGCCGCACCCCCATAGCCCTTGGGGATGGGTTTCTTTGAGAATGGCGGATCGTATTTAAGGGTAGTTGTCTTGCGTCTAAGTGATGTAGATGTTCACATGTTGATATCGACGTCAGAACACGTTGTTTGTTTGTTGTTGTTATTGTTGTTGATTATTTGTTTATATATATATGCGTTTTATATATAATTTTAATTCATAGATTTTTGGGATTTATTTTATTTTTTTGTATACACACAGGGCACATACATATATGTATACATATAATTGTTTAAAAGCGTTGTTGTAGTTGAGGTGCGTATGATTTTTAGATTTTAGATAATATTTGTATTGGATTGGTATATACAATATCATTTTCGATACGTTAGGTCGTAGGTTAATTGATTGATTGATTGATTGATTGATTGGTTGGTTGATTGGTTGGTTGATTAGGGTACGATAATATACATACATACATATTGCATATGTTTGTATATGTATACGTCATGTATGAATAGGGTTGGGGCGGTTTATAGGGTTTGGGGCGAAGGAATGCCAACATACACACACACCCACACATACACATACACAGACACACACGCACGCACACACACACACACACACACACACATATACGCACATAGAGAGACGACATACATGCATACAAACATACGCGAGATAATTTCAAAGAAATGTGGGTGTGTGCAGTACATAAGGCGAAAAAGGTGTTTACACACATTAATTTGGTTTGTTTGATTTGAATTTAGATTTTGTATTTGATTTTTGATTTTGGTTGATTTGGTTGTTGGTTCGGTTTTTTGTTGTTGTAGTTGTTGTTGTTGTTGTTGTTTGTTGTTGTTGTTGTTGGGAAACGAAAGGTTATGATGAGATTCTTGATTAATAAAATGCTCGTATTAAAATTGTTGTAGTGGTTTTTTGTTTTGTTTTTCGAATTGGTTTTTTTTTTAGTTTTTTTTTTGTGAATAATAACATAAAGTGCCACATTAAGAATTTTGTTATACAAATTTAAATACAAATAATGATTAAAACACACATACACATACCCAAATACACAAAACATATACAAATATATTTATGTACAAATGTACAGTATGCTTAGATTTAAATTTTGGGTGTTTCTTCGTTTTTTCATTCGATTATCTATATACATGCAAGCATGAGCATGTATGTATGTACATATGTAATATATACATAGGTATGTATTTGCGAGTTGAATTCAATTAAAGAATAACAACCAAAAAGAACACAACACAAAACCCAAAAAATATGTACACAGATGTATGAAAATGCATTCTTAAGCAACAACAAGACAATTTTGAAGAGGACAAAGTAGATGATTAGAAATGTATTTTGCTCGAACACATTTAAATATTATTTATGAAAAGGCTTGTCAAATACGTTAACGAACATAACACACATCGATTGTAGTATAAATGTTAATCGAAATCATAAATGGACGCATTTAATTAGTTAAATTCACAATTATTTATGGAATTCTGATACATTTACTACATGGTAGTAGTATATTGATGTATGACAGCGCGGATGTTGGGTGTTGGGGTTAGAGACTTGGTAATTAGTTCAGAAGATATACCATTGACCTGACGCATACATTTACACAAACATATCTACATACAAGCATACAATTGTGCATGCCTGCATTCATACAGCATACATACAGTATATATAACTCACACATTTAGAGATAAAATACATATGAGACACAGAGACACAGAGAGAGAGAGAGAGAGAGAGAGAGAGAGAGTGAGTGAGTGTGTGTGTGTGTGAGTGTGCAAGAGAGAGAGACACAGACAGATATGGAAAGGTAGAGTGACAAGCATGGATGAGAGACACAAAATACAAACATTAAGTAAGTAAGTAACAAAAATAATGTTGAAAGCCGAATGAAAGACAGGGTGAAGGCGACGTGTATACATTTAGTTAGTTAGTATATTTACATGTATGTATATGAGTCAGTATATACATATGTTGGCTGTTAAATATGCATGTGTTTGCATGCCAAATCGGGTGACATCCAAATTTTCAGACCAATTGACCATATTTAAAGGTCTCAAGTTTAACAATCTTGTGAAAATGTTCAATTTTAAAAGAGAAAAAACAATTCTTAGCAATTTATCAACATACATATATCTCATATGTATGTGTGCGTGATAATGTCGGATGTACCTTCTTTGTATGCATACATGCACTAAAAGACAGCGATGTTAGCGTTGAGCTTGCAGGAATGAGTGTAGCAAAAGATCAAGTCCAAAACATTTAAAATGTTGTTTTTAAGTTGCTGTTATTGGAAGTGGTCAGGAAGATAGGAAAAAGGTAATGAATAAAGGCATGAAGTGTGCATGCCTATTTCACAGATATGTAAGTACATTACATACTTACATATGTTATTTGTTTGGTTTGTTCAATTAGTGTTGGTGGTGTTAATATCGAATCATCGATGCATATACGATAATACACAAAGGAAACATTGGTATGCAATTCAATTCGAATGCTTTCTGTGTGTAAATTGTATGTGTTTTTTTTTTTTTGTAACCTTTGCAATTAGCTCATGATGGTGGCTCATCGGAACATCGCTGGCTCTCTCAGCAGAAAGCACCACCATAACTCAAAGTCAGCTTCGTCTATGTTGGGCCCTAAGCGCATAAAAGAGATCTTTCAATTGCCATTAAAGGCAATAACAAATGCATTTGGCAATTGCTTCCCAACCTACATCAAATATTTTGTTGCTTCAGAGTATGCATTATAATGCGTACTCCTTACTTTTGGCTTTGGGCTGCAAGTAAGCGGGGTTTAACTGGGGGCGGGGGGGCCTTGTTATTCGGTTGTGCGAGAGTTTTATTTTATTTTATTTCTTCTTTTTTTCGTTTTATATGGGAGTGTTTGGTATTTAATGACTGGTTCTAAGTATCAATGATGTGGCATTTGCTAATATGTAAGTACTTTGGCATATGCATTAGTTATATAGTATTTCGATCATATTAGGTCGTTTTATATATGAATATAGTATATATTAAAATATTTTTTTATTGGTATTTTTTATATATTTTTCTTCTTTTTTTTTGGTATTTTAATACTGTAGGAAGACTAAACTGAACAAAAGTAGTAATGAAAATAGTCAACATGATCTGCGATCAGCGATCAGCGACGCTCTGGACCACAATTATCCATTTTATTGTTGGCGTGGCCTTGTTCAAATCTTATGATTTTCACTCATTAACAATAATCAAAAATTAATTGATACTAATATGTTGTTAAATAATAGGCTATGTATTAAACTTAAACTTGGAAATAAAATATAAATATGCATATGTTATTATTTATGTACTTTTATGTGTACTACGTTTGCTCCCATTGTTTTCATTTGATACTATTTTAGTGATAATCATAATAATAATCGTTTGCCTTAGTTATTGGAAATGTTTGTATGTAGCTATGTATGTGCATAATAAGGTACGTACATACATAAGTACTACATTCATGCAAATCATCTCTTGTTTGAATTCTATTTGATTTGTTTAAATGTGTGTTGCTTTTTTATTATTATACTACGTTTTTCAATACAAAGGGAGCGCTAAAATCTAATCAGTCTTGGTTTTGTTTTTTGTTTACTCGTTTAAAAAAAAAATATAAACGCTGTCATATTCTCTCTTCTTCGTATTTTAACATAAGTTAAGACCCGGAGCTGCCAATTTCTTATTCATTTAATGTATAACTATAACTTTTGTTGCTTTAGCAGGTTGGAGATTGGTCAAGTGCAATAATTTTCTTGAATATCGTTTAATTTACTTAGAATATATTTATTATTATGTCAGCATAATTGTGCTTCTACTCAGGGTTACCAAATTTCTTAACTAATTCTTTGGTGAATTATTTAAATCATTTTTCATTTTTGCTGTTTTTTTTTTAAATTAACCAATATTAAAATTTGAAAATAAAGAAATTCCAATTAAAGGTCTGGCGATTGGGTAGGATCTTATCGCCATCAGTAAAGCGAATTGTGAATTTCTAGATGCAACATCTGAATACAATAATGATGAATAGTGTGCCGCTGTACAGATAAAGTGATGTAAGGGGCGTATGTGTGTGTGTATACGTATGTACGTATGTATGTCCAAAGCATCCACACGTACCTATATACATACATACATACATAGATACATACACATGTGCATGCATATGTTAAAAATATGTGTATCAAACAACTACAGATGAATATATGTACATATTCATTAGACATATATGTTTGTACTAATGTAACGAAGCTTCAGGTTTCATACTCATGCAGGACTCGGTAGCATACATGCATATGTACATACACTTGTATCTTTGTACATGTAGTTGAAACTCAATTGAATTCATCCGAAGGGTGTTGGGCCCCTTGCTATATACATACATACATAGGTATTTACATGTGTGAGGAACTTGTAGCTAACGACTAATGTGTGTGTAGCCAACAAGCGCTAAGCCAATGGATATATATTCATTAAATAAGTATTTACATTTGTATGCACTTTATATATACATGTGCTCAACTATGTACATATGTATGTATGACAATGTCCAGTTTATTTGCAAATATTTACATAGATATTTGATATCTGATGAACACACATATATACACATTAACGATTGTATGAAGAGCATGTGCAAGTCGGTGCGATGGCAATTACACGTTCCTTTAATGGATTCAAGCGAACCAAAACGAAAACGAACATAAATAAAAATGGGCAAACGATTATATTGATGTATATATGTATGCATGTATTGCATAGTTCCAACTTACATACGTGTATATATATGTAGGAAAATACACTCATACCTGCGTATATATAAACATACTCTATATGCATTTTTGAATGCACTAAATATACTACTACGACTCATAATGAGGGCAACATTTGGAAAAAGGAAATTAATAAAAATTCGAAACAAAAATATATATAAAACAAAAAATATTGAGTTTTTTTTTCGATTTTTGTTAGTGTTCTTTTGTAAATTTTTTTTGCATTGCTTTTTCGGTTTTTTGTTTTCATATTGTTTTTTTTTTTGTATTTTTTTATATTTTTTATTTTTTTTTTTTTTGTAGTACTTTGTATTTGTATTTAGAGCTGGCTTTTTCATTACTTCTTTTCAACTAACCTCAGACACAGGGAGAAGTTTCTATGTACTACAACTGACCTGTAGCACAATGCCATCAAGGTGAATGTTATAAAAACGAACCCTACAACTGACATTAGAACACCGACTAGGAACACTGTATTTGAGCCGTGGTAGTTCTCTATACGAGATATTTAAGCCATTTTATTCCATACGTTTGTGTGTGTTGTGTTGTGAAAGGTGTGTATGTGTATTGGTTGGTGGATTTCGATGTGATGCATTGCAAATATACACATATACATACAAAGATATATATAATGTAATATATATATATATATATATGTAAATATGTACATATGAACAATATTATGCATACGCCAAGGTGTATTGACAATATTTGTTTTCAAGATATTATTGAATAATTTATAGTTGGATTTGCATACGTTACGTTTGTTGTATTTTGTAGTTTTTTTACACACATATATATTTTTTTTCGTTTCGTTTTGTTTTTGTTGAAGTTGTTGGTGGTTTCGTCGATATTAGTTTTGCAGTTGGGTGGTAGGTCAGCCGAAAAAAAAACAAGCAAACGAAAAACATTTTATACGTTTTCTTCCTTTGTTTTAAAGAGGTATCACAAAATAAAATGTATTAGAGCTCAGCACACAAGAAGAAAGCAACATTTATGCGTGTGAAATTTCTCAAACATAAATGCATACATACAAAAATGCATATATTTCTATATAAAGTATATAAATATATGTATTTATGTATGTTCGCATAAGCCATTTGGTATTGTGTGCAGTTGCTGGGTTACCAACAAATGATTTTCTGGCCACAAAACACATCGAATGATGTCGAAATCAAACGATTCTCACAGTAAACACTTTGGTCACAGTTGAACTATTATATTGTTTTTAAATTTTATATATATTTTTTAAGTTTTTGACATTTGGTTTGGTTTTATTTTCGGCAGCACCCAGGCTATGACAATGGTAATCTACTCTTTGAGCTACGCCCTCCTTTTATACAGATGCCTAACAAATAACACAAATATTTCTCGATATATATTATGTTTAAGTACATTGAGCAATTGTCGCACAATCGTTGATGTGTCTTAATTGCACTTAAGATCGTTTGGGATTAATATTTTCAGAACGTTATTCGAAATCTACGCATGTTGTATGTATAAGAAGTGTTTCTGTCTTTGGATTCGTTAGCTTTTCAAAACATTAATACTCGTATGCATATATGATATATCTATGTGTCTGTGTGTGGATGTAAAAATGTCGGGAACATGATGACCTGTATGTAACTGCCTATAATGTGGTGTGCAGGGGTGTTATTGTGAAAGCTTGTATGAGGGTTTTTCTATGTTTGTCCAACATATGTATACATATATAGGTTACAGATACATACATACATACATACACAGCATTTGAGATACGAACAACAATGTAAATAAGCACAGATATAACACATTACTCATAGCATGATCCAGCGCCCAGATACATATATATATATATATATATATATATATATATATATATATATATATATATATACATATAAGGAAGTACACATCAAGTATTTAACAACAATAATACATACAGACAAATACACATACATAATTACACACACATACAGTTCGTACGCAGCTATACACACACATACGAACAAACTTTATGTCATTATGTATGACTATAAACGAAAATACATACATAAATTTTAAAAAATTAAGAAGATTTGATGGATACACACATACATCAATACATAACAAACCAAAATACAGCTTACAACTGAAAATGGCACAACACTTAATTTCGAACGAACAAAAAAAATGTCAGAAAACATTCTCATACATAATGGCAGGTATATAAGTATGTATGTACATACGAACATACATATGTATGATGTACATATGTTTGTAAAATACTATATACAAACAAGCACATGCACACACACACGAACACGCAAACGTACATACATACGCACACATACATAAGTATGTGTAAGAATGAGCGGGGAAAATTTATTAATTTTTTTAGTTTATTTTTTATATAATTTTTGGTTTTAAAGCAATTGGTCAGACATTTAACATATGCTTAATGAATAAATGTATACACATATGGAAAATAGTTCCCATTCTTGGCGTGAAGAGCGAAAAAGAAAGCGATACAATGGAATGGAGTGAGCTAGCAAGAGGTGAAAAAGTGAGTGAGAAAGCGATAACGATAAAGATAAAGAGAGAGCGAGAGTGAGAGTGAGCGCGAGATGAACTGTTTCTGTCTGACCTTTTTGAGCTTTTCGAGCATGCAACATACAAATTGGATAATTGCAAAAAAAAGCCATCAATTATTGGGAGAAGGACTGCTTGGCCAATGCGTCAGTCCTGGGAACTATTGACATGAAAAAAGAATTGCCTAAATGCATACAACATACATACTTTGACAAAAGCATGTATTTAGTATTTTAAGTGCGTATGCGTGTGTACGCGTATACATGTGTACTACATATATATGCATGTGTGTGCGTGTACTATGTCTTTGTGTGTGTATGTGTGTGTTTGAGCGCATGATCGGTGTAACCGATTGCTGACTTGCTTGGTACTCTACCTGTAGCAAACGGCCAGTGTTGCAAAACTAATGAAGACACATTTGACGACAACTGTTAAAATGATGACCAAGGTTAATGTGCTGATCCTATTTTTGTCAGAGGTGCCTGGAAAGGGTTGTTGTTTTTTATTTAATTTTAATTTTCTTTTTGTTTTTTTAATGTATTTTTTTGGTTTTTTTCGAATTACTTTTCCAAATTCTTATGTTCTGAAATCTGATAAGCCCATTCAATATTTACCAAAAAAAACTTGAACTAATAATCAAATTGATTTGTGTAAAGTTAAAAATATTTGTCAAATAAAAATTTTTGAAATCTGTTAAAAATGTTTTATTGAAAAATTTACTTTTTAACTGAAAAACTAAGAACATACGGAAATACAAATTAAATCATAAATAATTTTTAAATATAATTTTGTAGCTTTTAGAAGTCAGAACATTTGCGTTTAGATGATCGAACAGAAATCAAGTGAGTCGGAATCTGGATTAAGTGAAGGGTATATACACTCGTGTTGGTATTTGAACAAGTATTGAATCCCTGATGAATTGAGTTTGTGATTTGATGTTGTATGAACCGCTATAAATATATAAATATTGCTATAACTGTATCTAAATCGTTGTAGTTGGGAAATCCTAAGAGCATAGATGCAATTCAATGTAAAAAAAAAAAAACTACAACTAGCAAATCGGTGTAATTACCATTGTCATACGAGTAATCGAAACAATTATGTATATCGATGGTATATCGAATTGCAATCAAATCAATTATCAATTGCTATCTGTTCGAGAGAGACCGTGTGAGTTCGCTGGTGGCAGTTGCTAGTACCGTTAGAATCGGTGCGTAACTGATGCCCCTTCCACAACGCCGGATTGGCTAAGTTAGTTAGTTAATATTAAGTTAAGTTAAGTTAATTCTAATGTGATTAGATTCGATTAGCATGTTTATTTCAATATCATCATCATCATCATTATTATTATTATTATTACCAGCATCAAAAACATATATATATAAATATGTTTTGATGCCACGTTGAGTGAGACGTCGACGCTGACGTCGACAAACCACTCATTTCTTACCATATGGAGTTTCTTTCTTCTCCATTTTGATTGTATTCTCCGGCGTTGGCAATGCTTCGGTTGGCAGTGGTGTCGTCAGCAGCACAACCGTACTGCAATCCGTTCCGCCCCAGCCCATATCGCAAAAGCAACGATTCGCGTTCGTGCAGAACTGCCGAAAAAAATATGTGAGAGCAAAATATATATATATATATATAAATTGTATTGTATATCAACGAACAACACAAAACAAATATATATTTTTAAGTGGAAATATTTCAGGTGGTTGCATATTTTCTTTTTCATTTTATGTTGCTTTATGTGTATGTGTGTATGTGTGTGTGTGTGGGTGTGTGGGTGTGTCTGTGTGTTCCACTTTTTGAACTTACACCACGCTCTGAGCACTCTTGACCCTGCTTATTTGTTGGGCACTTGGTTTGATCCACATGCGGAAAGAGACTAACGCATGTTTGGTTAAGGCAAATCAAATTATCGCCACACGGCGTTCCATCCTTGACCAGCCCGTGCTCTGGATAGCTGTTGGAGCCCACTTGACCGCTGGTTGCCCTGCAATCCAAACACAAAAAAAAAAGGCATACATATATATAACACTCTTGTGGCTAAAAGCTTCAGCTGCTTCATAAAGCATTCCAAACAACGTTAGCATTTTTTTCTGTTCTTCTTTTTCAATTTGTTCCCCCAAACCCCCACACAAACCGTGCTGGTCGCCACGAAACTTTTTTTTTTTTTTTGTTTTTCCCTTTTTCCCAAGCCCCCAGACAAACCGTGCTGAACTGGTCGCTACGCACTTGCATTCGTATTCCTGCCCCTTGATGGAGATAATTGTGCGCGAGTAGAGCTGGTCGATCCCATCGTTGACTGGCTGTCGCTCACCCTCCTTGCACTGCAGCGTGCCGCATTGTACATTCCTGTTACATGAGAAGAGAACAATGTGAAACTCATAATCGAATTATGCGATGCGTTCGTGTATATGTATGTACAAAATTTTGAGTGCTTGTGTTACAAAATTTGCATGCGTCCAGAACAAAATATTTTATACTCATACGGCTAACATTTAACTTAATAAAGTTGAGTTATTAAGTTAAGTTACGGCTTTTGTTTGAAACCTTTGGGCCTGATAAGTGCCAATATAATATTTCCACTGCGCTGGACATTTTTATTAAGTGCAAAAAATAAGTTATGCATTTTAATTAATTTAGAGAATGATACTATTAGTTGTATGGGTTTAGTTCAGGTTTAAGTTGAGACACTATTTTGTTTATTATGCACTAAACTAGTATGAATAAATGTTGCGTTATATGTTTTAGCTTTGAAAAATAATACTGTAAAAGATTTTTGTTAAACAATTTTAATTTTGTGGTTAATTTCATCAGTTTGTATGCTGAAAATATATCCCAAATTAAATATATTTGTATTTTAAGTAAAAACAAAACAAAATCCGTAATCCTTATCATTTATATAGTTCGTTCAATTTTGTGATTTGGTTTGTTTCAAACACCAAAACAAACGAACGAACGAACTAAATCAACTATAATCAGAAATAAAGTGCGTTCGTTTCGAACTCTTATACTAAAGTGTGTGAATAATATATCTAGGACAGGAACACTTACTCTGGCTCGCATTTGATATAGTGCTCGTTGGCATCCCGACCGCAGTGACCGTTGATGGATCCCTTTGAGTTAAACTGTTCATAGCATTGACGATCGGCGGCAAAGCCGCCATAGCCCCAAATAGCCTCGCACTGTAACGTCAGTGTTGGGCAATAGCCCTGAAAGCAATAGCCTACAAGAAGATATGCAATATTATAGTGACTGGGGAGGGGATGGGGCATGTTTGGTTGTAATGTTATGGTAAGTGATAGTGAGTTACCTGAAATACCCGACTTGCTTAGTCCGCAGGGCGAACCGTTCTTCTTGTAGATATCGCTGGGACAATGGCCAACCTCGCCATCACAATACTCGGGCAAATCGCATTCATTGTGTGAGTCGCGGCATACAAAGTCCTTGGGTCGCAGCTGGTATGGGTATTGGGTGTGGCGTGAAACACAATTGTGTTAAAGTCAAAAGCAATCAAAGATTTTCCACTTGTCACATTCCACTTACTCGGCATTGGTCGCAGCAGGCGCCACTGGCGCACTGTGCCTCTGACTTCAGCTTGCATGTGATGCCATCGCAGCAGGGATCTAAAGCGCATTCCTCGAACGTGCCGCAATCACATTCCTCATCCTCTTCGATGATTTTGTTGCCGCAGTTGCGTCGTAATTCGATCTGCAAGTGACAGATAAAGAATCCAAGATGATTTTACAAACGTTATTTTTTTTTTTTGCGTCCTTCTCAACAACAGACAACGATTAAAACTTGTTGCCCTAACCAGACGGGATGCGAGTATTGATTTTTTTTATCGCAATTTCCCTTCATATGTTAATTATGCATAACGTTTGTGTCTTCATTTGAGATGTGTAAAGAGCATCTTTTTTATTTGTGTCTACAACTACTATGCAAATTACAGGGGCCGCATAACAAGCAGCCGCACTGACAGCAAATAATTCTATTGTGTATATTGATTGAAACACAAAGAGTGGTTAGAGGTTGGTGCGGGGTGTAAGTGTAGTATCTCACCTCGTTGGGCTTGTTAAGCAAACAAAGCCCGTGACCCGTGCGCAATGCGTCAATGTAATCCTTTTTGCTGCATTCCGAGAATTTGTAGGGCTGCACATTTTCCTGGCCGACTATTGACTGCGCCATAATGCAACCATGCCAGTCGCGGCAAAAGCATTCCTCACCTGCGTTCAAGTACAAAAGAAATAAAAAAAAAGAAGGAAATGAGAAGGAAAACGAAATACGCAAATTCAATTCAATGCAGTGCAGTGCAGTGCAGGCAAATGATTCAGCAGCTAGATGCTAGATATACATATACATATAGAAATGCGCGACAAATAGTGATAACAACAGCTCGAAGTGAAGAAATTTAAGCCGATTCAAAACACTTTTCTCTTTGTATGCACATTATTATGAACGCCGTCACTCCGCAAGCATTTAAGTTAAACGGTAAACAAGCTTTGGCAGTTGTGAGAACAATGCAATCAGCCAGTAAGTTATTCCTAAGCTAAAGTGAATTGATGGTGTGAATGCAATGTGCAACTAATTTAAATGATTTAATGATGTGCGATTTGCGTGAATGCGTATTTATGTATGCTTGAATAACATTTAATTAAAATCATGCGCTGGGCATATTAAATTATTAAATGAATCGTAACAATGGTTTTGTGGAATTTGAAAGAGAAAAGCCAAAAACAGATAAAACAGTGAATTCAATTCAATGAATTGAAACGAAGCGATTATTATGTGTGATACTATTAGTTTAAAAGCGATAAACAAATACGTATTCAATTGTCAAGAATGTGGTCATGTGTAGTATATGGCTGCACACAATTCGTAATTTGAATTAAACACTTTGGATTGATTGCTGTACTTACGCCCATCGTCGTGTCCCATGCCAATGTTATGGCCAATCATATGAGCCATTGTGCCCGCCAAAAGGTGCGGCTCATACACATTGACATCGACACTGATGCCAACGGCACGAGGTGTGCAGACAGTCTCTGGCACGGCCATGCCGGCCTCGCCTCCGGCAAAAGTTTCCCCGCTGCGAAATCAAAATGATTATGTGACAATTGTATCTGTGTATGTATGCGTGTCTCTCTCTGTGTGTATGTGTGTGTGTGTGTGTGTGTTCACTTACGTTAACAGCTGTGTGGTATCCCGTTCAATTTGGAATAGATTCCTCGAAGTGTAGTCATTAAAGTTCGATATGGCCTTGCTAATGTCCTTGCTGCCATCAATGGCCGCCTGATTCTTGCCCCACGTCTCAATGTACACAACCGAAACGCGTGTGTTCAGTGTGCGAAAATACTAAGCAAACAAAAACACATATACATATACATATGAGCGGTAACTAGCTGTCACATTAGGTATGCATTAGGTATATGTATTTATAGACTCACCAGATCAGCTATATTGGCCACCTGTATGGCATCATGAATGACTTCGGCACGCGTGCTGCCATTACGCTTTTCGAACATGGCCTTATCGACAATGATGGCCGTTTCAATGTATTTGGTGGCCTCGCGCACATCCCGTTTGTAGCGGCCAGCCCCATTGGGATGAATCTCGTCGACAACGCCCGCGGACAGGTGCTTGGTGCGGCGCGATAAACGCCACGAGTCCAAATTTCCCGAGTTTGCACAACCCTTGTTCGCTTTGGTGCGTGCCTCAAAAATCACATGAGGATGTTTCTACGAACACACAGATAATAACCCTGAAAGAGCTGTTGATATTGTATCGCTTGGTTTGCTTACCGACAGATCGCCGCCGTAAAAGGGATGGATGACAAAGGTCTCGTTGCCAATGTGTATGACGCCGCTGACGCCGTTGCAGGTGTGAAAGGCGGCACTCGCGCCAGGATAATCCTTAACAGTACCATGATAGTAACAGTGTTCGATGTCCTGCAATCGATGACAAACCAAATAGATGCGAAATAATACTTTTTTCAATTTAGTCGATGTCGGACAATTCTAAAAATTCTTTACAAATCCTTATCCGCCCAAAATTTCATTTAAAAAAAAACTGCAACCAATCCAAAAGCCCTTTAAAGCTTGTCAAAAAGGGTTTCCTTCTTAGCTATCAGCAGTGCTATTTGTCAGAGTAGAATCCACAAAATGAATTTAAGCGCCGCAATAATCGGCACACACAATCCAATCTCGAACTTCAATTGTTCAGAATGAGTTTTAAATTGTTGAAACTTAATATGCATTTATTTTCAGCATTGTTTGAGTAGTACTAACTAATATATAAAATAATGCTGATGAAATTCAATCAATGTTTGTTCACGTTCAAGCCATGTCATTCAAAATAATACGCTCATTCATCCGGAATCGAATGCTGTTGTAAATGTTGTTGATCTATATGTATGCTGGACATGCCAAAAATGTATATATGTATAGTTCGCTGGAAAAGTTTTTGCTGATGATAATAGAATTCCACAAATGAACATGGAAACCTAGGAAAGCCAATTTCAATATACAGATACAACAGAATTGCACTTGTGAAGGACACTTGATTTATTCGTGTTGGTATTTTTGTGTATGACTGAATGGATGGAAAAGACGTCAGTGAACATTCATTTCCGTTTTTTTAACAAGGTTAACTTACATGTCGATTGCCATCCACGAGATATCCACCGACGTGATAGTGTTTCTGTTGTATATTGGGTGAGAGTAGTTGCCTAGAAGGTAGCATATAATAAATGAAACATGTAAATCATGTATGGTACATAGCATACTAAAATATTTTGCAAACTGCGAGTTATACTTACGAATTTAATTCCAAATCCAATCGGAATTTGTGATTAAATGCCTTGATAAGCAGTGAGGTACGATGGAAATGTTTCTAAAAATATTTAAAAAAAAAAACAATGACAAAAATCATTAGCCTACTTTGCACACAATTGTTTAACCCATTTGCTTATCATTAACTTTTACAACAACCAAGTGATTGCGTATACTTAATTTTGTATTCATTATCAAAATTTCATTGGAGAAAACTAGTTAATCGATTCGTATCTTTTACAAACTAGATACTTATTCCGCAATTGTATTTGCATATTACTTTTAATTCTCACCTTTGTTCTGCCTCTGCTAAATACGCTGTCATCGTGTGGACGTGGCCGTTGTCCCGGCTAAAAATATTAAACATATTTGAAGAGTTTTGAACAATTGTCGGCCAGAGTGTGTACAATTAAATCGCTAAACAGATAGGGCAGAATCTTCGATTTCGCTGGCAAAGTGTAGTTTCATTAGTTTCGATTTCAGATAGAGCGAGAACCACTTGTGAAAACAATCAAACATTAAACTGTGTTTGAAACATAGTGGCTCCAATTATGTTTAAACAGTTTAACAACTTTGCCTATGGGCAATCAGTTAGGGTGTGTGTGTGTAGGTAGGAGAACAATGAAACAAACAATAGCACGAATGAATGAAAATAAAATGTGAACATACCATTGTGTCTGTTTCGATTTTTCTAGTATTTCTCTTATGCAAATCTTTGCGTACCTTTGGTGGACTAACTTCGCGTGTCGATATTCCCATTTTTTCGTGATGACGCAACTGTACGGGATAAATTATTTGATAATAATGTCCACCGATACGACGCACAAGTTCCTGGTTTTGTCTATACTCCTTGAGTAATCGTTCCACTTCACCTGCAAAGCACCAAATTATGTATGAGCTTATGCATATCGAGTTTTTATGTTGCTATGCATGTATTTACCAACAGGACTTTCTTCATTCCAAAATGAATCATCGAGTGTATAATCAGCTTCTGCAAAAAAAAAAACAAAAAAAAGAAATGCTCTTTATTTAATATTGACTGCAAAAAATTAAACATAAGCCGGACAAGGAGTCGCAACTCAACATAACAATTATAAGCACTTATAATCCACCCTAATTATGTTAATTAAGAATCACAATTAGTATTTAATTGTTGTCAATGAGCAGGGCTTTCGTTAAAGTAACTCTTAAAATACTTCTTTGATGTATCATCTTAAACATTTGTTTATGAATTTAAGCTGTTGGACTTAATATTATTAATTTATGGCATGTTATTAGGTAACATTAACATGAATTAAGGTTGCCATTAAGCAATCCATTAAGCGTAATTAACTTTTCGTTCGTTGTTTGTTGTTGTTTGTGACCACATACCGTTTCAGAATCCAAACGCTTTGCCAGATTTCGTATGCG
The DNA here is from genome assembly GCA_035044485.1 of Scaptomyza reducta. Taxonomy (NCBI): domain Eukaryota; kingdom Metazoa; phylum Arthropoda; class Insecta; order Diptera; family Drosophilidae; genus Scaptomyza; species Scaptomyza reducta. The sequence goes on from JAWNNV010000328.1 coordinate 107,955, forward strand.
ACGGTAAAGCGTAGGAATTCTAAAACAATACAATGGACATCCTTTTATAATATTTGTTGTGGTTTTTGTTTTCATGTTATTTCATGTAATGATTGCACGTTGAATTTAAACACAATATTGTTGCAACAACAAAATAGTCTTTTAACTTTTACTAAAACATAAAATCATCCAGAGTATCAATAACAAAGCTTCAGAAACATTTAACGTAAATTGCACATAAAGTTTTAAATCATTTAACACCTCAAACGTTTAAACAGCTTTCGTGGTATTTGCAATTATACCAGTTTAAAAACATACACATATACAATTACAAGAAAACAAATCAAAAAATCAGGAGTGTGCAAACGGCACACAGCAAGGATGATTATTTCAAATGATAGCAAAAAATATATTCAAGCGAATAATCAGGCAATAAATTGTTGGTCACGCCAGGCTTATTAAAATGAAATGATAAATAAAAAAGCTTAAATATTTGTTATCGAACTCTTCGAGGTATAAGACTACTTTAATCAGCACTTTGCAATGCCGTTGAGCATTCAAGTTTGCAGTTTCATTAGCTTTTACGCATGAGTAGACATTCTGAACGACTAAAATGCATCGGCAACAAAGTCAACAAGAAGCACTCAGAAAATAAATGAAATTAATATTTGTAATGCGGTAGAAAGCATTGTTAACTTCATTACGTTGACGTTAACTCGATAAGCATCAAGCCCCAGCACTATGAGTTTGCATGTTCGGTTGAGTTCGGTAAAGTATTCAAAAAGTTGTTAGCCAAATCGTATACACATATATACAAATATTTGCACTTATCACAGCCACAATACGTGTTCAAGTTTTTAAATTGTGTATTATGTTTGTGTCCAACTGCTGCATAATCAAGTGCAGTGGCTCTCTGTTGGAATAAGTTCTTGCCGCCACGCAACGCAACGGAACGACTTGATCCCCTATGGGGACAATTATGCAAAATTTATTTTTTTTTTTCTTTTTCAATTTGCCACATTTTTCTTATTTTTTTTCTATTTCACTCAACTGACGTTTTACAAAAGTGGAGGTAACGAAGCGTCCCCAACTCTGTGGCATAATATAACCATTGCCGTGGGATTTATAACCTTTTAAGTTTGCCTTTCAATTTGAACTTTGCATCGATGTGGAAAGCATTTTATGCTTGAATCTATCGACGACGACGACGACGACAAGGACCCTGACAAAATCAGGGGGAAATAAATCATTTTTATCTGCCGTGACATTTAAAGCCGTCCAACTAAAGAGAAACCGAAATAAAAATAGCTGCAAAATAAATCCATCGATGTTATTGGAGTGGCAGCATCAACCTGGCGGCCAACTCAATTGTGGGTACATATTTAATAATTTATGGTGAGTGCAAAAACTTTTACTATTTTTTCAAAGTTAATTCATGTGGCAAATTGAGTTCGGTACCTGTACACAACAGAAAATAAAAACAAACACACAAAAATAAAATAAAATAAAATAAAATAAAAAGATATTCAATGGGAATATAGTACAACAATACCGTGCTCATCGATGCGAACGTAAAGGCCGTCAAAGTCAGTATTGACGGCTCTCACTACTAACAATTTTTGCTGGCAACGCAAAAAAAAAACCAAATAAAAAACTAAAAACTTGCGTAATATATATAAAAATATATATATATATATATGTGTGTGTGTGTATTTGCACTATGTGTTTGTATATTGGGGGCCCCCTCGCTGCATTGTTGCACGCCGAGTGTCAGTCCTGGCAGCCCCAACCACATATTTGGGTCAAATCCCACAAAATGAGCATCACTCAAAAACGAATCACGCCTGCAACTTGATGTGAATGATGCCTGACATGTGTAGCAAAAATGAAAGCAAGTAAGAAGGCTCTAGTCGAGAAAACCCGACTAGACTATACCCTGAACCCTATTCAACCCTACTTCATATCTCCGGTGTTTCTCAAACGATTTCCATAAAATTTTTACAGATTTGTATTATTATGTCTTTAGTTTCAAACTCTGTTTTCCAAATTCAATTTATTGTATCGATTTTATGTTTATAACGGAAACGAATGAGTTATCGATAACTCTCATATATATGTACTTTATGGGGTCGTAGATGCTTCCTTCGGCCTGTCACATACTTTTGCATAAAACCATAATACCCTACTTACCCATTTTCACTGCACTCAGTACACTGAGCGAAGAAAATATGATCCCAAGGGTTGAGCCTTGAACGACACTCACACACACAAACACAAAAATGTCATCTAAAAATGTATTTCATCACTGTAATTCAGTCATGCGTTTGCCTTGGAAATACATGTACGAAATTTATACAGCACAAGTTGGCCATCAATCTTATCTATTTTGCAAGTTGAAATGCATCCTGCGAAAGCCAAAATCGAAGCTAATCCCCAATGCTACAAAGAGTTTGTTGCCAAACTAAACTTATTTAATATGCAACAACTTTAGGTTACTTAACGCCCAAACCAAATCGAGCAAATTGAAGGAATATTCTTCGAAGTAACAAATACACACAAACGCTCAGGCATAATGAGTTAAGTTATATATCGGTAGCATGAAATGTTGCTACTTAGAAAGAGCCCATTGTGTTTATGGAATCATTAAGAAATTAAGTGGTGTGAGAATTCGCATCGATAAATAGAATTATAGTATATCTAATTTATACTACAAGTGCTACTGAGTGCGAGGAAGGTATCCTAGCAACGAATGCAGTTTACAACGCTGCTGTCTCATGCCGCAAGGCAAGAACTCAATTTGCAGCCACAGGCAAGACATGCTGTCTATTAGCCTGTGTCTGTGTGTATATGTGTGTGTGTGTATGTCAGTTGAATGCATTTTGAGCACTAATTGGTGTAGGAAATTGAATTTTGTGCCATTTGCAATCAACATTCTTAAGAATTGAAAATTCGAGAAACTGTCAGATTTTAGACAAATTAAGCAATAAATTATGACATATTATTTTGACACAAAATTAACCAATAAATGACTAAGCAAAAGATTAAACACACTGACAGTAAAATTTAAAATTCATGTATTAGAAACTTACCACCAGCGGCGTAGATCAATTCAACAAGCTGGGCAATGATGATGACCACATATCCGATAGTACACCACATGACGGCGGTTTCACTGCTCACGACACAGACGTTGGTGTGGGCGTTGGCCTTGTCTTGCCTTGCCTTGCCTTGTGTTGCCTTGTCAACTACTTCGACCAAAAGTTGATGTCTTCTTCTTCTTCTTCTTCTTCTTTGAACGCCTTATGGCACGCTTTATAGTTGACACACCCGCAATTTTTGCTCACACACATACGATTGTCACTAGTCGTTTTTGTAGCTGTTGCTCTTGTTATGATGTATGTATGTTTTACTAACAAGCACCCGAATGATATTGCGATTTTCTTGTTCTAATACTTTTGACTAATAATTATGTTGTATTCTGTTTTACTGTCTTTAACTTGAACTTCCATAGCAGTGGGCGACTTAAGCTGTTGCTGCTGTGGTTGCTGTTCCTGTTGTTGTTGTTGCTGTTGTTGTGATGATGATGACTGAGGCAGAGATTTTGTTAGATGGCAGTGGCGGGCAAGCGGAAGTGAATGTGGCTGGGCTGACGTCAGTGTGCTGCAGGTCAAGTCGATATTGCGACATCATTTCGCGCTGCACAATGCACTTGCTGCCCCGCTTCGCAGCGACTTCTATGCTGTCCACTTTTCTTATTTCTCAACTCCTTTTTACCTTTTTTGGCACTTATTTGCTAGTTTCAATGTAATTCACTTTTTAGCACTCACAATAAACATATAAAAAAAACGATTTTGTTGTTTGTCAACACAAAAAAAAAAATAACTTGTCACAGTTGGCCGCCGGCGTGGGCCATTTGTGAATTAAAAACCGATGCAATTGTTTATTATACGAAATTGACCTGCAAATAAAGAAGGAAAAGTAAGGAAATATTATTGTAAATATTCAAAATAAAAACAAAAAATAACATATGTTCATATATAGTATATGTCTGAAACTTTATAGTTGAATGGATTTGTTTTGCATGCGTTACTTACGCCGATTCGCACTGACCGCAATAAACACCTTTTTGTAAATGAAACCGATAACTCTGCTTAGTATGCTGCATACACAGAATAATGTATTCGCTTTTGCATGTATACTAAGTGTGCATCGCACACACACACGTATATATATATGCTATTATGTGTGTGTGTGTGTGTGTGTGTGTGTGTGTGTGTGTACACGTATGTGTTTTTGTCCCGGCATAAACTGCGCTGGCCAATCACTACACCACGACTATGCATGCAATCGGCGCCGCCCGAACCAACTGCTGTTGCTGCTGTTGATGCTGTTGCTGTTGATGCTCGTCGATTGAAACTCGACCCGCTGACAATACAGCTTCTGTACAGTGGGTAATAAACACACAACAACGCCAACAACAATCGAGCAACTACCGACAAGCGACAACCGACAACTTGCTGTCTGCAATGTAACTTTCATAACAAAATTAGGTGCCAAAATGTTGAATTGTATTCTGTGCATTATTCGAAACTCAACAGGGACACAATAGTTAATCAAGCGATCGATTATTGTTATAGCAAAATGGTCTTGGTCATTTGGAAATGCACCCACTGTTAGTTGCCCCTTACTAATTAGTCAAGGGCACTAATAAAACGGGTCATAGTTAAATCAGATTAAAAACAAGAGCAATAGCATGCCTCTAGTGCTTCAGTAATTAATTGCGCTGACCCTCATGCAAAGCGGAGAGATAAGCAGCTGGCCCGCCCAGTCAGTCATTCGGTCATTCAATCAGTCAATCAGTCAAGGGTGTACAAAGTGCCTAAATTGATAAACGGCAACAAGCTACGTGCCACCAAATGTCCCTGAATAACGAACAGCAATGCTCGATGTCAATTAGTGAGCCATTTACCGACTTCATCTCAATTCATTTCTTTTCTATAAGCAAATACCTTACACAAAGCTGTGTGCTGTTACTTTCGCTGTGACCATTCAGTAAGAAATCTTTCTGTTTTCTTTTATTAGAATCTGTTGTGTATTGAAGTTGTTGTGCTTTTATTTATATAATATATATAATGGTGTATGTAAGAGGAAATAAGTTAACCAATTTCAACAAGTCTTTAAGATTAGTTTTTATATTTATTATATTATATATATTATTATTATTCAATAACAACTTAATACTTTTGCTTAATAAGATAACTTTATTAAGCAAAAATAAGTTTCTTGGGGAAACAAGATTTCTTTTCACATCATTTTGTGGTTTTAGTTAAACTTTTAAAATCTACAAAAATTAAAAGTTAACAAAAACAAAAAAAAAACAATTATTGCTTGAACAGAGTTTTGAGATTTGTAAAATTTTTAAGTCGTTAGAAATTTCTTAATGCGATTTTTGTAAAGGTGAACTTGATTCTAACTAGTAAATAAAGGAAGCTTTAAATTTGTTGGGCTTTTTTTTTATATGTTTATTTGTAACTTTAGACATTTCTTATGTGTTCATAAATCTGAACTTCGACTTCGATTATAAAAATCGTGATATATACAAATAAAAGCCCACTAACACTAAGATTCATGAAATCCTTTTTTGTTGCATAGTTCTCAAGCATTTAAAAAAAAGTACGATGTGATAAGTTACCTTGTTATGTTCATTTATGCGCGATAACAAAGATGTTTTAATCTTGTTTGGTTCAGGAACCGTGGAAGAACACAGAAATAGAGAGAGGGAGATGGGGAAGAGAACACAATAGCAAAATTGCTGTCCTGGGCCATCAACGGCCACACAGATTACACTGACAATGCGGATGCCAACCTGGTAATGACAGCCGCCGCAGTTGCAGTGAACACAATGATAGAATAGGAAGCGCTAACCTGCCACAGATTCAATCGTGCGGCTGCATAAGCCTGCAGGCATTGTGCTGGAACGGTCATTGTTTTGATTTTAGCTGGGGGCAATCCATCTTTGCATTGCATAGGCCCATCGCTCAATAAACCGCAAAATTTCATCACTGCTGTTGTCATGTGGGGCATGTGCTTCAACCAAACAAGAGCATGCCTCTTGCTTGCGTCCGTGGTTAATAACTCTCGCAGTAGGAGTTCTTGTGTTGCTTTGTGGAATCTGTGATTTAGATTCGGAATCTTAGCACCAAAGCTTTCAACAGTAGTTAATGTAGCTTTCTAAATGTGGTTTTCAAAAGACTCAAGCATGCTTTTAAAGGGCCTCCCAACCATCTACCATCTCCTTAGTCAAGGAGTACAACAAACCCAAATTTACTAAAATTTATATATATATATATGCAAATATATATATATATATATATATGGGAATGTATGTGTGTAGGATAAAATGCAAACAAAACACGAAGCCTGGGCTCAAGAATCGTCTGGCAATTCATTATTCGGAGCACATAACAAATCTCTTGCTCCCTCTTAATAGCGGATGCTCTCTCTCTCTCGCTCTTTGTGAGTTAGTGTATGTGTGTGTGTGAGTGGCATGCAGACGTTGCCCTGTGGAATTCGACGCCCATGCCCTGGAGGCAAGCAGCTGCTGGCGGGGTTCGGTCCGGACATACATCAGGCGCCGCCAACTGCCGCTTGCTGTTTACCGATTGCCATGAGTCAAAAATTTACACACTCACATACACAGCGTGAATAAAAGATGCGAAAACTCTGTGCTCACATCCATACCAACGAGAAATATTGGTCCAGAGCAACGATACCACCTAGTAAGCAGGCAGCTGACAAACCCAGACCCCAACTGAGAGACCTTACTCCCAGTGGATATCGTTTGCTCTCGCTGTGTAAAATATCTCTCACTCTCACTATCTCTCTCTTTTCACAATGCGAATGCGAATGCGAGGCTGTGGCTGTGGCTGTGACTGTGGCCGAAAATGTGCGCCACATCAAATAGCCGAGCAGCCGACATCGACGCATGCTCGAGCCGACGAAGTTTGTTTGCCGAAAACGCGCCCAAAATTGGGGCCTTGGCGTATAAATATATATATATAGATATATTTGGAAGCCGGCCAGGCCAAAAGTCTCCGAGATGACAAGAAAGCATAGAAGATGGAGAAAAAAAATTATTAAAGCCGTTACGTCGTTGTCGTCATCGCGGCTGATGCTGCTGCTGCCAAGCAGATGATGATGGTGATGAGGCCGGACTTGCTGCATTCAATATCCAATTAACTAAAATGCCACCCAGCCCCGACCCGCGCCAAACCCCCTAACCACAAAGCCCCGGACCAGGCCTAAATCACCTAATCTAATCTACGAGGACGGACAAATGGCCCGACGGGCGAAAAACAATCTTCGTATCGCGATTGTCAGTCATGCGCAGCTGACGCCGCCTTCGACCCCGCCCCCAGTTTGCCGACGCCACCGACAGCTCAGTGGAAAAAGCTTTTAGCCATTTCATATAGAGTCAAAAAAAAAATTGAAAAAAAAAATTATTTAAAACATATGTACTGATATGAAAACAATGATAAATGTAATATTTTTAAAATATTTTTGTGCTATGCGCATTAGTTAATAATATAGTTAATACATGTTTATCTTAACATATATATTTTTAACTATAAAACAATACATTTTTATTTTTCATTAGTTATTGAAACAATTCCTAAATTTATTCCCGGCTATAATGTTTTTTTTTTTCATTCTTTAAGACGGATGCAAATCGTTGGATGATTATCTTTACGAAGCCTGAAGTAAATATTAAGCATCTTGAAAGTTAGCTATGTCTTGAGAAATCTTAAAGTAAAGCCTTTTAAAGTGCCTGCCAGTGTTGTTTACTTTTATCTTGACTTAAATAATCCAATGTTCAATATGTATTGCCATGCGGAAGCAAGTATCTGTTTTTTCTTCGGGTGTGGGTGGGAGGGTAGAGAAAGTTTCATTTATGCATTTGCCACTCATATGCTCAAACGATTGAAATGTATGGAATACGTTTGCAAAAGTGTCAAATTACCGTTGTGTGTGTGCGTGTGTGTGTGTGTGTGTCTGCCTGTGTGTGTAGGTAGAAATAACGTTGCAAGTTGCCAGACTGAATACAATACGGTAAGTGGCCTACTGGTTAGAGATTGAGCGATTAAGATAAATTGTTGGTATTCAAGATAAATGTCATAAAAAATACGTATATATGATAAATATACGTTTCAAGCTGCTGGCCATGAATATTTTTCATTTTAATTATTTTCTATTATTGTCTTCTTAGAAATTAGTTTTTGTACTTTAGTTTTATTCGAACCATTTTATTCAAACTGTTTCAATCAAAAGGCAATTCACAAACACACCTTGGTATAGTTTTACAAACAGTGTATATATGAAATAATACTACAACTACTACAATACAAAAAAGTGCATTTGTACTATCTCGAGCGGGTAGCGCCTGTAAGCATGCAACGCTATTTTGCCTATTTGTTTGTTGACCCGAACAACCGAATTGCATGGCATATGTGTCTGTGTGTATGCACATGCGTGTGTGTAAAGGCATGCCAGTCGATGTTCTTATACGGGTGTGCATGTGTGTATGTGTGTCTGTGTGTGTTTTTGAGGAATGTGTATGGGTATTTATGGCTAATGCTCTTTTCTAAAGGTACTAAGATGGTAAGTAGTGCAATTAGAGATAAATTTGATGATAGTTAATGGCATTAGTTACACATTCTCTTACCGCAAAATGTATGTCGCTGGAATTATTGTTCATTTGTGTGTTTGTTTGCTGTTGAATTTTGAATTAAGTTTATTAATAGTTATTATAGATTTATATATTTATTCATTTATCATAATAGCGCTGTCGATTTTGTTTGACTTTGGCATTTGACTAATTGCTTTTTTTTTTTGTTTATTAGATTTAAAATTTGTTTTAAAGCACAGTTAACTACTATGAACACTTTTTGTTTGTCATTTGAGAGCAAACGGTAAAAAAAATAGGCAAAAAATCTTTATAAAATATTTTCTATCGTATCGCATTAAAGGTGCAGCATTTCTTTCTTTTTTTCCAATTACTTTGGGAGTGGGTTTTGGTTGGTTTTCTTGAATGAATGCGCCTGCTCCACGAATCGCAATTATGTGTAATCGCAATTTTTTATCTTTGTCTGCTTGTCATTTTTTTGCGTTTGTTTTTTTTTTTATTTTTTTATTTTTTATTTTTAAATATTATACAAGGACCATCTGCATATGTGTGTGTGCTTGCGATTAATTGAATTCATTTCTGACTATGTGTGTATGCGTGTGTTTGTGTAAGCATGTGTGTGAACGATTATTTTTTATTTATTTATATTTTTAGTTTTTTTTTCTGACTCAGACTCCGGTTGTGGCGGCTCTGGATGCGGCCGTTGACAGTTGTTATACTCTGGCACTGTTATGTTATGGTCGCTGTTGGCGGTGTGTGCTGTTGCTGTCGTCACCGTTTGCTGATTTTTGCCGTTGCCACTTTCCGCGATTGCAAACAACGTTCTAAAGCGCTCGCATACGTCTGCAATCGTCAGGACATGAGCACGCGACACATAGTCACGGCTCACACGGCCAAAAATTGCCCGAGCATACGACCACCCAAAAGCAAAAAAAAAAAAAAACCCATCGTCAACAACGACGACGATGACGCAGCCGCAGAATATCGTAAGTTATGCTCACCAACACATTTTTTTTTTTTTTGGAGAAAAGAAACATTTTTCAGCTTTCCTTTGCCGGCTTCAAATTGGGAGTCTGATATTACCCAGCATCATCACAGCTATCGCATTTCTCTCTTTCGGTCTCTCTGTCTCTCTATGTCTCTTTGTGTATTCAGCCACATACGGGTGTATAGTTGTTGTTGGTACATCTCGTTGATTGTCTCTCATTAAGCGCGTTGCTGAAAGTCTTTCTCCCATTTTTGGCACTATGTTATAACTTATACTCTCTGTGTTTGTGCGTGTGTGTGTGTGTTTGTGTGTGTGTGTGTGTAACGAGTGCGATGTAGGCCAAAAAGTTGTAGTGATTGGGCGGAAGTATCAACGCCCCTGTATTTTTTACACGATGGAATGGACTTATCTAGGAAAAATGCTATATTTTGTAGATACGAAAGAACACACACACACACAGAGAGATGGAAAGAGATGCAGGCAAGCTATATGCCGATTTATGCCGACACGAAAGTTTCTCAATCATCTTAAATACATACAACTATTGGCATGCCGACTAGCTCCAAACATTGCCAACACACAATTTTTGGAGCACTCAGCGGGTTTCGAATACTATATACTATATGCATGTATGTGTATAGTATATTCAAGCACAAACAACAAATAAAAGCCAAACAAAAAATTAAGTTGGTTTCGCGTTAATTTGAAAAGTTTTTTAAAATATAACTTTTAATTGGTTAGGTGTTGGTTGCCGTACTTGCTGTTCATTATTTTTGCCTATTGTCTCTCAAGTGTCGAGTTGCAGATTAGCACAGGTAGAAAGATATATATCCACAATTAAGTTAAACAGAATAACACTTGTAAAGGTGCAAGAATTTCCATGGAAACTCAACCGTTGCAATGTAAAACCGTTAGCTAACTAAAAGTGTTTGCATTCAACCCTCTTGGCAAATGTATAAAAAGAACTGCAAATTGAAATGAATGCTGTTTTCAGTGTCAAGCAAAGTGTAGTAAAAGATGCATATTTACGTGGAATTGCCAGCTCCGGTGTGCCGATTAGTATCTCATTGACAGCAGAACTTCCAAGAAAATTGTGACTTAAGCTCTTTGCTATTTAACACCTAGCATTTACCTTTCTTTTTAGCAACTCACTCAACTTTCTATACAGCAATAATCAGATTGAAAGGATTTCTTTAACAATGTTGACTTGCAATGAAAATGGCTTTTGAAAATGTAACGAAAGCTTTAGCGTTAATTGGCCTACTTGAATTCCATTCTGGGAAGACATTTTAATATTGTTTTGTAATGCCTTTCGCACTAAACTTGAATATATAATGTTTCGCAAAAATTCGTTTTGATATTTATATTTAGAATTTAAATTATCGTTAATTTTCTTACTTGAAGTCATTCTGGGAATACGTTTAACTGGAATATATAATGTTTCGCAAAAATTCGTTTATAACGTATATGGCTGTTGGTACTCAAATGAATAACATACTTCTTAATGCAGTTCATCTAAAACAAGCTAAAGAACTAAACGAAACTCAACAACTCAAACGCATGAGATGAGAAAATTGTACGAACTAAACGACTTATAAATTCTTTCAGTACAAGTTTTACTGTTTACCTTATTCTTTTAATTGAATTATAATGTGCAATTATGCTGCAGAAATATGCGACTTAGATAGAACAAACTTTAAGAATCTGAAGTTATTTGGTTTGGTTATTGGCCCAATCCTTAAAGCCATCGACTAAAATTGCGATTATTGACTTTAGAGTAGCAAAGCTGTATGAAGACCTTTGAATACAGTCTTGCATTGTCGACGGCCAGTTCAAACAATGCAAAATCCCCTTGAGTCAACAGGTCGCGGGTCGTGAGCATTGTTTGCACAACAGAAAGCGAGTTGTCCGTTTAATCCACAGCAAACTAAAGCTTTATCCAATTGCTGTGCCTGACGCTGTGCTTTATAAACCTATTATTCCTGCGAAAAAAAAAAACTTTGTTTGTATAAAAGTTTGTATAGGTGTATAACAGGGCTGGACCAGAGGCGTTGTCAGGTGGTATGCAGCACATTAAACAAACAAACACAGTATGGCGAAGAGCTAATTAAGGTTCTAGACGGGATGTTTTCTCACTTTAACTGCTGAAAATGTCAGTTAGTATGGCTCTTAAATCTACTTGGCAGCGTATATATAACCCGACATATTAACCATATGCGTTGGTAGTGTTTTTGTCATACATGAAAAGTCATCTTACGTTATCGTGAAAGTATTATTTAAATTGCTTGTCAGTTCTTTTGGTAAAAGCTTAAACGGCAATTGAACGAAATAATTTTAAATAAGCTTCTCAGTGTTTTTTTTTCACCAACTTTAATTGCGATGCGCAGAAGTTGTCGAGCGAATGTTAAAAAATAAATGTAAAAGCCCAACGTTGCCCATCGAGCAGTAAAATAAATATTATTTACCAGTTGTTTTTTTTCGCGTGCTTAACACTACTTTCGCTTGGAAATGCATAAAAATAAATGCCTATTTATATATTTATACTCAAACACAGATGCATATACACACACAGACAGACACACACAAGCGAAAATATATAGACATAGATGTTTGTAACTTTGTTAGAGTAGAGAATTTCGGAATTCCAGCAAATACGAGAAATCACAAATTGAAAATTCTAATGCATTGAAAACTGTCAGATTCAATAATGTGCGATTTGCAAATCCAATCAAGGCCCCCAGACCATCAAAACTACCCTGAAACTACCGACCTCAACTTTCGCCGCGTCTCCTCACCCGCTCCTCCTCCTTTCTGTCCATTTCGTCTTGTAACCAACCACACTCACTTGACAGTTTTATGCCTGCTTCCCTCTGGGTTGCGCAGAAAACTATGCTACACTTTTTGGGTGCATGTTTGTTGTCGTTGCCGCTGTCGTTGTATTCATTGTCGTTGTTGTTGTTGTTTCGGAGTCGACCAATTTTCTTGTTGAACCTCTGAGGCATACATAATTAATACCCCTTGTAAATGGACATGGACTGAATCGGGTGGGCAATCAAATTCCAAATCAAAAGGCACACACAAACAAACAAACAAACACTAACACACAGACACACACATACAAAGCAGTGAACTTCGCTCTCTGCCGCCCACTTAGCTTCACGAGTATTGCCCGTTCATTGCCTTTTGTTATTCGCAAACAAACACACACACACTGGTTTATGCACACGCTACACCTGTGTAGGTGTGTGTGTAAGAAAGGAAGAACAAAAAAAAAGCATGATGCTTTCTCATTATTGTAGACTAATTATGAGCTTATGCAATAAGGAAGTGCTTTCGACACGATAAAGCCCCCAACTGCTTGATTAACTATCACATTTAACATTGCTATACCTTTAAAGCTATCTTTCTGAACTTTTAAATTTAATAGTAATACAAAATGTACTGAGATAGATAGATATAAATTAAATATGCTTATCCTAAAACAAAATTAAAGAGAAAGAAAAAAAAAGTCATTTGCATTAACAAACTAATGAATCAAAATAAAACATAAAGTTTCACAGAACTAAGTAGATAATCCACCTGCCCCAAAATGCTTTATAATGACTTTACCACAACTATGACAAAGTGGAATGGAAAATGTGAGCGAAACATGTTTAATGATTTAAATTAATCATGGTGTTGTTGTTAAAGGTCACATTAGGCATTCATTTAATATGCACAAATTTACTTAGCTTGTAAATTATTAAGCTAAGAACTTGGGGTATAAGCCATTATGAGTCATCAACCTCAATTAATGCAACAAAAAGCATACACTATGTATAGGCATACCCAAAGGATGTGCAAGTTTCTTATACACATTATTCATAGATGTTGCTTCAACTTATATTAGAGTATATGCTGTGGCACAAACGATGATTGTGTCGCTGCCACTTTACTTCACTACTTTATCATAATTTAGGTTTCATCTTATTCTTTTTTCTGCTCTCATAAAATACTATTAAGTAAGGTCAAAATATTAATAAATAATTATACTTTCGTACTATATGCACATATTTATATACATGTCTACATATTGATATGTTTGTCCATACATGTACAAACAATTATTTGAACATACATACATACAAACATACATATTGTATATGTACGAAAAGATGTGCTGTCTTTGTGCTTCGTTTACAACTTTACACAACATTGTAAACATAATAACGAGATGCCTTACGCCGCTGCTGCTGCTGCTGTTGCTGCCGCTGTTGCTGTTGCTGTTGCTGTTGCTGTTGCCGTTGTCGTTTCTGTTGCTGCTATTGTTACATGCTGTTTGTGTATGAGTGTGATCAGGGGTTACGTGTGGTGGCAACAGCGACTAGCATCAGAGGCAACGAACATCAGCTGCAAAGAGCGACGGCGCTCTACTACTCTCAGCAAGTGGCTGTGGAGTAGTACCGTACCTGCCAAGAAGACCAACTATTGACATAGTGACACAATCGGACCACACAAACAGCTCTCACTCACACATATACGCATACACATAGCACGCGTGTGTGTGAGCTTCGGCAGTATTAGCACATCGCTCGTACTGATGACGACTGACGACGACTCATGACGACTGATGACGACTGACGACGACCGACGAAAAGTTGGCATTTTTAGACGGCTGCTGGTGCTGGTGCTGATGCCGCGGCTGCTCCTGCTGTGGTTTCCCAAAACGAAACGCGAGAACTAAGTAAACACACACTCCTTATTCCTCGCTGAATAACTAGGCCAAGCAACCAGTCAGTCAGCCAGTCAGCCAGCCAGGCAGCCAACTGGAGCTGCAGCCAGCATCCGTCAGTGGCTTGCTTGGTTTCGATGCATGCACACCGGTTTGCTATTTGGTTTTGGTTTTTGTTTCCTGCCGACACAACTTCGTACGCAACCGATGTGCGCGGGAGCATTTGCGCAGATTCAGCCGCTTGGAGAGCACACGAGCCTTACCTACACATGCCCTGTCTTTTTGGTTTGCTCGATGTTGTATGGTTTGAAAATATTTTCATCAAATGTTATTATTCTTGTTTTGGCTACAAGTTGGGACTTTTTTTTTTTTAAAGGTATCAGCCGCTCTCGGTTTTGTTCGGAAACTGTTTGACTCTCTCACATTTTTGCTTTCTCCGTAAGTCTCTCTGTGTGTGTGTGTGTGTGTGTGTGTAAGCATTGACATTTGCTGTTTGTACGACCAAAATGAGCATGGGTATGAGCATTGACGATTTGGGAATGAAGATTCTGTGTTGTTTTCTTACAGAGAACGTAAGGGGATTCTTTTCTTTAGAGGTGTGTGGGCCGAAGGAGGGTCTCTGTGGGTTAGGCGGTGTGACTGACTGACTGCGAGGCGCACTGATGCCCCAGCCTGGTTGTTTCTGGCAACTGCTGGCTGGCATACCATGCCACATGCTTGAGATATTTTTAGTGTTTTGTCACACAAGCAGACATCTGTTTCTGAAATACTTGCACACACACACACACACACATACACAGACGCGCACAAATATAATTAAGATGTGGAGCCAACAGCAAAAGAAGACCCTCTCACACAAACAAACCAACAAACAGACACACACAAACACACACACAAATACATACATAGGTTGTCATATACATGTATACGTATGTATGTAAATTAGTAACAAGTACATATTTATGTCCGTGCACGGACTCAAAAGAATTTGGCAGGAGCCATTTTTCGGTTTTGGGGGTGGTGCTGTTAGTGGTGCCAAATAGTCCCCACTGAAATGTACAAAATGTATTAATCGTAGCAACTTAAACGAAATATATAAAAAAATAAAAAAAACAACAAAAATGTATCCTAATATTCAAGGACACGTAGCCGTAGGTCCTTGTATTCGCCGCACAAAATGCCTTCAAACACACGCGCACACACACATACAGTTTGGTACACACAAAGCTCAAGCCGAGTACTCATAGAACTCTTGGAGGGGCCCAAAGATGCGCTTGCGTTGTCATCTTCAAGATGATGATGCTGCTGCCGCTTTTTGTTGTTTTGTTTTGCTTTTGTCTTTTTTAAGGCCATGACATGACACATGTCTTGACAAAGCGCATAAGGGTATTCCCAAGAACAAATACACATACACACACACACATATGTATATATGGTGCACATATGCAAATATACTACTACAAATGAAATGCATGCAAAGTTGCTTGTTATTATTTTAATTCTGTTAGCTTGTAAAAAAAAGGAAAAAAAGAAAAGGATTCATCCGTTGGACCTCACTATAATACGCATTGCATAAAGCATTTTCTTTCTTCTTTTGCATATTAATATGCGGTTGCCGTTAAGCCTCAACCAATTGCCCGTACACACTTTTTGCTCTCAAATTGTGTAATTTTTTTTTTGTTTTTTCGTATTTAAGCCGGCTAATGCGCCCCTGCAGGTAGCAGAAAAGCCGTTACACATATACACAATACAAACAAGAAAGAAAAAAACGTTAAATTTGTTCGCTTTTAAAATCTGCTCTTGCTAAAAATAAATACGAAATGGGGCAAACAACAAAATAAAAAAGCCCTACAGCAAGTTGTATTTAGCCAACTGAACGATGAAGGTGACCAGTTGCAATGAAGGCCAACGTTTTCATTACATTATATCGCAATATGGTGATAGGCGGCATGAAAGGAAACCAATCGATATGCACCAGTTTTTAAATCCAATTTCTTTTTTGTGTGCCAAAATAGCCAAGCGAACAAGTATGGGTTGACTCCGCCGCAGGGCTTGTTGCATACATCAACATTCAAGGGGCTAGCTTTGTGTGCATGCCGAACATTTTAATTAAAAACTTTTTTCTGCTCAACAGTCCTTATGCAGCATTATTGACAAAAAAAAAAAAAAATGAAAAAAAAAAATACCAAAAAGTATGACAACTTGGAATATTCACTCCATTTAAAAATATTCGAATAAAATTCAAGTGTGTAAACAAAAAAGCAAACTGAGTGTTTTCCTTCATTTCAATTCAAAAATATATATATTTACATAGATTTAAATAAAGATAAGTTAAATAAGAAATAAACCCAAAGTGAAAACTACCCTTTAAGGCAAAAAAAACATGGTGTGCAAAACATTGAGATGTCGAATATTCTGTTTAATGGTTTCAAGGAACATCAGCAATCGAAAAAAGCAAAAGCTAATATTCATTGCGGCGATTATAATGCCAGTGTTATTTTCAGTTTTTATAACACTATTGCAATTTTTGCCAAAACATGCTATTTCCAAAAATCCAACATTGAAGGCCATTGAATATGATATTTGGTGGAATTCGCTTGTCGAAGAGGTGCAAAAGCGCCGGGAAATTATAATCAGGGAGCAGAGCAAGTAAGTTGCACATAAGAGATTTGAAAAGCAAATACATAAAAGTAGAAGAAAATTTGTTGATTTAGTTTTTTGCGTATTTTAGTTTTGAGAGCAATGTGTTCATACCAAAAATAACTATAGGGTATGCCCCAAACACAACAGCCGGTATACGCAAACTTATTGAAGGCGCCATGCGGCGCTTATCTTTGGAGCCAGCTCAGATCTATGGCTGTTATGATTGCAACGAAATGCGCATCAGAGCAATGCAGGAGAATTTTATTGCGAGCGTCTGTTTTCACGATGTCACTGACGAATCGCAGCAGGGACTGCCACTTAACCTACAATTTACAATAATAATGCCATCGGAATTGAGGAACTATAAGGACACCTGGTTGGGCGATAGCTGGAATATAATCAGTTCGTACGACAATCAACAAAATCGATTTTCCGACTATGTGTGGGAGGGTTTCATATCTCTACAGTATTACATTAGTAAACAGTATTTGAAGCTGGCATCCGGTAATGCCAAAATACCTGAAGTCATACTTCATTCATTTAAATTAAGTTATTCCGTTGATCAGATAATCAGCGAAAGCATCGATGCATCTGTACTAGTGCTGCTCATTGGATTCATGTTTCCCGTCACAGTTTTAACAAAGGTTCGTACCTTAAACATTTCTTAACCTTCAATAAGTTTCAACTTAACAACAAATTTATTGACAGGAAATTGTCGAGGATCGTGAGCTATCTGTTCACTTTGCACTTGATAAAAGTAATGCCGGTACCCGATGTCAATTTCTCGCCTGGTATTTCAATGGTTTTTGGCTGCTCTTCATATCCTGTTGTATAATTACGCTGGTGCTTAAGGTATGATGCCTTTTGGTTCTTATTGGATCTTCACTTTTTTCCCATAAGCCATTCTTTTGTAGATAGAGTGGAGCGGACATACCTCGATTTTCAAACGGTGTCCATGGTATATTTTAATGTTCTTCCTGACGTCCTATGCGTTCTCTGTTGTTGCTTTTTCCATACTCATGGCAATTACAATGCGCACAAGCAAAGTAGTGGTGACAATGGTACCGATCTACTGGATACTGACATCGCTACCATTATTCTTAGGTCAGTTGCTGAGCCCTACATTGTCGAAGCTAATGGTAGTTGTCATTTCACATCTGTTGTGCAATGTGTCCATGTCGCAGGGCTTAAGACGATTGCTGAGCCTTGAGCATCATGTTGTTAATTTGGACGTTAAAAAATATCTAAAAGCCACCCTAACGATCGATGATCCTGCCCTTTTAATGTTCATATGGTGCTTTTATGTCCAGACCCTGCTGTATTTGCTTCTGGCAACACTTCTGGACGGCAATGTCTGTCCCTTTCTATTTAAGTTAATCAAATGCACACCATGCCGACGCCCATTTATAAAGCTCAGCAGATGGCTAAGTAGACGACAACGGCGGAAAAGATTTGTTAGACGCGAAATGCTTAGGCGTAAAACGGTGGAGTTCTTGAGAAAAAAGGCACATAAGTTATTACCAACCAAGCTGCAGCCTCAGCCACATGGGCTTGATAGACAAAACAGCAGTGAAATCATAAGTTCTACCAGCGAATCCACGGAATCAGAGACACAGGACCGTCATGTTAATGTACGCGAAAAGCAAGTATTGACTTGGTGGAGTCACTATCAACTCGATGTTGGAATCGAGGGCGAACCGGATAAAAAACAAAATGCACCCAAGTATTATATGCAAAACCCACCACTCAATGACGATGACTCTGCGAGTGACGAGAACCAGTCCGAAGGTGAGGAAGAAGTGGGTCCAATAGCAATGGAGTTTAGAAGAGTTTGGAAAAAGTATGCAAAAACATATGTGGTACGCAACTTTTCACTGAAAGTGCGTCAAAATGAAATTGTGGTGCTACTGGGACACAATGCTGCCGGCAAAACAACCATATTACGTATGGCCAGTGGCCGTACGCTGCCTGATTCTGGCCACATTTTTATTCAGGGCCACGATGTGGCAAAGCATTCATCGCGTGCCTTTAAGCAAATTGGCGTGTCGCTGCAAAACCTTAATCTCTACCCCGAATTCACATTCGCCGAGCATCTGATGTACTTGTGCCGCTTGCGAGGACTCTCACTGCAAGAGTCGCAAAAGGATGTCGAATTGTATATTCACTGCCTTCAAGCGGAGGATCTTAGGCAGTCACCGGTTCTCATGCTCACGCCTGGTCAGAGGCGTCTCCTGCAGGCACTGTGCGCCTTTGCCGGACGCACCAAAATTGTAATGCTCGATATGCCATTGGAGGGCATCGATATGGAGAAACAGCGACTCTTTTATCAGTTGGCCTTGCGCGAGAGGCAGCATCGAACGATCTTGATGACAACGAATGCCTCCAATGTGGCGGCCAAACTCGGCGACAGGATTGGCCTCCTAATCAATGGCAAGCTGTTGGCCTGCGACAAAGAGAGGCGGTTACTAAGACTGAACAAGAGTGTTTACAGGCTGGTAAGCAAGTTTTAGTTGCTTCATATAGTTTTCGTTAGTTAATCGTCGTTAAGAGCTGTGTAAGAACTTCTTCTGTTGATTTTTTGATAATTGTTTTGTCTGCTCTGCAGGTTTGTATTCTGGGCAACATGTGCAACTTAAAAAAGCTTTCAGAGTTTTTCGAAAGTCACATAACCAATATAAGGCTTGAATCCAAAATGAATGACACAGCGGTTTTTGTAATTACGCATTCGGATCTGGACAGTTTGTACATATTATTGGATTTGCTGCCAACGAAAAAGAAAGACTTGCATCTGGATAGCTATCAAATAATAACAAACACTCTCGACAACATTCAACTAAAAGCGATGATGCAGGACAAGCTTAACAAGAGCATGGCATACGGGACGCACACATTGTCCATGCTGGGCCATCGATTACGTAATAACGAGCAGTTGCAGCAGTTGACGATGAAGGAACAATTTATAGTTAATTCGAACCGTCTGCTCACCCACATTGAGGTGGTACTACGGAAACATTTTCTGCACGACACACGCGAATATGCATTGTCAATTTTGCAGGTGTTTCTGCCCAGTGTATTGTGCGCGTGGAGTTTGTGCATGATACACGTTGATCAGGAGCGTCAAGCACTGCCCACAATACACCTGACAATGAAACATTTCAAAAAGGCAATAACGATACTGAGACAAAGGGGCATCAAATTGGATGGTATTCGGTCAGCAGCCAAACACTTTTTGGATTATGCAACATCCAATGAACGGATAATCGAAATCGGTTCAAATGTGGAAGTCACAAAGTTTATAAGCCAACATATGGCTGAGCATTTATTAATCACAGATCTCAACTATGTTATCGCGGCCAGTTTTAATGACATATCGGTTACGGCGATGTACAATGCAAATCAGGTCAATGCGGCGCCAGTCAGCTTAGCTCGAGTATTGGATGCATTAGCAGTGTGGGTTAATTATTCCATAGATTTACTTATCTTAGCTACAATATATGTATCTTTGCAGTGGTTTTGTTAATCCCAATGCTAGCATTAGTGTTCAGGGCGAGTTTTTGCCTTTTACAACATTGCATACAGCGGATTTGAGCCTGGATATAATTCGAACATATGCACTAGTTTGCATTGCAACAAGCCTATGTTTGTGCTATATTTGGACACATTCAATTCTGAATGTTCGTGTGGGACGTAAGGTGCAATACGATCGTATTGAGCTGATTGGTGGCATGCGTTATGACACCCTAATTATAGCCAACTTCATTTATGGAATGCTCAAGGTAATCGTCAGTCTGATACCAATCAATGCAATCTATCTCAATTTTCACAAGACCTTACACTTGGATAGCCTTGATCATAGTAAGTTGTTTCTTGCTCCATAATCCTATTATATACATATACACAAACATTACATACATTAACATATATACAGTTGCAATCTTGTATGTTTTTTTGCTTGTGGCCCTGTACGTTATGTCCATCAACATACTTATCTCCCATTGGATGAGAGAGATGCGCATTGGCTATATACTAATTATACAAATTTACTCGATGAGCGTTGTTATGTTTTTGATAAGGGCCGAGTTGTCCGAAATGAATATGAAAGGCTACATATGGATTTTGAAGTTTTCACCATATTATGCATTAGTTAAATGCCTGATGCATATCAGTAGAGTGGGCAACGTAGTCGATATATGCAGCGATAAACAGTCCTACGAGACAAGTGTTCTCTTGGACAATTGTCAACGACCTCCAAACTGTTGCGGTATGTATAACAACAAAGCTTTGACAAATGTCTTAAGCTTGTTAATGCTATAAAATCAACCATTATTGATTATTTTCATTCCATTTCGTAGAGAATAATAAGGCAGACCCCTTTATTTTTGATCAAACGTGGCCTGGATATATTACTATTCTGTTGGTCTGGATAATTCTGTATCTGGATATAAAAATGACAAAATCAAAGCCACCGGCCAAAACGGATAGTGTAATACATGATAGCGAGTAAGTAAAAAATATCCTTCGTTAAGTTGTGATCGCTCAAAATCAGCTGATTTACAATGCTGCCAACCTGCTAAAAAGATTGTCAGTTTACAGTTATTTATTGAAATTAACACAATAACTTTTGCACAGATTTTATTATGTTGTACTTATATCCGATCACATTTTTATAGTCCAGATAGTTATTTTGACCAGACGGGTCTGCATTTTAGCGAATCCACAGAACCCGACACCACATTGATTAAAGAGAAGTCACGTTTACGTGTGGTAGAGCATCAAGTGACAAGGGACAAGGCACTAATTGTTGAGTATTTGGGTGTATTTTATCCCAAACAAGCCGTATTGAATCGCATTACATTTCTGATGGAACGGTAAGTGGTCAAGATACACAAGTATCTTATATTTCTAATTACGATGGTTCTTTGGCAGCTATCAAGTCATAGCCGTGGTTGGTGTTAATGGATCCGGTAAATCGGTGCTATTCAAGACAATTCTCGGCACGAATCCTCAGAACACGGGCAATATTACCAGCTACGGCATGAATTCGTATCATTTTAGAAAGCATGGTGTCTATAGAGTTATTGGACAATGTGCCCAGGATGATACGATCTGGGATGCACTAACAGTTATCGAATACATTCAAATCATTTTGACAATACGAGGCCTCAGTTCTCAAAATGCACTGCTTCAGGCGCAAACTTTACTGAATATATATGAATTATATAGCTGTCGTTTCCATTTGCTAGCCCATTGCAGTCTAGCTACGCTGAAGTGTCTGAGAATTGCTGTATCATTGATGAGTTATGCCAGTCTGATACTAATGGACGAACCCTTTGCCTATCTGGATGTGCGCAGCCGCCTAAATATCTATACTATAATTCGATCAAGGTGTATTAAGGGTCAAGCTGTGCTCTACACCTGCTCTAATCCCAAGCACTGTGACTTGGCCAATCGGATGGCTTTGCTGCAGGGTGGAAGCCTGCGCTTCATCGGCGATCGACAGGAACTGCTGACGAAACATCTATTCGAATACTTTGAAGTGACGACGCGAATCGAAAAAAAGGATTTATTTGATGTCAAGAACCTTTGTTTGTCGAATTCATCGAGGAGTTGGAACAGCGTTGAAGTTCAGAGCTTTCTTCAAATCAGCTCAACAGTTGATCACTTTTTCCCACACGCAATTATTAGGTAAGTCTCAACAATTGCAAATAGTAAAGTTGCAATTAAAAATCCAAGTATTTTGTTTTAGAGGCAATATCAATCGATCGGCATGTTTTTGGCTATCAAGAGAAATGTATCCCATGTCTGCTGTTCTGTACACGCTTCATAATAACAAAGAAATCTTTTATTCATTTTCAATTCAATTGCCGTGGCTGGAATCAGCATTAGAAGACATTTTGGAACATCCCAATCAAGAGAATCAATCAGTTTATGGCGATGAAGATTTATAATAACAGTTTAACTTAACTTAACTTAACGCTTTCAATTCGAATTGGGTTTGTTTTTTTCTTTATTTTGATCCTGTCAGACTTGTCCGAGTAAAGTTCGTTTGCATTACTCTAGTAATCAGACCATAAAATGAATCATTCTCGATGTTCATTAAGAGTCGAAAATATTTTTGTTAAATTCAAGATGCCAACAATAATTCAGCTGACGCACTTGTCAGACTAGTTTTTTGTTGCAACAATGCACGCAACCCGAAGACAAGCAACAAATTTGCCCCCACCAAAATTGAGACAAAGCGTACAATTGGCGATCAACAACAAACACCTTCACGGATGCAAGTAATCAAGTTAAAAATAATATATTTTGTTTGTTTCTGCAGGGCAAAGAATGTGGCAACAATATATGAAACATAGGTGTAGCAAAAATATATATATATATATATATATATATATATATATTTGAACAAGTTAAAGAATATACGACTAAGTAATATCCATTACTAATACCTTGGTGTTGATTTTCTTTCAAACAAACATTTCTTAACCATATGAAGCATTTGATATCATTATTTTACTTACTATATTTGTTCTTTTTTCCTCATTTCACTTCGATTATTTACACGATTTTTATTGATCGAATAGAAGGGTATTTTTATGTCGTTGCTCGCCGAACTATGCCAAAATTGTATTTATATATATTTTATTTATTTTTTGTACAAAATGGGCTCCCTGCATATTTAGAAGCGAATAAAAAATAATTCGAGTATTTGCGAATGCGAATGCTTCTCTATTTTTCTTTTTTCTATATGCAACAGATTATTAATAGCATCGAGGCCCAGAGAAAGTGCAGCGCCCAAGTGCTCCGTCAGCAGAGAGCATAAAGCATATGCAGTGGAAAAGAATATTTGCTATGGGCACAATTAGTCGATGTGTTGAGGGTTGAGTAAAACAACTTCGAGTACATTTTGAGCGTGGAGATTGCTTACGCCTGGAGTGTAGTAATTAAATAATTATTTTATTATGATTGGCGGCCTAACGACAAGATCTGTCATTTGGTTAGCAATACTATTTGTTAGTTTACTATTGCCACCGATCACCCAAGAGCTGAGCCGTGACCTGTGCAAGGGAGCAGACGCATCTGATATAGCGGCTTGTGCACAAGCTGCCAGTGAAGCTGTCGCTGGTGCCGGGGGTCGAAGGGTAGCTTCCAAGCGCTCCGCTGGTCGTAAGTTTAAGTTTCATCAGATTAAGCGAACGGATGACGACGACACTAATGATGATGATAACAATGATAACGATTCTGGCGATGAGAACATGAATGGTGATGATGATGATGATGATAAGTCGGTGATAAGTGATTGGAAAAAACGTCAAAATGAGGATAACGATGATGAAGATGCTGATGACGATAACGATAACGACAACGATGATAATCAGGATGATGTTGATGAAACTGATACAAACGCTGTGGCAGAAGCATCGCTATTTAGCCGTATTTGGGATAGATTTATGGGCGGCGATGGCGACTTTGCCGCTGCCAATCAGACCGAGATCATCGAAGAATCTCCATATCCCAGCATGTTAAACTGGATGAAGTGGCTATTAGACCAGACTACAGCTGGTGAGGAGGTCGCACAAGTGGGCAAAAAAGAAAAACATAAGCAAAACGTACAAAAAACCAGCGACATTGATTGGCTCACATATTTAAAACGTTGGCCGTTCAACAGCATCTTCCCAGAGGCGCCACCAACAGCCAAAAGTCAGCGGGAGCAGGAAAGAGAACGGAAGCGAGAACGAAACCAGGAGAACAACGACTCGATACGACAACGCCAGTCGCGCAGTGAGGAGTATGTGGAGCTGCTGATCCACTCGCTTCCGGCCTTCATCGGGAATGTGTCGCAGGCAAGGAGCGGAGAGTGCCATCAACAGCTGGAGCTGCTGCATCGCCAGCTGCGCGCTCACAAATTGTGGACGTTGCAGAGTACGCTCCTCTCTATTATATTGCGAATGACCACCAGTGATGCAGCATCTCTGGTGGGTCAACCACTGATGATGTCCTGACATTCTGATGCTTATTTCAATTGCAGTGCTCGATGCCACGGGCAAAATCGGTGCCGGTCTACTGCGTGGCAACATTAACCAGTTTGGTGACTTTGACCAATGCATCCAGGTCTCCACATCGATTAAGGGTACACCAAAGAAACCTCAACGCATCCATGGCAAATACTGTCTGGCCCAGATCGAGATGCGCTCAACGGTTACCACCCTCAAGGAGACGTTACATTTGTTGCACGGACGCGGCCTGTGGCACGGACACTTGAAAAATGTAAGTGTCCAGCAGCAGCAAAGTTATACCACAAAATGTCTGCTATTAACAAAATTTTTGTGTCATTTTTACAGCCCAAACATTTTGTGCCACGTTACAACATTGCCAATTGGGGCGTCTGTTTGCCACACGCCTGCTCTGCCAATGTGGTGCACAACATTATTGAAACTAGCCTGCATCCCTATAACGACACGGGCATCGAATTCCACATCGACGTGAAGGACGAACACTGCGTCACGCGGCAGCGAAAGACTTTCATGAAACTCATGGCCAAGGACAGTAATTTGGCAACGGGCATGTGAGTGTTGACATTGTTTAAACTCGATTTTAGGTTTTTTGTGTGTTTTGAGTTTTCATAAAGGAATCACAAAAAAACCAAATGATGCAGCTTTAGGTAACTTATATTTGCATTAAGTTGTTGACTTGTCCTTTCGTATTAGTGTAATACTTTTTCTTTATTATTTAAATCGATTTTAACGATATTTTCAATTAGTTTTTGACATTTAATGTCTTATAAAGTCTCAATTTTCAACACCAGTTTGACTTATAGATTATTTTGTTAGTTATCATAAATGTTGTACTATTATTTATATAGTTAAATGTTTTCATATCTGTTTTCTAAGCTTAAACTTTGTTCAAATTCCTTGTTATTTTATAGTAACAAAGTTTTTTAGTTGTCGAAATATTCTTCTTCTACTCTCTCTTATACATAAATACCATTTTTAATCTTCGTCTTCAACCTGCTTTTCGTATATAGTTCCGAAATTATTACTTAAATTCTTTTTTTTAAATCATATTTTATGATACATATAACATCTTTGAGCCGCCTTTGAAACTATTTGATGACTTAATATTTAAAAAATTATACTTTATTATAGATTTGGCATTGTTACACTTGGTCTCGCTTGTCTCATGGCATTCGCTTGGGAGCATTGGAATTGGATTAGCTCCAAGTTGCAGCGACTATATCATACAAATGAGGAATCTTCAGAGGAGGTGCCAGAAAAGACCGATGAAGCCACAGGAACTGAGGATGTGACTGAACCCAACGAGGATGAGGAGATTACCACAAAACAAGAGGAGGACACAAATACTACACCAATGCATTTAAAACTCTTAAGTGCATTCTCACCACAACGAACCTTACATACGCTGATGTGCTTGGAATCACCGGATATTGAGTTTCCATTAATACATTTGCTCAAGATACTGGCTACGTTGATGATTTATGTGAATGTGAAGTTCATAATGGCTGGCCATTTACCATTGACGAATCGAGATGCATTTGTTGGCACCGTCAATGGCTATTGGAGTCTTACGTATCGCATTCCCTTGCTATACAGCGATATGTTGCTGCTGCTGAGTGGCTTCCTTGTAGCTTATCAATTGTCACACGAAATGGAGAAGACATGTCGATTGAGCTTCCTGCGCAATGTGAGCAGTAAGGCATGTCGTTATATACCCAGTCTGATGGCAGTGCTCGGCTTTCAGACCTGGATATTGCCCCACTTGGGTAATGGTCCGCTATGGAATCAGCTGGTGGGTGAGAATGCTCGTCTATGCGAGCAGAATATGTGGCGCAGTGCTCTAAATGTACAAAACACTGGCGACGTTGAGGAAATGGTAATTTTTTATAACTCTAAATTGCTTGAAATTGAAAAGTAAACAGTTTGTACTTCAGTGTTCGCCTACCACAGTGCAGTTGTCATTGGATATGCAATTGTATTTCTTGGGCGCACTTGTTGTGTGGCTTTACTTTACCGATCCCGAGGCAGGATTTTTCCTATGTGGCGCTTTTCATGCCATCTCTGTGGCTGCACGCTTTTCACGCACCCAACGCGAACATCTTGCACCGTCGCTATTTCATGGCATTCAGTGAGTGAAGCAAAAGTAAATAGTCCTTACGTTTACTAATGATAATTTCTTGTCTTATCCGCACAGTATTAGCAAATTTTATCGCACTGCGAATCTGATTTACACCTCACCAATAACACGAGCAACGACCTATCTGCTGGGCATCGGTGCTGGATTGTTATTCCGCAGCGAATCCGGCACATTTAGCATTGCACCACGTTTCAGGAGGGCAGGCTGGATTCTTGCTATGCTTGGGATTGTCTGGTGCTTCTGGTCACCGGCGGACAGCATGCGCAGCAAATTCGTTTACAAGTCATCGGATGCAGCTTCGTACTTGGCCTGGAGTCCACTGATATTTGGCATGGGCATATGTTGGTCCATTCTGATGGCACCACTCGATAATGGTCTGATGCAACGCTATCCAAATGTTGCACGACCTCTTTTGATGCTCTCTCGCATGGAGATTCCTTTGCAATTGGCCAGCTATGTGGTTGTTCTCTGGAATACGGCGAGTGTTAAGGAACCCCATCAATTTCAAATCACAGATTTGGTAAGCTATGGAAACCTTTTTGAACTATGTCTCGACTTATAGTTTCTGTTTTTTGCAGTTCAACCTCAAGGAACTGGCGATTATCGTGTGCTTTGCCATTATGATCTCCTTTCTAATTGACTTTCCTGCCCAGCACATAGGATATTTGTTACTTGATGTCATCTTTAGTGATGCCCTGCTGCCAAGCATCAACGAAAATCCAGACGAAGCGGCCGGGTCGGAGAAGTCACCAGATTCACCAGAACCAATCGAATCTATTTGGTCCTCTGAATCCGAACCAGACGAGGAAAAGTCTAACTAAATGTAATGTTTCAATTTCATTTTTATTTTCCATATTAAAATGTTTGTCATTCACTGAGCCAAAGTATTTTTATTTGCGGTATTTATACGTATATCGATGATTATAAATCAATACAATGTTTCTGGATTTCTTTGCTTATGGTTTGGTTTCCAGGTCCCGAGCTGTACACTTTTCAATGATGACTTTTAAAAACTCTTACAAAAGACCACAAATATCAAGTTTTACATATCAAATTTATTCTTACTTCATTTAAATAAACGAGAAAATTCAATATATTGAATAATGCTTAGCCTATAAGTCGGTGGCACAGGCCAATCGGTGGAATAACTTGCGGTAAGCCTTCAACAGCTTAACTGGAATGGGTCCAATTACGACTTCTCCTTAACTTTGCGTTGACGCAGCGTCTCGCTAACGCTGCTTTCCGAAAGTTTAGCGCTTGGCGTTGCCAACTGTAGCTGCTCGGTATTGGTACCGAGATCGGCAATGTCGAATTTCTCATCGAGAAAACTTAACTCCTCCTCGTCACGTAGGCTGCCTGTGCTGGAGAGGATCACACTGCTGGCTTTCTTTTGCAGCTGGTTCGTGAGGCGGGTGTATTTGATGTGCAAATTGTGTAGCCAGGTGGCATCGGACCAGTGGTACCAGCTGAGCAGAAAAACGACCAATATAAAGAATAGATTGGTGCTAATAGCTGGAAAGGGAGTAAACACAAAGCGAAAAAGGGATTTAGTTAGGGCACCAAGTAAAGAAGCGAATATTCAATTGAAACTTACCCACTATTGCCGATACAATTGGAAAATTGAACATAATGTACCGCAGACCAGTAAAATCCGCCTCAATATGCAATGTGACCGTATAGAATTGTATCTTTTGCGATTGAATCTCCACATAGACATCGGTGATGGGATGCTGACGATCCTCCAAATAGCGCGAGAATATCTGAACTGGCACCTTCTGGAATTCCTCCTTCCAACCGAGCACATAGAGCGGACTCAACGCCCAGGTGGATATTACGCGTATCAATGGCGACCGGTACCGCATCATGGCCGAGCGACACGAATGACCACGCAACATTGAATCATAGTCACGCATCTCGGCGCAGACCATAAACATGCCCAAATCCAGATTCTGTGGCGATTCCGGCATATCTATGTTCACAATCACCTTGTACGCCTGACCCACCATCAACAACTGTTGCTTCTTCGTCAGCGAAACATGGGCGTGTGGAAAGGTACAGGGTGTGCTTGTCTCCAGGCAGGTTCTACAAATAGTTATATCAATGTATGTTATTGTTGCCAACCAACATTGTTAACGTGTTGCGACACTTACTTGAACTGCATGTGAACGGGTCGTGTATGCGATAGGGGCGGCATATAGATATAGTAGAAGGCAGCATAAATGAATACAGCCAGCCAAATGATTAGAATAACGGCAAATGCAATCAGTCCGAGACGCAGAACGAGCTCCCGTATTGTGTCAACTTTCTCATCGGCCTTAGTGCGGAAACGATCGTAGACATTGAGCGATAGATTCACTGCCGGACGCACGAAGAACCGGCGTCCCAGGCCAAAAGGGTCAAAGCAGAAAACTATGAGGCGCAGCAGAATATTCATGATTGAATGGCGTTTGGCGATCGTAACTTAATGACTGCGTCTGTTATCGAACTGTGGCTATTAAATACCGTCGTTCTTGTTGTTGCCGTACATGTTAAATAATTTTGGATTTCTTATCGGAGATAATGGCTATTGCCGGATTTGCATCGTTTTTGTAGTTCAAACTTTGAACAGCAAACGCTATCATTATCAGTTGTTAACAACTTGCAATCAACTGAGCGCTACTCTGAATCATTCTTGTGCATACCTATAATAATACTGGGTTTTTAGCCGAACCAGTTCTTTAAATGAACCAAGCTTCAGTCAAGCTGTCACTATCGGTTAGCAATATATGTAGATCAGATCGACAAGAAAGTAATTTTAAGCGTGTGCTTAACACAACTTATACGATAGAAGCGAAAATCAAGAAACAAAAAATTATTTTAATGTCTGAACTTTCTCTTGCTGTCTAAAGAGGCTCCAAACAATCAATTTAATGGTTCAAAACATATTATAACATCGACCATTTTAAAAATGCCAACAGCTATCGCAACCC
The DNA here is from genome assembly GCA_035044485.1 of Scaptomyza reducta. NCBI lineage: Eukaryota > Metazoa > Arthropoda > Insecta > Diptera > Drosophilidae > Scaptomyza > Scaptomyza reducta. The sequence continues at coordinate 138,080 of JAWNNV010000328.1, forward strand.
ACATAAATGTTTGCACGATATATCGATATCATTGCTTACATCCCTAAATCTGACTACAGTGTGTAAACGAAACAAGCAATCGCTTGATTAATATAATATAATGAATTAAAAAACAACAGTAACCAGAAACAAATATAAGCTAATTGAACAGCAACATTATGTGTCAGAAGTGAACATTAGCGCTTCTACGGAATAAGGTGCACAAGCCGCCAGACATCCACATTGTTAAGTGAACTCAACAACTAGGCCAGGCACAAACAATGAGCAACTATAGATACCACGGTGGTGGTGGTGGAGGACGAGGCGGCGGTGTTGGCTACTATGGCATTGAAGTGCGCGACATGCACCAGCGTATTTCATATCCACATCAGTTTACGTTCGTTAGCTGTTGCGTGAAATATATGATATTCATATTAAATTTCATGTTTTGGCTATTCGGTGGCCTGCTGCTGGGCATTGGAGTATATGCGTTTATGGATAAGTGGGAGGAGGCTAACGGTTGGGTGAAATTGGAAACAATTTACGATGTTGTGCTCAATATATCGCTAGTCATGATCATAACGGGCATTGTCATATTTGTGGTCAGCTTCGCCGGCTGCCTGGGTGCACTGCGCGAAAACACCTGTCTCCTTAAGTTCTATTCGATGTGTCTGTTGATTTTCTTTCTCCTGGAAATGGCCATAGGTGAGTAGCGGAACATTTTTATATATCCATTCTGTACTAACTGAACATTTCTGTCCTACAGCGATCATTTGCTTTGTGTTCCCACAAAACATGAACTCCTTCCTGGAGGATCAGTTCACTGACAAGATCATACACTCGTATCGTGACGATCCGGACTTGCAGAACTTCATTGACTTTGCACAGCAAGAGTTCAAGTGTTGTGGCCTGAGCCATGATGGTTATCAGGACTGGAGCAAGAACGAGTACTTCAACTGCTCATCGCCGTCGGTGGAAAAGTGCGGTGTGCCCTATAGCTGTTGCATTAATGCGACTGACATCAGTTCGGGACTGGTTAACATTATGTGCGGCTATGGCGTACAGGAGCATTCAGTTGCGGCTGCCAGCAAACTGATTTGGCCCAGCGGCTGCATCGAAATCGTTCGCGTCTGGGCTGAACGGAATCTCTATACCATTGCAGGGATTGCGCTTGGCATTGCTCTGGTACAATTGTTGGTCATTTACCTGGCCAAAACATTGGAGGGCCAAATTGAATTGCAAAAATCGCGCTGGGCAGCTTAAGCGCACACGTACATATACATGCATACATATATATGCATAAGTATAGTCTGATTGTTGAGGCGCCACCTTGACCAATCGCCATAAGATAAGCATGCGAATGTATTTTCTTTTTCGTTTGCTTTGCCTCAGATTTATTTTGAGGTCGCTCAACCGCAATACTCATATTTGCGTAGCATTTCACTTCGAATTGTTTTGTTATCTCATTATGTTAATTAAGACATTACATTTTGGGTTTGTTCTATAATCAACTGCAGCAGCTAGTAATTAATTTCGAAAGCGTTTCCACAATAGTCTCAACACTCTTGCAAGCTTGTAAATAATGCTTAGCTCGTTTGTTTTGCGACACACGAATATATATATATATATATATATAATATTTTTTTAATTTGTAAAAGTCTGATCTAAGTTAAATCAGTAATTTAAAATTATATGTTTTTGTGTTCGAAATTGGTATCTGATAACAAGGACCAATTCAGGTGTAATCTTACCGCCTATGACCAAATATGTACATACATATATCAAGTACATGTATAAGTAATAAGTCAAGTCAAATACATATACTCTACACTCAGCACATACTTAGAATATATCGCACGCAATAGCTCAACATTTTGCAATTATTCAAAAAACTTTTTTGGTTTTTTTGACAGAAATTATAAATTTGTGTACGTAAAAATATGTTTAGTTATATATTTCGTATTATTTGTATAATTGTATATTGAAAACGAGGCAAAAAAAATGCAAATAAAATATTTAAAAATAAAAAAAAAATTATTTTAATTGTAACTTTTTAGTTCCAAATTTAAAAGCAGTTGGCTTTTGGACGAAAGCTTCGATTTCTCCGCATGGACACGAAGTCTGGGAACAATATATCGACTATATCATCTGCAATTTAAATTCTAGAAATGCCCATTAAAGACTTCAATTTGTACACTGAATAATGTAACTTTAGACACATATTTATTTGAAATAATCGACAAAACAAAAAGGTAAATTATTTTGTGTTATAGACAAATAAATATTGCTAAATTAGAACAGTTTTAATGTGACTTTAGAGTATCGATGCGGCCGTCCAACATTAATTATATGTACAACTTAAGCTCCCACAGATTCCGCACTCGTTTCGTAAGCCTGGTCAACAAGGAGAGCCGTCTTAGTAGGTGCGCGGCTGTGAGCCGAACCCGAGGCCAACGCCACGCATGGTGTGTGTGGCAGCACGGGCCACCTCATACTGCTGCTCCATGTTGGAGAACATGCGCTGACGCTGCTCCACGTCAGCTGGAACAGGTACAACAACGCTGCTGATAGCGCTGCTGCTGGCACTGCCGCTGGCATTGCTGGTGCTGGCCTCATTTGGTTCAAGCTTTGCAGTGGCATTGTTGTTGTTGTTGTTGTTGCTGCTGCTGCTTGTGCTGCTATTGCTGTTGTTGTTGATGTTGGGGCTGACGCTGCTGCTGATGTTGTCTTTGTTGTTGTTGGGGTTTGCATTATTGTTGGCAGTATTCTTGATGCCCATCAGGCGCATAAATTTGGACGCCACCTTGCCATCGGAGTCCTGAGAGAAGTGCGCACTGCCCCACTTATTGGCCGAGTCCTCGCTCTTCTTGGCTCCCCAGATAAGCTTTCGCTTTTGCTGCTGTTCCGCATACCGATTGGCATTCATAATGTTCGGATTGTAGTATTTGGGCAACTGCACAGCTGCTGCCGTCCCAACTGTTGGCGTATTCAACTCCAGCGACATAAGCGATGGTAACTTCGGTGTTGGCAACAAACCGCCTCCACCGCAACCACCAGAGCCACCACCACCACCGCCGCTGCCGCCGCTGCCGTTACCTCCGCCAGCTACAGACGGAGCAACAACAGCTGTTGCTGCTCCTGTTGTTGTTTTCGGGTTTCCAGCGGCTTGATAGACTCTGCTTTTGTGCGAATCGGCATCGCTTGCCTTGCGAGCATGACCCGATGAGCGCTCGGCTGGCGATCGGGAACGGCTGCTGGAGTCGGCCGCAGCTCGCATGCGATATCTGCGTGTCGATGGCTGCCCGTGACGCCGGCGTAGTGGCGGCGTATCCATGGGCGTACGTGTGCGGGAACGGGAGGGTGAACGTGAACGAGTCCGCGAGCCATGGCGACGACGGACGCGCTCGTCATGGGATCGACGCTGCGATGAGTGATGCTGTTGTGACTGTGATTGTGACTGTGACTGAGATTTGTGAGTTGTCGTCGATGACGATGCTGCTGCTGTCGATGATGAGTTGTGTGGACGTGAGCTGTCGCTGTGTTTCTGCTCTTTAGCGTGATGTCGCGAGCTTGTGCTATCTCTATCCCTGTCTCGGCCACTGCCGCTGCTGCCATAATGTCGCACCTCACGCTCACGCTCACGGTCACGCTTGTAATCACTGTCGGTGTTACTCTCTTTGGTGCGACGATTTCGCTCGCCCTGTAAAATTGACAAATCGAATACCGGGAAAAGGGCGATTAATGTTATCTCTTTCATTTTCATACAAATTTCATTCTCAAATGAGAGCAGTATAGAAATAATATAATGTAAAAGGGAAACAACAATTGCAGTGGCTTAGAATCCAATTTCCTTTTACAATATATCATTGAAATAATGCTTATCAAATGATATGGAAGAATTACCTTACTGTATTCTCTGTCGCGTTCCTTATCCCGATTTCGATCGGAATCACGCTGCCGACCACGTCCGGATGCATCCTGAAACGATAGTGAAAGGCAGCAGAGATTTGTGTTAATGTTAAGCTTCTCCGTGTGCCAAATTAAAGGTTAACTAAAGTAAAAAATAAAATGAAAAAGTTTAACAAAACATAATGAAAACGGTTGACAATTCGGAATTCGGCTCTGTTCCCGTTGGTCCATGCGAGTATGGATGCGTAAGATGTTGGTTGATTTGATGGATGTTGTCGTTGTACATTGTAGTTGTTGTTGTTGTTCATTTGTAACTGTTGATGCAAGCTGGAAAATAAGTGTAATGATCGCGCGCCTCGGCTGGCTGTGCAGTGCATGAAATCCGTTTGATCTCACAGTTGGATACGTAGCTCTTGTTACAATAGTTATGTGAATTAAATATGCTAAGTTTTTTTTTTTTTTTGTATTTGTTTTGATTATTTTATGTTGGCAATACTCACATTGTTGCGTCTCGATCATCTTTCTCTTTGTCTCTTTGTCGCAACCAAGCGGTCAGAGTGTGTGTTCAAGGAGTAAAAGGAGTGGGACACATACCCTGTTGGGCGCGTTGGAACAACTCTAATAACTCTAAAACTGTCAACGTTCATCGGTTTATTGTATTGCGTTTGCGGTATCGTTATCGTTTATTATCTATGTCTTAACGGTACCAGTTAGTTTACAGTTTACAGTTTTCTAATGCCGTCCCGGTTGATGTCAAGACCTTTTCTTTTTTTTCTTTAGGTTTTTTGTTTGTTTTTTTTTGTTTTTTTGGTTTGGTTTTGGTTTGTTTACATAATAATAACAATAATAAAATTGTATATTTTAGTCATATATAAATATAAAGGTTGCATAAATTTTTAAGCTTAAATATGTATTAATTACAAAATACGTATACAAATCAGAATGGGGTAGATAATAGATACTAATAGAGTTGTTACAACAACCTTGATTCCAACACCAAACTCGCAAAAATTATAGATTCACACACACACACAAAGATTCAGATATACTAAATACTAGATGACACTGGAAGGCGTTATGAGGAAGCGGACCAAAAGAAAGCTGCCAGACAAAAAAACATATTTATAATTGAAATTTTTGGAAAAGGGCATAAAACCAGCAAACGAAATTTGAAGGACAGTAACATATAATGTGTAAGGACATAAGTATGTATGTATGTATGTAAATATGTACATACGTATGTGCTTACACTTGTGTGAATGTGGAAGAGAGTGAAACAAAATTATTTATAACTATGCACCACATAAAAATATTTTTTATATTGACAAACAAAATGTCGTCAATTGGGTTTCTTTTAGTTTTATGCAAATTGTAAATTAACTTGATCAAATACTCTGCAACGTATAATATCCTGTTGCCGTTTTGCGCACAATTCGAATATTTTTATGAGGCAGCAGTTAACTAAATATTACAAAGACAACAAAAGTTTACCTCGTCGTTGTTGCTGCTGGTATTATGGCGACTACTTCGGCTTCTATGATGATGGCCATGCCGATGGTGATGGCCATGCCGATGATGATGGCTATGCCGACTGCCGCTGCTGGAGTGCGGCGGAGTATTTGCCGCTTTCGATTGTGGCGACCGGGTTGCCAGACTTTTCTTTGATTTGGCTTTGCTGTCACTGTCACTGGTGTCTGTAGCGCTGCTTGCGCTATTGCTGCTCGAGCGGCGACGTTGGCGTCGCGCCTTGTGACGCTCGCTTCCTTTGTTTTTGGTCTTGTGTTGCTTAACTGCTGCCAAATATGATGATAGAGAGGACATCGCTGTCTCACCGAGCGTCGTTGTTGAAGTTGCTAGTGGACTGCGCGATCGTGATCGCCGGCGGCCAGCCGAGGCTGACTGAGAGGGCAAGCTGCGTTTGCGAGAAGTTGTTGTGCCGCCGGCGACTGCAGCTGTTTGTGGCTGTGGTGCTGCTGTTGTTGCTGCTGTGGATGATGTTGTTGTTGTTGTTGCTGGTGGTGCCTATGGGAATTTTGCAACTATTCAGAAACAGCAAATTCGCATTATTTAACTAAAACACCAAAAAGTTACAGGAATGGAAGAAATGGAGGGCATTTTCGAGCGGTGGATTGAGAATGGGTGTAACTATTTTGATTTAGGACTAAAACAAAGATCTGCTCAAATGAATATACCACACATGCACACACAAATTTTTATATTCACGTACACGTACTTGCATCAAATCATTCTTACATATGAAAAAATGTATATATACGAAAGCATGCATGCATCGAAAAAATGTATACACCGAAAAAATACATTCGGTTTGTATTCCATTTTTTTTTTTTTTTTTTTTTGCATCACTTGCAGAGTATTTACCCTTATCTCGGGGCCTGCATCGTCCTCGTGCTCATCCTCGCTGATATAATTGACCAGCGCCTCCATGGTGTACAGTTAATTGTTAGTTTATTTAAGCGCGTGGGCCCTTCCAAAATTTATAATAATAAAATCAATAAATCTTTTCCTCTACTGCTGCAACTGTTCCTTTTCGGTATTGACAGCCAGCCTATCGATGTACTATGGCAATCGTTTGCACCAACTATCGCACTATGCCAATTTGTTTTTATTACGATATATTCCCTTCGTATATTTTCACAGCGATGTCACTGCGCGTTTATACAATGTTTGGAAATAAAACAAAAAACCTGAATATATGTTTTTATTTAGATTCTTTTAAGTAATTAAATACAATGCATATTTGATATGTTGAAAATAATAAAATTTAAGAACATTGAACACAAAAAATATATCGAGTACATATCGATATTTTTCTTTTGTTAATAAACTCTACACACACATACAAATTGGACAGCAACGCTGGGTTTCATAAAACTTCTCATGCGCAAACTTGCATCTGCCGCTCAAATTAAAAAGTTCATATAAAAACAAGACGATAATCAAACCCCTTTGGCCCCTGAAGTTTATCTTTCTTATTTTCAATGTATTGATTGTATTGGAGCAGCAATTCGTAAAAATCAATTATACGTTTACACCAAAACAAATACATCCATCAATTACATGGATTTTAAAAATGTAATAAGATAAGCTGCTTGAGGTTGTGGCGGTTTGTTGTTGTTCACGTTTAATGTTGTTTACAACTTTGTTTATGCACAATTTTTTGGCTTACGTGCCGGCTTCGAAGTCGCCAAAGTATTATTTGCTGTGCGATAAACCAAACTATGCTTGCCACCTAAAAATAGCCATCAATTTACAAATGTGTTGCTCCAAATGACCATCGTTTTCTACTTAGCACTTGATAAATGCGGGGCGAGCAACAAACAAACAAAGTACAGTGCACGCTCCAATAAATGAAAACGCACGCAGTGAACATAATCATTTACTATAAAAAAGGCATGCACTGTACTGTGACGAAGTTCTGTTTGGTTTGTATTACAGCACTGCGAACTTCCATATTGACATAACAGTAGTTTTTGCATTGTGCTCATGTTGTTTGCTTGGGCATTTCGCATGTTTTGTTTTGATTTCTACTTCGTGCCTTTACACCCTTTTTAAGAGCATAACAACTTCGAGAAAAAGTGTGTAACACGTTGAGGAATTCTTGTAACATGTGAGCAGGTGTTGCAAGAGTATTTAATCTTCGGCGTTATATAGCTTAATACTCTTGCTTAGAACTTTCTTGTTTGCTATGCAAGGTCATTTTGTCTTCGCATGAGTTTTTGTTTTTATTTTGGTTTTATTAATTAATCCTTCATTAGCAAATGATTTAACATACATACATACATTTTGCTCGTTTGCGAATAAGTAAGCTTGAACTTAGGTAGCTCAAAGCGTACGAAACAAATACAAATACATATGTACAAACATATGCACTAGTATCCAAAAATTAAAAACGTTGTTTTTCTCTGCTTCTTTTGCGCTGAATTCTTGCAGTTTAGTGGTATAACTCTTGGTAGCAATCGCATATTCCTGGGATGACTTTTTACTATGCCAAGCAATTAGCTTAATTTAATTAGTTTTGAGCACAAAATTTGATATGCCACAAGCCAAAAACAAATTGGATTGATGACAATAAGCAGATACAAAAGTTAATTAAAATTCAACAGACAGTGTGATTTTTGTGAATTTGCTTTTCTGTTTTTTTTATTTTATTTATTTTTTTTAAAGCGTTCTCCATATTCATATCACGCACATCCACGCGCCCACCTCTAGCACACACATATATGCGTACATATGTACATGTACATTATTCTCTTATTAGAACAGGAACTCCGCCATGCGCCAGCCGCAAACCAATAATTTTTTAAACTTCCCTCGCTTAGTGCTGTTTATGTGATTTTGCCTAATCTTTAAACATAAAGCGACCATGCCGCGCTTACAAAATTATGATGGACTTGCGCTTATCAATTGCAATAACAACAACAGCAATTATAATCAGGGAAATTGCTTAAGCAGGTCGCTGATAAAGCAAAAGTTTTGACTGTCCATCGTGAACGGTGCATATTTATATACATATGTATCCATTTACTGTAAATACATAAAACGGAGCATTTGTTGTATTTACAGTTTTAGCAGCTTGATACCAGAACCTATGACAACAAAAAGGACACGTTGCATCTCGCACGTAGACATTTCTAGCAAACACACGTACACATCCATTTGCATTCACACGCACGCGCAAAGAAGCAGATGCAAGGCAACGGTAAAAAATAAGAATAAGCACAGTTTCTGCTTGTGACAATGCATCGTTTTAAAATCAACAGCAGCAGCAGCCGACGCTAAATACCGTTGCGTACGCCCTCATATTACAATGCCTTTATCTCTGCTTTCGTTGCCCAGAGCGCAGCATTGATGTAATTGAAAATACCAGTATTAAAAACTATCAATTGTGGGGTGTTGTTGTTATTGGTGGCGGCAGACGACCATGAGACGCAACACGTACGCCAAAAATTAAATGGCGTTGCGGAAATCTCGAGAAAACCCTGACAATATCGCAAAAAATGAAAACACGAAGAACCGTTTTTTTTTTTAGGTTTAGTGAAGATTGTATACTCTTTGACGCCCTGTTTTTGCACCTATGTATGTATGTACTTATGTTTATTGTATTATTTACCAATTGCTTTGCTAAAGATGATGCGATGTCCAATTTTAAAATTTATTTGACAAATGTTTGCAACACAACAATAGTGTAACTTACACAACCTACTTTGATAACTTCTGTAAGGGTATCCAAAAAACAATAACAGATGTTGAATCAAAACGCAGAGCGACAACAGAGTTTGAGCTTCCAAATAAAGACACACATATACAATCCATACATAAGTACTGTATGTAAATATTGTTTGGCAATATGCAAAACATTACATTCATAATATAGCAAAAAAAAAAACACAGCTTCCAATTTAGTTTTGTATAACTAACCTGTTGATGTTAAATGCATGTAAATTAAGTGCACTTGCTTGTGTGTTGGAGTGTTACGTGACAATTTGGTAGTCAGCCGATGCCCATTCGCGCGATGTTCTTGCACACGTTCACATGCAGACACAGACACGCACACGCGCACACAAATGCACTGGCGCTGGCGATTGGAATTTATCCAGAGTGCATTGCACTCCGAACACAAAGAAAAACAGCATCAAGTGAATGAAGCTGGTGGAAGCCGTTTACAATCTCAGCCAATTTGTTACTTGTTGTGCATTTTGCTCATTTAAGCAAAGAACAAAAGAGTACAGAATAAATTTGTATATTTGTATGAAAATCAGCAGATGCAGTACAGCTGTTAAATGTTATCAAATCATTTGCCTCCTGGCTTTATACATAAATAATGTAACCTTATTGTTCACTGTTAACTGCACCTGCTGCAGGATCGTTGGAAACGAGAGAATAAGCGAAAAGAACGCAGAAAGCTGGCTGCGATAAGATTATGTTAGTGCATGTGCGTGAGGCGATGAAGCAGTGGAAGTAAAACAAAAACAAAAAACTCGCTCGACCGTTTGTTACATTTTGCTGTTATTGTTTCGTTCATGTGTGTACATTTTGTAAATAAATAAACAGACATATATGTATATGTATATGTATGTACATAAGGCTGGCGCACACTGGAAGCGCCCGCTCATCAGACATTTTGTGACACCGACCCAAATAAGGTTTTTTTCGTTTACATTATCAATAAACATACAAACGTTTACGTGCATATTGCACATAGTACCGGCATTTATTAGCTAAATTTCTCTTTGTTCAATTGCATACTGAAGCAGAAATCGTAAACCAAAGGTTTTAAAGTCCCTGACCGGCTCGCAATATCTGTTGATGTAGTTGTTATTACATATGTATGTAGGTGTTTTTCTGGTAACATCGGCGCAGCCCTTCCATGCTCGCACTCATCTCTTTACATACCCACATCAAACACATACTCCACTAATACACACACACAAGCCATTGACGCTTCTGTTATGGCGTCGCTGCCGTCGTTGTCTTCATTCCTTTTCGGCGCAACGGCCGCTGTTAAAACGAATTCGAACGCGCCAGCGAATGGTTGTGTTTAACGGAAAGAAATCAAAGAACCAAGAAGTTGAAGAGCAGAAGAGCATCAAAGTGTAATACGCAATAGCAACTTAAACTGCAAACATTTCTTTTTATTTTGTTCGTTTGTTAAAGTGTATGTGTGTGTGAGTTGTAACCGGTTGTTAAATGCGCGCTGCAACTCCAAATATTAACTTTAAAACGACATCAAAAATACCAATAACAATAGCAGGAGCTAAGCAACGCAATCAGCTTGCACATATTTTTTCGCTTGCCTGATATACAAAGGGACAATAACAACTGAGGCCAAAAGAAAAATTGTTTAATTGAACAAAAGGTGGCACCGATATCAGATAAACGGCAACAACAACCAAAATAAACATGGCTTTTTCCATTGTGAGCCGCGGTCTTTTGCGTACTTCGAGAGAAATCCTGGAACGCAATATGGCCGCAACGGTTGGTGCTTTGCAGCAACAATCCCTCTCCACCTTGCCGCTTCCAATGGTTGATTGCAATAATAATGTAAGCTGTTTTCTATGAACATACATACATATTTGTTTGTGCTTGTGTTAATTTAATCATTAAGTGCCCAAAAAGAAGAGCTTAAGAGTGTAATAGTGTTAGAGAGGGGAGAATGAGGGGCATCTTTTATAGTTACACGCTATGAGGCCACTATGTGTGTGAGCGGGACCGCGATCTAAGTTTGAGAAACACTGTAAGCGTGACACGAATTAAGAGAACGAGAGAACGAGCCAAACTTATGTTGACTTTTACATAAAAACATATGTATGTATGCGTGTAAATGTGTGTACAAAAGATCAGTTACATATGAAATAATGTTTTTTTTTTTCTATGTACACAAGTGTTTTGGTCTTTGCTATTTATCCCCCCCTTCACTACTTCTTTAACTTCTTTTGAAGCGTTCAGCTCTCAAAACATTCGCCGGATACGGTGGGGCGGCGGTCGCAAATTCTATAATAGTGAAATGTGCGCAAAGCGCCAAATAGCAATAATAATAAAAAACAACTCTTAATCGGAAGTCGCTGATTATAATAGTCGAGTCTCTACGCAAAGCCATTTGAAATGTTTTTTAATCGTTTATCAAATACAACAACCATTTGCCGCGTTTGGTTGACTTGACCTGTTGCTCGACTTTGTGTTTTCTGCTTCTTCCCACAGACAACATAAATCAATTTCTGGAACTTGTTTGGGGTTTGTTTCTGGTTGTTTTGTTTTTAAATCAACGCAAACTTATGCATAAGCTATATACATATATACATTCATACATATGTATGGAGAGAGGCTTGTGTTTGTCATTTGCACGTTTAATTTTCAATATGGAGAAACTTGTTTTGTTCAGTTTCAAATGTGTATAGAGATAATGATATCATCATATTCAGACCAATATAATTTTCATTATCTTGAGGACAACACAATTTCCAGCTCCCTAAAGTTGTTAACAAGTTGTTGCAGCTTGTAATTAAAAATAAGCAAGAATGAAGAAAAAAAGTATAGAACACATCGAAAGTTATCTGACAAACAGAAAACTCATTTCAAATGTACAACACATGATTTGATGTTGTATTAATGTATGTGTCGTTGTTGTAATGTTAAAAATATTGCGTACTTGTATAATTGTTACCGATCATAAGGTCAAGCAGTGCATTCGGGAAAACATCGTAAAGCTCTTTCCACGTGGTAGTTTATGCTTGTCAAACCGTAACGATGTTGGTTTTTAAAAGTGTTCAGGGTCGCTGTTATGTTGCTGTTAAAAAAACCGGTCCATAACAAGAATGTAGAACTGACCTTAACAATATCAACAACAATGTATTTACCAGCAAGTTGTTATTATTTGTGTTTCGTGTAAACATCGCTGAAAAGCAGAGCGCAGCATGAGCGCCAAAATTGTGTAACAGCGCACTGTTATAATAAAAGATTAACAGACTTGATTTATGCGCTTGTTTGTTGTTTAGATTTTTAGAAATGGAGCAGGCAAGCAGTTTGCACGTGGGTGTTACCAAATCAAAGCAAGCAGATTTCGCAGGCCAATAACTCACAAACTGTAACTCTGTAAAGGTAACATGTATTTTTTCGTTTTGTTTACAGCGGCTCGTGGTGAAACCCTCAAATGGCGCCACACATGCGCCATGGCACCTTATGATTCAAACTTCATCTGTGCTCCAGAGCGTTCGCGAATATTCAAAGAAAAACACTGGCACAGCCACTCAACGTCGCGACGAAAGCGACAGCGATTCAGATTCGGATGATGAGTTTGAGCGACGCCGCAAAAATGCAAATGTAAAGCGCAGCGAACGGGTGAGTGAACCGCAGCCACGTAGACACGTAGCCAAAAATTGAATTGTTTGTGAAACGGGTTTTAGTAGAGGTTCTTGTCTGGACTAGTCATGAAAGCAGTGCAAAAGAGTGTCCAGACTAAACTGTTTACTCACATTGCTAACAAGCAGTTAACCAATGCAAGCAGTTTCATTGAAATCGTTTATTTTGGACTAATTTATATTTGGTTGTGATTAGGGCGATTCGGAGTTTTGGCGCCGCAAGATGCGCACATTGCATCGCATCATGGATGTTAATCACGACGGCGTCATCTCCTTCGATGATTTCAAGTTGCTGGCCAAACGCTTCAATGATTTGGGCCATTTAACGCCCGAAGTGGCTGCCGAATTCAACGATGTGATCAAACAAACCTGGGAGGAGCAATTCGGCGAGATTACACCCTATAATCTGGTGACTGCTGAGCAGTTTCTTACCGACTTCCATCATCGTCTGAACGACAAGAAGATGGCCAAACGCATTGGACGCTTTTTGCCCTATTTGTTTAAGGTAAGCGAAACGTTAAATTGACTTTTTTTCTTTATTGACATTTGATTTTGTTGCCTTGCAGGCCGTTGACTTTGATCACACTGGCCATTTGGATCTCGAACAGTATAAGCTCTTCTTCCGCTGCCTGGGACTCTCCGAAGAGGATGCTGCCATTTCTTTCGCTGTGATAGACAAGAACGGCGATGGCCAATTGTCGCTCAAGGAGTTTGTACATTTGGGACGTCAGTTCTTCTTGACCGAGGATGATACCAAAATATCAAAAATGTTCTGGGGCCCTTTGATCACTGATCATTGACGTGATGCAGCCACAGCTATAGATCAACGACAACAACAACAATATGTTCACTTTGCAAACACCAACAACAACAACAACAACAACGCAAAGCAAATGCTGCCAACAACAACAATAAGAACTATTAGAACGATTTCAACATGCACGCAGGCGGCGTGCAACAGTTGGCCATATCTACAGCGAGTGGCGCTCGGCAACTGGAAAACAATAATCGACGGCAACAACAACAAGAGCAGCAGTAGCAGTAGCAGCTGCAACAAGAACAGAAACAGAAACAGAAACACCATCAATTTGATCACTCACAACATTTATGATTACTTACGACAACAATTCAAAACGCCAAGCGAACGTGATCGCCGCCAAAGGGTTAGCGAAAAGAAGAACGATTTTCTGCATCTGCCAATAGCAAAGTTGCGTAAACACAACTACAACAACTATCAGGATCAGGAGCAGAAGCATCGACAGCGGCAGCGGCAGCGAGAACGGGAGCAGCGTGGCGGCAAGCATGGGCCAAATCCAACAACAGATAACTATGATATAAGAATTTTTTTTTTCGTTAATTCGCTCATAATATTCACAATGACGTGTCGTCAATACGAGCACGATGATATTAAGCATTTTATTGTCCATCACATCCGAAGATTTGATCGATTGCGCCGCAAGGCACGCAAGCGACGCAAACGCCGAATGAAAGCAAGATCAGCAACTGATTTGCAACTGTGAAAGAACACTAAACAATGAGTATACGCTGATAGCTCGTTCTTGCAACGCTTTAAAATAAGTTTTCTTTACTATATACTACAAAAACTATATACATATAATATACCATGATATAATAAACATGAAAATTCCATTAAAAATCAATGTTGTTATTGTAAATATTGTTTCAAATATATTTTCATATATTGTGCTAAGCTATTAAGTTAGGTTAGGTCCAATATATACAAGAAATGTTAAAAGCTTGATCTATATAGAAAAAACTCAATTTGAACAATGATCTAACACTAAAAGTTTGTTCAAATGAATTTCTGCACAAATCAATCGAAACACTTTCGATATTTCTTGGTTAACAAAACGGCTGAAAGCATGTATAAATAATCCTGTTTATATCCACAATATATATATATATAGCTAATGATAGCAAAGTAAGTAACAAGTTCAAAAGCTTCGAATGGCATTTGCTCACATCTTTGTTATTTTCAGGTTTTCTCGGACAAACTGGAATCACTTAACGAAGCACTCTTCAATGCTGGGCAGTTGACCGGAGCAAGCGGCAGAGGCTGACCATGCCGGCCAGCCGCGGATGCCAAGGATCGTTTGGGCACATTGGACGGAGCCGGCGATGTCGTCCGACAACAGGTCGCTGCAGTTCAAGGAGCAAACGTTGCGAGAGTAACGGCCGTTGGAGGGCTTGCACCAATGGGTGTTGATCTGGAAGAGGCCGTAGTTGTCGGAGCCACCAACAATGTCCGTGCGATAGGCGCTCTCGTGCTTGGCAATGCACGTCCACTTGGCCAGGTCAGCGAGGGAGACGCCCAAGTTGGCCATCTCCTGGGCCAAGGTGCAGCGATCCATGAGGCGACTGCAAACGGGTGCAATGAAGGCCACAAACACAATGACAACATTCAAAATCTTCAACATTATTGATTGTTTTCGAGAAAGAATATCTGTTAAACTGTTAAACCAAACATATCGCATTATATCGGCGGAGCTAATTACAAACTGTCATCATGTGAATTTTGGTTTTGAGAACCGTTCTTGCACTTGGCTTACAGTCTACTGAACCGCACTTAACATTCTTTTGGCCAAAACGCTCGCTTGAGTTCGTTTATTCATGGCTAAGTCGGAAAAGAGGGTCAAACGACTTGAAGCCAGTTTTGTTTATTGACTTCTAGATGTCTGCAATTATCGGTTTTTTTCTCACATTTTGTTGCCTATTGTTAACCAAAAACCCAATCGAAAAGGTTAACAACTCTATAAAAGTAGAAATGTGGAATATTGCTTGCAAGAAGATGCAAAACCTGAATGGGTTCGGTTTTGTTCCCCTTTTTATACCCTGAAACCATTGAAAATGGGTGTAATGGTTTTGTGCAAAGGTATGTTACGGGCAGAAAAGCATCTCCGACCCCATAAAGTATATATATTCTTGATCAGCCTTGTCCGTCTGTCCGTCCGTATGTATGAACACGTCGTTCTCAGAGACTATACGAGCTAGAGACTCCAGATTTAGAACAAAAGCTCGCCTAATCCCTAGGCGGTACAAGTTTGTTTCGATAACTCTTCCCATTGCCGATATACACATGTGATCGATAACAACAAAATCTTGAATTTGGAAAACTGTGTAATGCAGTTTGAAACATTTGACGAAATAATGACAATTTATGAAAATTTGATCTAAATCGGTTGAGAAACACCGGAGATATGGAGCATTGAAGCTAAGAAAGTATGCACTACACACGTACACAAACACACACTCACACATACTTGCAAGCAGTGGATGTACGGTTAAAGTTCAGAGTATCGTCTAGTCGGGATTTCTTGACTGGCGCCTTCTTACACACACCCACACATACTTGCAAGCAGTGCTGTATGGTTAAAGTAAGTGGTTCAGAGTATCGTCTAGTCGGCATTTTTCGACTAGCGCCTTACACACACCCACACATACTTGCAAGCAGTGGCTGAACGGTTAAAGTTCAGAGTATCGTCTAGTCGGGATTTCTTGACTAGCGCCTTCTTACACACACCCACACATTCTTGCAAGCAGTGGATGCACGGTTAAAGTAAGTGGTTCAGAGTATCGTCTAGTCGGGATTTCTCGACGAGCGCCTTCTTACACACACCCACACATACTTGCAAGCAGTGGCTGTACGGTTAAAGTTCAGAGTATCGTCTAGTCGGGATTTCTTGACTAGCGCCTTCTTACACACACCCACACATTCTTGCAAGCAGTGGATGCACGGTTAAAGTAAGTGGTTCAGAGTATCGTCTAGTCGGGATTTCTCGACTAGCGCCTTCTTACACACACCCACACATACTTGCAAGCAGTGGCTGTACGGTTAAAGTTCAGAGTATCGTCTAGTCGGGATTTCTTGACTAGCGTCTTCTTATACACACCCACACATACTTGCAAGCAGTGCTGTATGGTAAACTAAGTGGTTCAGAGTATAGTCGGGTTTCTCGACTATAGCTTTCTTGTTTTTTTTTAACGTTGCCTTTTTTAGGTTTTTACTTGCGGTAAAGTCCGCTGGAGTGGCCCCCAAATAAAACAACGCAAATTGCATGCAAATGCAGCTGCTTTACACCTCCCCCTTACCGACCTTACCTACAACCAACCCTTTAAGGCCCATGCAGACCGCAGCAGATGGACACCGGCAGGAAAAAAAAATGCCGCTTCCCACATATCACTATGTAAGCGCTGCTAAAAAGAATTTGCGATATCAACTGAAAAGTGTTTAGTCCCACGACACGCCGAGAGGGGGAAGAGAGGCACGACGAGAAAAAAAAGCAAACCTGTCGCGCGTAAATCTCAGCTACCAACACCACCCCCCTCCCCCACACCAACTTTATCGTCTGTGACTCTGACCAGAGCTCATTATGCACATTTGTTACCGGGCTACGCCCATTTTTGTGCTGCTTCTTTTTTTTTTGCAGCATTTGTAGCTAATAATTTTAATGTTATTCAAAATTATGTAGGAACGAAAAAAAGTAATATGTAGAGCGGGAGCAAAAAGATGCTGAGCGTCCATGTGAAAGCATTTTTTGGGGCGTCTCGCGCGGACACACACACACATGCACACACATTTATGTGCTTTTAAATTGCATTTGTATCTAAAAGGACATTAATTCTGTGTGTGGTTCAGAGCGCCATCTAGAACGACAGCCTAGCAGTCGCATCAAGCAGTGCGGGCAGTGCCCAAACCAATTGCACTGCTTGTGAGTGCACTGCATGTACGTGTGTGGGTGTGCTTTGCGCATTTCTTACTCGCCTCAATATTTTATAATTTCTTTTTTTTTTTGTGTGTTGTTTGTGCGCGCATATATAGCGAAAGCCAAAAAAAAAATAATGCCACGCACATCATGTCCCATTGCTGCTTATCCCTTCGGTCAGCAGCTGGACTCGGACACAGAGATTGTGTGTGTGTGAGAGAGAGAGGGATGGGCTAGAGATAGAGTCACATATTGCTACATCTTTCATTATGTAAATGCACGCTTTACATAAATTTTTTTCTTCTTGTCTGTTCCCAACACTCACACAAATTTTTTTTTTGCACTCTGCTTCTTCTACGTCAGCCATTCGCAGTATGGCTTGGGGATTTAAGCGCGTTTTTTAAATATGAAAAAAGAGATATACATGTATACATATTTATATCTACATATACATATATGAATATGCATATGTACATACATACATATGTATGTAATTTTATTTTTTTACAACTATTTGCAGTTTCAACGTGTTTTATCACGTTTTAAAAGCAGTTTTTAAATATTAAAAGCACGTCCTAAGTCCACATTTGGTCAACACACAACAGCTGCTGCTGTCCGAAAGAAGACGAAGAAGAAGAAGAAAAACCACTAAAAGGCGACCCCTACACCCCCCTACTACGAGAACAACGACTTTTTTCCGGACACATAGAACCCGACAGCTGACTACTTAAATGTACCGTTATCTTGACATAAAACTTTGCACTTGAGCTTTTGGTTGCCTGTAATCGATCGAACGATAACTTTAAAGTGTAATCGATACTTGTCAATTATGATCGTTAAGCTTAAAAGTGGTTCAATAAGTTTTTTATTTAAGTTTATTCTTTGTTATTGCAATTATCTTATAAAATTCTATGAACTGACTGTACTTAGTTGACATAAAATTGTTATGTTTTGAGGGGGCGGGAATGTTGTTGCAGTTGTTTTGCTGTGCATTTTGTAGATGCCACAAATGACTTTTGTGGTTGACATAAATTTCAACGCTAATCATAGAGATGCGACAAACAACACCAACACACAACACTAACAACAACGAGCACTTATCCAAAGGCAGGCCATAAAAAGTGCGCTAATGTTAACCCGTTGCTATCGTTTGAATGTAGACAGGACCACAAGTCCACGAGTGTGTGTGTGTGTGTGTGTGTTGTAAAACCTTACTACCCCTCCCCCTCACAATATATGTGTATATCTCTATCTTCACAGAAAGTACGTCTCAGCCTAAAAGTAGGCAACTTTACGTAGCTCGCATGATAATTAAATTACAGCGCAGGGATTGGTCTGTTACGTAGAGGGAGGGAGATGAGCTAGTGAATGCGACGCAAGAACAACGCAACATCAATCTTGGGCTTAGCAAAGACAATCTGCGCATACAGTTTGTACACCCGTTGAACATATCTCACATTATTCGTAGCACACCTTAACGAACCAAAAAGGTGCGAGATGGCAAACCAAGTTTAGAATAGGATAACACTACTAGGATGGGGTATATGTGTGGGAAAGAAACGGAACAAAGTGTTAAAAGCATAAACAAAGTAAAAAAGTTTTGAATACTTTGGATAAACAATTTGAAATTGATTTGACTTTGTTTAGTTTTTAAGATTTTTTTTTCTGATTTTTGTTTTAATTAAGTATTAATATTTTGTTAAAAGGCATGAAAAGTGAAATATAGAAAATTATTTGACAATGTTATTTATTTAGATTATTCGATTGTAAAACTTAAGCCACAATCCTAGTTATATAACACAAAGGACCCATTGTACGATATGTGCTGTTTACAGGGTATAATTATATATATTAAATTAAGCCATTTGCATGCGCGTACTTTTTGTGTTGTTGTTGCGTGCTATGAGAGGGGGGAGGGGCTGTGAGGCGCCTCAGTTAAGGGACACAGGGCTGTCGCATTTCAACCCGGTCGTGTTGTAGATTATTAAAAATTATGTCTCAAAGTAGGACATGCAGTAAACTCTCCACACTCCCCACTCCCCACTCTCTCCCCCCAAACCCCTCACTCATGACTCGTTTTCGGTTCCCAGCTGCCGCATCCAGTCACATAGGCCACATTAATGTGCTACTCAGGCAACGTTGCGATAAGCCAAAAACCCGCGACAGCAACAACAATAACAACAACAACAGCCAACAGTTGTAAAAGTGCTAAAAATATTCTATTTTGTAGATTTTTTTTGTAGTTGTTTGTAGCCGACGCAAATCCACGCAAAAATTATATTTTGACGTTTGTCAGTGGTTGGGGCGGGTGGTGGGTTGGTTCAGTTGGCTCAGTTGGTTGCATGCCACCGAATGTGTACAACAATATATTTTCTCGACATAACATTTGCTAGCCTACACAAAACAAAGCAAAACAAACAACAAAAACAAATCGAACAACAACCTCGAGCAGGACAACAATGCACTTTGGGGACTTGGGGTCAAGTGGTTGCCCCATGTTCATGTCCCTGATACAGGCACGAAAACCTATTGAGAACTAGCTAATGTTCTCTCTTAAGTGATAATTGCATTGAAAACAAGAAACTTAATCGAAAGTCTTCAAAAAAAGTGAGAAAACTATATTTGCACTTGTTTATCGTAGTTAAATCGTTTTAAAGGTTATTGCATTCGTTTGGAGACTATATGATAAAGTGATCCGATCTGATTTTGACAAATGATCCAGCTGCAACAAAAAAAAGACCTTGACTAAAGTTTCAGCTCGATAGCTCAGAGACTGATACGGGCCTGGTTAAATCGACTTAGCTCGCGATGCTGATCAGGAATATATATGCTTTCTTTCGACATTTCATGACAAGTATATGTGAGTATGAAAATATTTTGATTTCTTTTCCCTTTCCGCAACGAGCTTTTCAAATATACTTTCTTCACATTTACACTTGATTTTTTTGTTCAAAAGTTGAATATTAAATATCGTAGTTTATTATTGTTAAGTTTTTTTGTGTAGTTATATTTATATCATCAATTTGCAAATCAACAAGCTAAAAATCTATTAAACGTAATGCAATATTATCATCACTTTGTAGAACTGGGCAACTTGCAAGCAATTCTCCCAAACCTTTGCAACACTTTTCCTTTACACATACGTTCAGTTTCGTTTTTACCTCGCCTCAGATTTGTTCTACGAAATTTATACTCGGATCGGAGTTCCTACAAAGATGGTTATCCGTCTAACCTATTAAAACCATTTTCATTCAACTAAACTGTGTCTGTGGTGTTGAAATCCTTTGCAAATGCACCGCCATGGTTAAGACTCTTTGCTCACTTTGAAAGAGGTTTTCTAGTTCTAGTTTGTAGAATATATCCAGTAATTGGGAAAAGAGGTCTTTGCATTAAGCTACTTTGTGAACGATGTGGTATTGAAAGCCTTGTCAAATATATTTTCATTACAGTATGCTCTCTACGTTTTCGTTATTTTTTTTTTAATATTTCAAATAGAAACAAAGAAGAAAAAAGTATTTTACTCTTTCAAATATTGCAAAATATGGTGATGATACTTATAAAAGCGAAAACAAATTATTCGATAATTATTTCGTATATTGCATCCACATTTAATTTCCCTCGAATAATGAAATTCGCGAATTCCAAATTGTTGATCTTAATTAAAGCAATGTTTTACTTGATTCAAATAAACTTCTACTTAGTTAAAAGCTATTTTTACGTACGTTGTAGAAATTTGTTCTTTTTGTTTAACCTTTAAAATTCAGCATAAAACAATTCACACTTAAATAAAGATATGATTTTAAGAATCGTAAACGTCAACGTCACTAGAAAATAAATAATTTTTTTCTATATCTGTATATGTATTTTATCTTTATTGGCAAATCTGCTTTAAAAGTTGCTATTTTTTAAATTTTATTTTCTCCACAGTTTAAATGTTTTAAAACAAAAACCTGCGGCATTAATGTTGGTTAAAGACCTCAATTTAGCTCCACAAATTCGACACTTTATTAAAATTTTGTTTTCAGATCAGAACCTTTCTCTGGTTTGAGAAATAAAATCGTGATAAGCTAAGAAAATTGTAGCTAAAGTTGTTGTATCTTGTTTTTTATACCATGATGAAGTATATATATTTTTGATCAGCCGATTTTATATAGTCCGTCTGTCCGTCCAGTCTGTATAATCTCAGAGACTATAAGAGCTAGAGACTCCAGATTTGGAACATAATCCCTAGGCAGTACAAGTTTGTTTCAAATTTTCGATAACTCTTTCCGTTTCCGATATACACATGTGATCGATAATAACAAAATCTTGAATTTGGAAAACTTTAGACGAAGTAGTATCAATCTGTGAAATTCTTATTGAAATCGATTCAGAAACACCGGAGATATGGAACATATAAGTTAAGTCAAGTATGCAGTAGGTGCACTCACACATACTTGCAAGCAGTGACTGTACGGCTAAAGTAAGGGGTTCAGGGTATAGTCTAGTCGGGATTTCTCGACTAGAGCCTTCTTGTTTTCTTTTTTGTGGATGACAACTCTGACCGATACGATATTTTACGAACATTTTTAAAAACCCTCAAACTGAATCAACAAATCAACGAGTCAAACGGACGAGTTGCCAAACGGGTTACCTTTTTGCTTGATTCTTCGTTCTTTTTTGTTGCTGGTAACCAAAAAAACAAAGAGTTAGCCGAGTTGGTCGTCTAATGTATTTCTAACATGGCAAAAATTGCGTTCAAAGGGAACCAGGGCTCTGGACTCTGGATTCGGGGTTCTGGGTTTTTGGGCGATTTGTTGACACAAGCGCGTTGCCGCAAAAACATTGGCGGGCCGCGTTTAATAACATGAAAAGCCAAACGCGCGACCGCGAAAATCAAACAACAATAAAAAATAAAGAGTACAACGAGTCTGGAGCCAGCGCTTGTGGGTGCATTGGTGCGTGTGTGTGTGTGTGTGTATGTTTGTGGCAAAACGCTGTGGCAGCATAAAAAATAGTAGTTAAACCCAATTTGTAATTTGTTTGGCCAAATCGCGCGAGTGGCGATAAAAGACAACAACAACAGCAACTGGAAACCCTGCTAAACGCCATCGTCACAAAGCTAAAAACCGCAGCTGCCGTTGAATCCTTTTTCACACACACACACAACGGCCAACACCTGTACTTGCGTGTGTGTGTTTGTTGGTGTTGCAAGCCGCGATGAGAAACGTGCCGATGCATAATCATTGAGGCCATTATCATTTATTTTACTCAAAGGTTGCTTTTGCCGTTTGTTCGTTGTTGTTGCTTTTGGTGTTGCCACCTGCGCTGCGGAAAAATCAAAAACACACGCACCACCACCACCACCACCACCAACAACAACAACAACAACAACAACAAAATAAAAACAACAGAAAATAACAGTTATTGCCATTCGCTTGGTTATCTAAGCCATCGACTAATGCAGCAGGTGATATAGCCCCTTTTGAACCCCTTTTGTGCCAACCAGCACAATGGTCAAAAGAAAAGGAAAAATAAGTTTTATTAGTGATGATGTTGATTATATAATAGTATACTATCTATAAGTAATACATATATAGTTTATATTTAAAGGTATCAAGTTAACAATTGAACATTTTAAAGATCTCATTCATAAACCCAAGAAATTTAAATGCTCTAGATGCAGTCAATAAATTTACTGCCATAAACAGTGAATCCATTCCATTGTACCACGCAATCCTCTAGCTTTTGTAGGGAACATTTTCGCTTATTTTGTGGCGATTTTTGCCTGTTTGCTGAGGTCAACTATAAAAATAGCGTTTGTAAACCTAGCAACTGACAACAGATTTATTTTTATTTTTTTCTTGCAAGTCAGTCTGAACAATTCAGTTTATATTAGCCAGTGTTCTTATTGGGACTAGCACATAAAAAAAATATTTGCAAAGAAGTTAAGAGGAGAGAAGGACGATAGCTAGCAGATTCTAGTTTATTCCATTTAATAATTGGATAAAATTAGTAATGAGAAAAAAGACAACATGGCATTGTTGTAAGGAACAATGTTATAATCCTACTTTTAAGCAATAATATATTGAACAGAGTTCGTTTAATAATATGTTTATGGCTTATGTTTATTATATATACGGCGCATATATATTATGCTCTTATTTAGTTCATTCGATCGATATTACACATTGCTGATTCAATGAACAGGAAAGAAGGCTTAAGTCGAGAATGCTTGACTAGAAGATATCCTCAACCCTGAACTCTTATCGTAACGCTAATGCATAATGACTGAACTTCAATCTTCAATATCTTTCACAGAATTTCATTATTTCCTCTTTAGTTTGTAAAACAGTTTGTTAAAATAAGAATTTAGTGATATCGATTACATGTTTATCTTAAAAACGGGAAAAGTTATCGATATTTTGAAACAAAATTGTTCTGACTGTGGTATATGGCAGGCAGACATGACTATATCGACTTGGCTGTTGGTAGCGATCAAGAATGATGTGATCGATACCAACAAAATCTTGAATTTGGTAACTTTGTGATGCAGTTTGAAACATTATTGAAATCGGTTAAGAAACACTGGAGATATGGAGTATTAAAATTAAGAAGGTATGCACTATACGCGTATACATACACACACTCACACTTACTTGCAAGCACTGACTGTACGCGTAAAGTATCGTCTAGTCGGGATTTCTCGACTAGAGCCTTCTTACTTGTTTTTTTTATGCAATTTGTGGGTTCAGGGTATAAAAACGTATCCGAATTTTGAAACCTCTTGAACTTTAGCCATTCAAACAAAAAAGCGTAAAGTGTAAAATATATGTATATATATATATATATGTTTCTATACCTTCTCTATAAACTCATAAATTAATTAATTAAAACCAAAACGCAAGCAGAGCTAAATTATGTCCGTGCCGGAATTGTTTGGTGTGGGTGGCGGTGAAGTCGAGCTTTTTCTGTCCCCCCGACAGTTGAACATTGAATGAGCATTATGAGCGTATTGTTAAGTACTGTTAAATGGTGAGGGGGTAGGTGAAGGAGGCGGGGTTGTGACAGTCGCCAAGTTGCAATCAAGGTAAAATTATTACCCCTTTGGTTTTTTTTTTTAAAATTTATATTTCTTAATTACCGTCAACGAAGGTAGAAGCTGTCTGAAATGAAACAAAGAGAGAAACTTTCAATTACCAATATAATATTTTGTGGTGTTGCCCTTAAGAGTCTGTAGTTTTTACCTTCTCACTTCAGTCAGTATGCCAGTTACTTCTCCGCCTGATGTCAATTATCTCCCACTTAGAACAGTACAACAGAGCAACACCTACATACATAATCTTTCAAAATTATGGCTTATGTGTTATTCTGATGTATAAACTATAATCCTGTAAAGTTTCCTTCAAATGCATTTAGCAGTTTTTGCGTGAAGGAGTAAAAAACGTGTTTACAAACTTTCCGTGTATAATAGTATTTAAAGCTTTATGTTTGTAGGGTTTCCGTTAAAATCCGTTGAGCAGTTTTTGTAATTTTTATGATTTTATGTTAAACTTTGATTACACAGACAACCACATTTATTATATTTATTTATATTCATTTTTGTATAAAGTTAATGCCTGAGTTGTATGGCATCGTTCAAAATAAGTTGGACTGAAAAACAACTGAAAAAACGAACTACATTTCTGATTGTTGTTCATTTAGTTTGTTCACTAAGCTTTTATCCGATTATGGTTCATTTTGCACTTGTGAACGAACTAAATGAACAATCATGTTGCACAAACTAAACAAGGAAGCAATCTAACATACTGATTGGTTCATATTCATAGTTGGTTCTCTTGAGTCCGATTATGGTTAATTTTGCACTTGTAAACGAACTAAAAGAGAAAATTGAACCAACCAGCACTTTGATTGGTTCCTTTAGCAAAAGTTAAGCTGTATTAATGTATATGTATGTATATATATAATATTTGGAGTATTCTTACAGCATCAATCTTATGCTTTGTGGGCGGCAAAGTTAAAACAAAGAACACATGACAAACAACAAAAAAAGAAGAAGAAATGCAGCACACACATAAATTTTATAGTCATTTGCGCATTTAATTAAAATTATGAGAAAAGCATGCAAAATATTTCAAAAGCGACGACTTATATGCCATTGCACAGATACATGGACAGTATGTGCTTATGTATATTTATATGTATATAAGTAATACGGAGGAAAAAAAAACAGACAACATGAGGAAGGATAAATGAGTGTGTGTGTGTGTGGCAGAAAAAAGGAATTAAAATAAAAATTGCTCATAGCAAAAATCTTGCGCTGTAATTACATCATTTATGCAGGACGAACCAACACCCCCCACCGCCACCACCCCTCGCCTTGTTTTAACCCAACGACAAAGGATGCGAGCTAAGCAGCAAGCGCGTACATATGCCAAGTTCTAATGTGTGTGCGTATGTGTGTGAGTGTTGCTGCCAGTAAGCGTGCATGTGGCAAATGCCTTTCAAATAAATACGAAACGGTCAGCGGAATAATAATCAGCAGCGACGACGGCGACGATGAGAACAGCCGCTGTCTCAGTGACAAGGCGACACGTACAGTGTAAAGCGCAGCAGCAGCAAAAACAATACGAGATCAGCGTTACGACCGGAAACGGATATACGCACACGCACACACAGACCATAGCGAAAGGATGTCAAAGTAACGGGGTCGCTGTCAAAGAAACAACCAGAGCTGCTTATTAGATATTTTTAAGAGCCTTACATTTAAATATTTATATCACATATGTAGATTTGAGTTTAATAAAAAGTATCTTATAGTTTAGTAAATTTATTAAATATTATTAAATAAGCTAAGTGGAGTGGAAACTTATATAACTTTAACGAAATGAAACAAAAAATGATTAGGCTAAAAAATATCTGATTCTTTATATTCCAAAAAAATTGTTTCACACTCTCAAAAACGTATACTTAATATTTGCAACAAAAAATTTTTATCAATTGTAAGGCTCCACATAATAGATCTGTTTTAAGGCGGAAACTGTTTTAAAATAAAAATTGATAATTAAATTTGCAAAAAAAAATATATTAAAATATATCCAATATTTTGAAGTTGAACAAAATCAAATTTTAGAGTTTGATCGAGGAAAAAGGAAGCCTTTTAAGCATTTCTACACTGAGCACAACTCTCTGAATGCTTCTTGCCATCTTTCCATCTTCGTTGCCCTTCTGTGTAGCCCACGCCCACACGCTGCACTAGGCACACATTTAATATGAGAAAGAGTTTTTAATTTTTTATGCGCTCATTTTTCTATGCTATGAAAACTATATAAAAAAAACCCTGTTACTGGATGTGCATCTTCTTCTTTTTTTTGGGAGGGGTGAGGGGATTTGGTGGTATACCAAAGCTGGCGGCAGTCGTCACATGCTCCACATGGTTGCCACTGTCCAGAGATTCGCTAATGTCGCTGCGATACTTCCGCCAATGTGCCACAAACCAAAAAAATATCTAAAGCTTTTTGCACATTGATGCACAGTGAATACACTTACCTATGCATCCAAAAATTCCAAAATATGTTTAAATATTGTATTGATGTAAAAATGATTTTGAAATCGAGTTGCGATGAGCACAAAGATTTGGTATTTTTAACTTGAAAAAATCTTAAAATTCTTAAAGTTTGAAAAGTTCCTTTAGTATCCGATATCTAACGTCTGAATATTAGCTCGCGTATATTTATTACTATTTTTATTCAACGCCTGCTTGACTGCAAAAGCTTTAGAATACTTTGGAAGGGCATAAAAGCATCTAAAAAAGGCCGAAAAATAAAATATAAGAAAAAAAAATTATTTAAATGTATTGCAAAAAAATTTGCTATATATATTTTTATACTCGCACTCGTACATGAAATGTAAAGGAGCACTAATTTTGTAAGGACACGCGCGCGAAGGACGGACACGTTAGCGAAGGAGCATGTGGCGCTTAAGTAGGCAATGCACCATGGCCAAAACAGTTCATTTAGCAGACACAAATGCTAGTTACGGTTAACGAAATTGATCAAATAAACAGTCAATTTTAATGGTTGTTTGTATTGATATTCAAATAATAAGACTTATTAAGCTAGGAACACTATCTCGTAGATGTATTTATAGGAACAGAACAACTTAATATCTTCACATTGATTTGAAACACATTTCTAATTGGCTTACAAGATGATGGTATGAACTAATTTTCTGCCAGCTTTGTCAATGTTCTTAGGTTCTTAGGAAGAAAAATTGAGTCTTTCGTGTTTCACAATATCTTTTTTTTTAAATATCAATCTCGCATTGTATGTTCAACCTCATTTTGTTTGAGAACAATGTTCACAAGTAACATTTTTTAAAAATTTATATTATTCTTCCATAAGTTTAACTATGTTACCCATAGTGCTATTGCCACGTTGACATAAAAAAATCGCTCACACAAACACACAGAGGCGTATGAGTTAATGTGAAAGAGTGTGGAGTATGGTGGCTGTGTCCTTTTTTTCGTTTTCTTTTTTGTGTTAGGTTGGCTCCTAGGGAGGCTGGGTTGGGAAGCTGAGTATGGAGTGTTGTGGCACGGGGCAAGGGGTTTGGCCATGCTAAATGGCCGCTGGTCAGCAGCGGCGTACAAATGACGGCTTCCGCTTGTGCATATTAAGCGTGAAGGATAATAATTGTACACACACACACATACACATATGAGGCATATATAAAGCATAATTTTTTCATAGTACGCATTTTTTTTCATAGAAAACTGGGTATTAATAATACTTACGGTTAAAAATAAAAGCCAGACTTCTGTCTGACATGCGGGAAGGAGTGCTAAAAAAAAGAAATGCAGAGAGTGTAATAAAGAGAGAGGGGGAAAAGATGCGCAGAAGCTGTTTGCTAAAAATATAGCAACTGCAGTTAGTTGGCAGTTGTGGTTAACAGCTCCACAGGATGCTGTCAGCTGCCTCAACACTATCACAG
Organism: Scaptomyza reducta; assembly: GCA_035044485.1. NCBI lineage: Eukaryota > Metazoa > Arthropoda > Insecta > Diptera > Drosophilidae > Scaptomyza > Scaptomyza reducta. The sequence continues at coordinate 166,539 of JAWNNV010000328.1, forward strand.
CTCTGAACAAGCCAGCAATCAAATACACCCAAGCTTACACAGTTGGTTAATAATTGTATGTAGGTGTGATGAGCAAGTTGAAGCATGTCCTTTTCACAATTATGTTGATAACGTCAGCATTTTTTTTAGTAAGAAGCCACTTTGAAATCTTTCCAAAAGTTGATCAGAGTAGTTCAAGAAGAAATCAATTGCAGGTAACATTAGATTTGTACAGAATCGTTACGACAACTGAGATTCGATTGAACTTTAAGCTGAAAGCACTCTTTTTGTATCGTTAATTTGAATATAAGTCTCGTTTAGTTCGTTCTTAAGCTCTAATTGTTCGTTCATTTGTGATGATCTGAGTTCAATAATCGTTCAATTTGTTCCGATAGTCGTGCACGCAAGCTATCGAAAAAGACATGTTGGAAGTTATTAACGATACATTTGTTGAGTTATAAGTAAACTACTCAATTTGTTGTTGGCAATTTCAAATTGCACTCCAAAACCGTCAAGCCGAAAAGATAGGATAAGATACAATATACATATACATTTACCATAAATTGTATTAGGTTTAAATTTGCTTTTACAAGTTCGAGCAAATGTGCTTACAAACGTTTTTGCCGAGAGAGCAGAGAGAGTACCCACCTGGATAATTGGAAAAGGGCAAATTTGACCTGAAAATATACATCCCTTCCCCCAAAAAAACACAAATTCGAAGCAAGGCAAACGATGCTGGCTGTTGCTGGTTAGCCAATTCGAGAATGTTCGGACTAATCACATACAATTCAATTCGTTTTACAATTTCAACTAATTTCCATTTCAATTAACTTGCTAAAATGTAATTTAGAGAGAGAGCGAGCGCAGTGCACCTGAAAGTGCCTAAACCTGAAGCTGAGGCATCCAAAAATCGCGCCAGCTAGGTTCGGGGACGAGGTAGTAGACGAGCCACAATGACGATGTTCCTGCTGATGCACTCTGACAGCAGCACCAGCAGGACAGCCAGCAGTCAGTCTGGCAGGTATGTAGGATGGGTAGGCGAGCAGGGGTTCGGTACTCGGTACTCATAGCTAACGGGCAGAAATCTGTGCGGTTGGTAAACGCTCAAAATCGTAATTGGACTACAACTGTAAAATCAAACAACTGGCTACTCGTTGGGTTGTCGACACGCCTCTGTTGGCCGGGCTAACAGACAGCCAGACGGACAGACTGACAGATTGGTTGACTGGGTGGACGAACGGACAAACGGTAGGTAAGAAAGGACGAAGCGACAGGTGAATCGCACAGCGCACATCGTGTTTTTGGGCGCGCACTGACGAACTGACAAAAGCATAAGCGAATCATTCACATGGCTGCATTTTGCCAACACACACACACACATACACATACACAGAAACTCTACCTAATTTTGCTATTTAACTCACCCAAAACTCAAGTTCTCTCTATGTGGGTGGCCATTTTATGTTTTTTTTTCCTGTTGTTTTCAAGGCACGCAACAGTTGAAAATGGCCATTAAGACAGTTACAGCTTGGGGCCAAGACACCTAACTTGGCCAAATGCTTCGTTGACCAGTAATCAACATTTCAATTACATTGTGTATTTTTTGCCAACTACGAAACTTAATAATATGTATTTTCTGTTTAAATAAAAACCGATCGCAGCTTTAATCAATTTGCTTAATAAATACAGTATTATTTAACTTGCATAAACAGCAGATTCATGAATTGCATTGCCAAAAAAACTGTTATCTTGCTAACATATTTGAATTTATCGATTTTCTTTTATCGATCTTATTGATTTTCTAACTCCTTATCGCTTCTCTGGACTTTCGGAAAAGCTTATACTAATATATAAATATATTATTTTTCCATCTTGCTGATAATCATTGCCTGTTCTTATTGATAATATTATTTAAATTTCATCGGGGAGTATCATCGAAAGTGGAGCATTCCGTTGACACGATGGTTCGTCTGTGGTTCATGTTGTAGCGACAATATTTTTCAGGGTTCTTCTTCGTTGGTGCCCAACATCAATGCAACAAAATATCGCTAGTATTCATTGATCATTGTCGAATGGAACCTTTCTGATGTTCAAATGAAATACTTTGAATGATGAACGAGTTCTACAGAGGGCTCGGCGGTACTTCCACAAAAAAAAAAAAACAGAGAGAGAGAGAGGGAGAAAAAAAAGTTATACAACGCAAAGTTTCACAGAGCTGGCAACGGCAATGACAATGTTTCCTCTGCGTGTAACTTTTGCTCAAGGATTTATAGTTGGCTGTTATGCATGGACTGGGTGAGTCAAGGGGGAAAAGGTATATGGTACGTATTAGGTAGATGGGTTCGGATGCTTGGCTGGCTGCCTGACTTGGCTTGGCTTGGCTCTAGCAAAGCCGAGTTGTCATGGCAACGTATCATAGGCACGGCGTTTGCCACCAGTTGGAAGCGAGTTGGATTTGGATGCAAAGGGCGCGACAGTTGGATCTCTGCTCTCTCTCTCTCTCTCTGTGTGTGTGTCGCTGGTGTAATGGGTATGTGTGCGTGCTCCGACGTCGCCGCCTCAAAAGCCATTTGTGCTTAATTGCGTGTAGGGCAACTAATGAGCGGAGTTATATACCGACCAGGACGAGGAACCAGGAACCCAAGCGACGACGCGCGCCTGTTTATAATTTTCAAAATAAAATAACAAAAATAAAAAAAAGAAGAGAGAAAGAGAATGTTTTATGCTATATAAAAATAGAAATTATGTATAAGTATAGAGCATAGAGGTGGATGTGTAGGACAGCAGTCGCTGGCAGTATTTATATTTATAGCCCAGCGACAGTAAAGCAGCAAAATAATTTTTTTCAAATAGAATGTAACATTCATTTGCGAATGCCCCTCTCTTCCCATTCGAAAGTTTTGCATTTGAATTATGCGTGCCAAAGGGTTTCGCGAGTTGCCAACGCAACAATTCTACAAACAGTCCAGCCGTGAGGGCCATTAAGCGAAAATTATATTGGCCAAAAAGCATTATAAATTACAACAACCAATGCGGCGCCAAGGTGTTAATATTGATGCTGACAATAGTATGCGACTTTATGTTTTTGTTGCTGAAAGAAGCTGATTTATGCTGTTAGTATTAAAAGGTTGTACCAATTGCCTAAAAGTATTCATCGGTAGCAACTGGATGACAAATCAAAATAAGGGGATCCACCGTGGTAAAGTCATGTCTTTCCTGTGTTTTCAAGTCCTCCGAACCTCTTAATTCCTCTTAAAGAGCGCCAGACTACCCATCTGCTACCATCCTTAAGCCTTACTCAATCCAGACAAACACCATCATCACTTGCGGTCACTCCACAACGCGTGGAGCGGGTTTATGTGGTTCGGGATCTGATTCATATGGTAGGACGTGTTTTTTTTAATTAGCTTTGGCACTGGGGTTAGCAGCTGCTGCGCGGATTTCCAGACCTTCTTACGAATGTAATTTTTATTTACACAATTTTAAGCTAATATTACGTTTGAGCCACGCCCAAAACCGGACAAAAATACAAAAAAAGTGAGAAGAGAAATGCAAGAAAACAAGTAAGAAGGCTCTAGTCGAGAAATCCCGATTAGACTATACCCTGAACGCTGTACTTTACGCGTACAGTCACTGCTTGCTTACTTGACTTAACTTCAATGTTCCATATCTCCAGTGTTTCTCAACCGATTTCAATAAGAATTTCACAGATTAACAATATTTCGTCTAAACGCCGTTTAAATTTGTTTTCCAAATTCAATATTTTGTGCTTATCGAGCACATGTGTATATCGGAAACGGGAAGAGTTATCGAAAATTGGAAGCAAATCTGGAGTCTTTAGCCCTTATAGTCTCTGTGATCGCGTTCATACATACGGACGGACAGACGGACGAACGGACAAACGGACATGGCTATATCGACTTGGCTGTTGATGCTGATCAAGAATATATATACTTTATGGGGTCGGAGATGCTTCCATCTGCCTGTTACATACTTTTGCACAAAACCATTATACCCTTTTTACCAATTTTCAATGTGTTCAGGGAGTCAAAACGCCGGCGAATTTGTCCCAAAAGAGGATTAATGAAATAAAATTATCTCTTTTTCGGCGTAACGCGACCCACTCGCATTAGATGGCGGCTTGGTGTGTGGTCTAAATAAAGGGTGGTTTGATGGGAAAAGGATGTGAGATGTAACGCGAATGCTAGAAGGCGATTTGTATGCAACTTTACGAAACAGACAGCAAAGGTTTTAAAGCAAACCACTATATAGCTTTAACAGGAGTATTTTTGAAGAAGCATAGATGCAGCAATTGTGCCTGAAATAGCTGTGCTCTCTGTTGATCTCTCTCTCTCTCAGTCTTTCAGTCACTGTTAACTTTTGCAAGTGGTTTGGGATTACGTCGGCTAAAGCAGTGAATGGAACTCGTGGACCTTATCAAGTAACAACACGTACACATCTTTTCTGTGCCGTTTCTGTCCACTAGAAGTATTGTCACTCAGCTTGCTTTTGCTTTACGTTTTAAGTGCGTGCCTTTTCGAAAAGGATTTGTATACGCTGTACAGAGGTTATACGAGCCTTGTCGTAACGTTTGGCAACCATTATAAGCTGCATGAAAAGAATGTGTATGACATTTGGGTCGATTGTTACTTGGTTTGTATCTTATTCCCACAATTCTATCGAACCCAGTTCCATCAATGGTACCTCATTTTTGGGAAACTTAGCATACCGTTATTTATGAATTGCCTTATAGAGTAAAATATGTTTAAGCCTGATCTAAAAGTTGCACGTGAAAGAACTTTTTACTAACTTGTGCCAGCAGTGATTACAAATTCCTTAAGCGTGGGCTTATATCAACTTATGCAAGGGCGTTTAATATTCGACTTGGCTATTATCCACTTCTTATGTTTGTTGTTATTATACTTGTATTTTTTGGTATTCGCTTCTATATATTTTTTTTCACGACAATTCTCATGTTTTAGCACTTTTAAATGCTTTCAAATTAAGTAGCACGCGATGGGTTGGCTAGAAAGGAGCTGGATAAAAAACGGGTCTATGGACTTGGTTGAAAATGTGGCAGGGTAAAACGGTACGTGCTCAAAGGGTTGCACAAACAAGCGAAGACAACACAAATAAAGGAAAAGCAAAATAAAAAGTAAATTGCATATAAATAAAAAAGTCTATTGCCTTAAATAATTTTGGTGTTTCTTTATTCTGTTTCAGACTCGGTTGGAAAGCATTAGAGAGTCGCGTTTCTCCTGCTCCAACAAAAGGATTAAGGGACAACAAGGAGGTGGCAGGTGCTTATACGCCTATAATTGGCAAAGCAAGCATACAAATGAGCTTCACTCGATTATTCAACAAAACCCAAAAAGAAGTATAATAATACAGAAGTAAATAAATTAAATGCCAAGCAAATTAAAAAAGGTTTCAAAACAAAATATAAATGTTATTCCAAGATTCCAAGTAAAAAACACAAATAAACGTTAATGAGAATCAAGTAGAGCTGGAGATAGTTTTGTCCTCTGCTAAAAGTGTGAAGCTTTTGAAAATAAATTTAATTAATTTAATGTAAAAGCTAAAAGATTGCAATTTGCTGACACATAACAATACCAAAAGCTGGCTGGGTTAAGAGTCAGTCATCCTTAGCCAGATCCAAAAAATTAATGGTCCGAGTCTGTAAGAAGTTTATCAAACAATGGCCAACAAGATTTAAGAAAAAACACTTGCATCATTTTTAACGACAAATGACTACGGACTGGCAGTCTATCTGGTCTTTGGTTTGGTTCGAGTTTTAGCTTTTCCGACTCAATGCTGTGTTGGCTAAATGGAATACATAAATGTCATTCATTCATTTATGCAAAACTTGTAATAATGACAACAACTTGAGGCAACAACCCACCAACCCACACCACACTCACCATTCAAATCGTGAAATCCGTGCAAGCGCAAAAAATTTTGTTGACTCGGAAAGATTTTCATGGTGCTGTCAAAAATTTTTGCTGTGTACAACAAAAATTGTTCTGCCAAGGTGTGCAATGGCTGTTTTTTCGCCAGGATGATGATGCGTGATGCCAGGCGAACTGACTATTAAGCCGCATTTCTCCCTTCAAGCAACGTCCAACCCAACCACCTACTTTTAAAACATACCGTCTTCATGTTGTTGTTGTGCGGTTGTGTGCGGTAATAAAATTCTTAATGTGCCATTAAATCCTTCCACTGGCAACGTCATCAGCGCGTCATGACTTTTGTGAGCCGCCACCAACACCAACAACAACAACAAGGACAACAACGACAACGTCGACAACTTCGCTAGCTGGGGAGCTGGCTGTCTTGGAATTTCGCCAAGCCAAAGAAATCTAACGAAAATTTTGCTACGAAATGGCACGTAAATAAATTGCAAAGATTTGTCGTCTGTTGAGGATGCGGACCTGGTACAGCAGCCACTACCAACAACAACACCAACTCGAATGAGAAATAACACCTGCCCCATAGACTTGAGACTCTTGTGCGGTTTGACTGCCTCCGTTTTTGCCCCTGCCACTAAAATTTCAGCAAAAGGACAACAAATGAGTTAACATTTTTGGTGTCGCATTTGTGAAAAGCCTTGGCAATCGTTGTACCCACTGATGACAGCTACAGTCGACGTCTCAGCTCCAAGTTCCAGTTTTAGCCATAACCCCAATACCAAAAAACATCTTCACGCCCCAAATCCCCCACGACTATTTTCCTCTTGCCCGTTGGCTGCTGTCATTATGATTATTGTCATTTGGTTGAGGTGTTTCAATGCATTTAGATTGCATAATTAAGTAACGCGCGTATTTCATGGAATCCGCTACCCTTGCCCTCGCCTCAGTCCAAGTCGAATTCCAGCTAGGACATCAGCTCGTCATCCGTTAATAGCTGTTAACGAAATACGCGAAAATTGTCGCAACTGTACTACAATGTTGGAATTACTGAGTTGATCAATTGCGTTACTATTGCAGAACAACATCATACAATTTAAAAGTATTAAAGAAATATATTCGTTTCAGGAAGGAATGCCATTAAATTTCTGTTTCTCAAAATGAATGCGGCATTTGTGGTATATTTTAACAACATTTGCAAGATTTTTTGTGATTTTTGAGTGATGCCTTTAAATAAAACACAGAGATTTTAAGAGATTTGATTGCGATATGCATTGACAACTAGATATAAGAGAATTTCAAAGATCTATTTAATGATTGGTTCAGTCGTAGTTATCAAGAAATTATCAAATTATCTTCCCATTTCTAAGATTATTCGATTTATTAACAACACATACGGATGTTGTCGGGTTTATGTACGAATGGGCAAACTATGCTAAGTAGTTAGTCTGATGTTGGTATGATAATATTCATACTGAACTCTGGTCCCATTAGCGTATCGATATATCTCATAACGCGTAATCGACAGCTATCGCGCTAAGCTAAGCGCATAAAAGAGCCGCAAGTAAGGTCAAAATAGGATCACTATATCATATAGCTGCCATACAAATGCAATATAGTTTTAAGTGCATTGTAGAAGCTTCGCTCTCGCTTTCGCCGATTGCAACGTGGGGCAACGGGGGAGAAAGATGAGGGGGGAAACATGCAGTTCACCCAGTTAGCCCCAGAAGCTGTAACAAAGCAGCATACAACAAATTATAAACCACTAAACCTGCATTTTATGCGTTTGGACTTTTTTGTGAGGGAGAGGGGCGAGAAAGATTTTTGTTTCGATTGTTGCAACTGGTGCGGCTGGCAGTGTTGCAACGGCTGCCAACGTCCTGTGGCAGCAACTTCGAGTATTTAATACCAGTCGTCATTAATATTCACAACGGTACAACAAAAGCCTCTTCTGGCCCCCAAGCCACTTGTCGATATTTAACATAATTGTGCAGTTGTGCGGCACACATATACAAGCATACATGCGTGTGTGTGTGTGTACATACATACATATACATACATGCAAAATCAAAAAGAGTTCAAGTGTCGGCGTTTAAGTCGCACTGGTTCCAGTTCCAAGTGCCGACGCTCACTCAGGCTCGTTCAGTTAATGGTTCTGTTTTGCAATGGCGGATGTGCAATTGCTTCAAGATCCAGGATACAGCCCTCCGCTGCAACCGCTTACGTTCAAACTTAGCTTAACCAGTCGCAGATAAATCCATATTATAACTACGCACACACGTCTCTGCATTGCTGGTACTACAAATGCAAATTTTTTTGGTTTGCCGATAGCAATATTTTTTTTTCTAGAATTTTCTATCGTGTTGAGCAATATATCGAAGCAGGCGTTTGCTTTGGGAAGCCTACATGTCGTTGAAGCTGTAGGGCCTGAGCTCATTCATTTTGCTAACACAGAACAATACACACGGAAAAATAAAATAAATTTTCTGAAAAAATAATTGAAAGCACACAAAAATTCCGGTAACAGAAAGCATACCAAAATTTTTTTTTTTCTTTTTCAAAAAATCAAAATTTTTTTTTGTTCATTTAAAATTCTTTTGTCTGAAACAAAACATTTTTATTTCTTGAAATTTTTCTTGTAAAACAATACGTAAATTCCGGTAAGTAGGTAGCGAATGCATGATTGCAACTGTCGAAACCAAATAGCTTTCTTTCAGAATTCAAATCATGCAACGTTCATCGACTAAATTTGTTGGCTGCATTTGGCGACAGCCAATCTCGGCTAAACGTCTAATGGCGAACTACACATCCGGCGAGAGCCTATCCAAGTCAGGCAAAACTGGCAAAAGTGGCAAAAGTGTCAAAACTGGCGGCAGCAACACTACAATCGTCACCGAAACCACCCCATCACGCGGCAGCTTCCGTCTGACCTCGAGTGTACCGCGTCCAATTTTGCGTGAGAACAACATGTGGGCTGAGCCAACGCGAGTGGAAACCAAATGGCTGCGTTCACGCGATTCCCAAACCTACAAGCCCGACTTTAGGCAGACGGAGCCGGACCTGCTGCGCAAACAGTTTATGCGCAGTCCGGACGAGCGTACTCGAGATGCGATGAGTCGCGATTGGGCGACGGCCATTCGCAGTGCAGCGCATGCGCGTCGTCAGGAGTTCCTGCTCAAGCTAAAACACGAAAGGGAACAGGCCAAGAAGAGGTCCGCCAAAGTTATCAACCATTTTGAACAGAAAGAGGATTAAGCTATTCGAGTATTATAATGATTTAAAATAGAGCTTCGTTATAAGTATAAATATATGCAAGCATTGAGAATAAAGATTAAGCTGACTGAACTATCAATTAAATAGGTAGCTGCGCTTTTTCTTCAGATTTCTGACATGTGCACGAAGAAACGAAAGCTTGCATCAAATATTTTGTTACAAAAGATTGACAGCTTTTACAAATAACAGCTAATCAATTAAAATAACGAAAAATATTTACATATTAAATATGTCAAAATTATCTAGTATTAACCATAGTATATACCGCATAATAGTCTTAGCCCAAGTACAAAGCTCATCCAGACACAAACGCTTATAAGTATAACTTTGTTGTTGTCAATGGCTTTTACTTCACTCTCTCCCTCTCTGTGTTTTCCTCTTTGTGGCACTTGACAAGACTCATGGCAACACCTTCGCTACGGACATTAATTTTTACTGCTTTTGGGTTTTCAATTTGCCAAAAAAGCCACGTGAACGACAGCAGCAGCAGCAAGGAAGACGGCGATGGCGACGCCGCTATTTAACGACGCATAGACAATCAAACGCAAAAGGTCAAAGACAAGGGCAGTGGCAGCCCCAGCTGGCAGGAGATAGTATAGACCAGGCACTTGGTGATATATGGATGTATGCCAACGTGTAGTTAACTTCCCACTCCCCCACTTCCGCCACTTCCCGCCGACAGCATACCCGTTAAGCGGTACCCGTTACCCGTTACCCATTAAAACAGGCCCCGTCCGTATAACCCTTTATCGAGACGCGCAGCATGGGTTAAGTGTTGATTTAGGGTTGCAAACAGAAATTATGATTATGCTTGTGAAAACAAAGGAACGGAGCAGAGCAGAGCAAAACAGAACGGAGCAGAACGGAACACAAAACAGAACCAGAACTGAAGACTATTCGTACCTCAGACGGGTGAGGTGTTGGAGGATGGAGGACGCAAAGCGAAAGAAAATATATTAAAAGATATTGAGAGGAACTAATTTTCATTAAAAGGATTAAAAAGCATTTGGCAACTGCGAGCTGCGAACCAAATATATATATATACGGTATGTATGTATGTATAACCGCGATGGGGCTGGTTATGAATTAACATAAAAATCATAAAAATATGAAACTATGTGACGTCGACCATCCCACAAGAACACACAGTGATGATCATCTTCATCATTATCATCATGATTCGAGAGAGTTGTTTGGACGCATGTTGCTCATTATGAGGCAGAGCTCGAAGGCGACCCGCAACACCGGCTAAATGGATATGGAATAGAAGGAGTAGGCTGAGTAGTTGACGGCAAAAGGATGGCATCTGGGTGGCACATTGATGGCAAACGCGCGACAATCAACACGAGGCGCGCTGAAAGCACACAGCAAGCGGCGGCGACGACGACGATGACGACACTAGGTATGGTTTTTGGGTTGGAGGATTGATAATCCATGGTTGGGTTAAAAGGAGGGCCGGCGCATGCCTATCTAGCATCATTTAATGCTGTTGCCGTTGATGCCCCCCCAAACTCAGTACGAAACCAGTAACATTGTTTGCTCTTTTGTGGGCGTTGCTGCGGCTGCGACTGTGACTGTTGTCGATGCCAATGCCAATGCCAATGCTTTGGGACGGGTCGGGGGACGAGCCAAAACCCAACAGACGGCCAGGCAGGAAGGCAGGCAGGCAGCCAGGAAGCTACTTAGTAACTCACCCGCAGTTTATTATTTTCAAAATATTTAAATTTTTTGGTAATAAGCGAAAAATGGTTTTAATATAAGCAAATGGCGGGAGTGCGGGCCGTAAGGGAATGGGATGAGTAGGACAACGATGTGGCTGACTGCGGTGTTTGTTGTACTTAATCTACCTGGCGAGCTATTATTATATCCAGTGGTTGGGGGCCCTTAATAGGTTTCGCCATGTCGATTTGTTCAGATGAACGTTGAATGTTGAACGTAAGCAACCAAAATATTCGTGTGTATTTGTCCTATATATCTTTATATATATATAAGTGGAATTTGGTATCGAGATTCACAAAAGAGAAAATAATGGGAATGTTATCAAAAACTTCCCAACCTTGATGGTTAAGGTATTATGATATTGCTTAAAAGAAATCGATTTAAATCGATGCTAAAGGTTATTTCAAAGTAATTGGATTATCATCTAAGCTGTTGCTTTTATGTTTTTTTTTTAATGTAATACCATGAATGGATATATCTTTAAAGTTTAACAGCAAAAATAATAAGAATAAAGCGAAAATAAAGAGAAGGATTTGCAAAATATATTGAGGTCTTAAAGACATTTGTTCTGAGATCTTTGACATACCCAATTTAAAATCATTAAAAAAAAATATTCAATAGTGTTAATTGACTAATAAAATTAGAGGAATAAAATGCGGATAAATCGGATTTGGGGTAAGTCTAAAAAGTGAAATTTAGAACAAGCTAACCTAAAACTTAATTGTTTAAAGCGTTAAAGTAATGAATTAAAATTTTTTTTTATCGTTTTTTAATACATCCACAATGCCTTATGCAATATGCCACTGTCTTTTGTGGCAGCTTGATTTGCGTTGAATGCAACTATTTTATTTTTGTCTTTGTATGCAACATCAAAGGTAGTCTGCAGCATTGCGAAATGCCTAAACAAGCGAACGCTCGCCCAGAACGGTTTCCTTAAGTTCTTAGCGAACGAGCAAGGCAATCGTTGTGCCCGTCTTGCCATCCTGTTGTGCCCCAAACCATGCACAAATTAGCCCAAAAGTAATCCTTTAAGTTTTAGTGCGACAAGAATTGCACACAATTGTGAGGAATAGCATGGCGTGGTGACACACAGACAGACAGACAGAGGCAGCAGGAGGCTGCAGGAGGAAACTAGAACGCCCTCAAGAACCGGACCGGACCAACTGCCTAACTGGCTGGCTGTCCGGTAGCAGCCTAGTCCCAGTCCCAGTCCCAGTTCCAGTTCCAGTCCTCAACATTGTCAGCCTCGTCGTTGATGACATTGTGTAAAATTTTGTAGCTGTCGTCGTTGTTGTTGTCGTTTTCGTTGTCGTTGGTCTCGCGCCATCTTCAGCCGGCCTGGCTATAAAACTTTTATAGTAAAAAGTAAATGCCACAAATGAGCAATCGAAAATTTCGCATTATAATGCAAACTGTGTGCATTTTTCGGGTTATTGTAGTCGACTCTTTGGGGCGTAAAAGACAAACGCATTCCACGCCGACAGCAGAAGAGCATCATCGTTCTCGTCCTTGCATTCAATTCCTCTTCCCTCTAATGGGACAGTCGTCATGGTCGCCTTTTCCACTGGCATTCATTTGCTCGCTCTATTCCTTTCTCTCTCTCTCTCTCTCGCTTTCCGACTTTCGCCTCTATTAATAATAATAGAATTTTTGGAAATTTTGCAGCACAGCACAACACAGTTGAAAGGAACAGGAAGCTCGCCTCGCGATTTTTGCATTTGATGACAACGAACCAAAGAACGAACGAACGAACGGGTTGGGTTAGATGACAAAAACCACTGCCAATGGCACCACATAGCCTCTTCTGATCCACCTCGCCCCTTCTTGATGCTTTGTATTTTCCTTTGACTCTGTATTGCATAATTTAGCAGAAATGTCTCCCGCCTGCATGCCACCCACCCACCATCAACTACTCCACTGAGGTGCTGACAATAATGCTAATAATGCTAATAATACCTCATACCAAAAATACCCGAAAATGCATAAAACACTCGTACTATTCAATTCATGAATTATGTGTTTTTTCGGTCGCTAATAAACTCGTCGCTTTTCCGATTCAAGTTGAGAAACAAATTAGAAAAATTCTTATTAGAAACCACGACTTAAATACTTAAAACTAAGATTGCAGTTATTCCAGCTACTATTATCCTTTGAAGTTTAACCTGAAATCATACTTTTGCTAGGATTCCCTGCCAAGGATGTCTGCTTAGAAGAGTTGCCACCTTTGCCTCTACCACCCCGCGTGAAGAGCAATGTTTGGTCATAAAAATGCCAAAAACTCATTGACTTATGGGCCATGGGTTGTTTATAATTGCAACGCCCTTATATCCCTGCTTCTTCTTCTTCTTCATTATCCAGCAGCTGGCTGCTGTTAGGTGGGCAGGGGGGTGGGGGGGGGGGCGGTGTAAGCCCAATTGGCGCAGTTAATGTCCTTGGCTCGCTTCGGCATATTAAAATTGGATTTTGCAGAAATGAGTATGCATACATAAATATATATATATACTTATACTTATTACTATTATTATTATTATTATTATTATTATTATTATTACTACGAGTATTACTATATCTATCTATATGCTTTTAAATTAGCATTTTGGGCGGACTTCGCCCGTTCGCCTTGGAATGCGTTATTAATGGCAAATTAAAAGCAATAAAAAACAGATGTGCTTAACGTAGCACATTTTACGCGGAACAGCACTCATACCATACCCAATCTCCCACTGGCGTTGTAAGTTAAGCTACTACTAGTGGCGGCCTGGTTGGTGGTGGGAAGGGGGGGTTGGGTTATAGCTCATCAGCTGTGGGCCGCGCACCTTTAGTCAAGAAGTTGGCGTCGTTGTCGTTATGAAAATGACTTTGCTCTTTGCTGTTTTTGCCCTGACAACGTGGGGTTATGGTGGGAACGAGCGTTGGGGTGGAGTTATAGCTCACGCTCACACACACACACACACAGTTATGCAAAAAACTTTTCCATTCGAAATTTGTTGGTCTGTGTTGCGATGCTTCTGCTGCTGCTGGCGTTGACTTTGGCTTATGCAGTTTATCATTTTGCTCCATCCAGGTGGGTAATTTTAATTTTAAGCTTGAGTAAAGACAATATTTACTTCCACTTAAACGCCAACGTCACACGCTTTAATGGCATTTTGATTTGAGCTGTCGTTGTTGTTATTTTTACTTTTACTTCAAGCAGTTTGTTGCCTCTTAGTCCAACAGCTGCTGACAGTTGACTGTTTGCCAAAGAAAAAACAAAATAAAGAAATCAGTTTCTTGTTTTTTAAAATTTTTTTTTTGGTTTAGTTACTTAGCCTCAGCCTCCTCAGTTAACACAAAGCTGTTGGTTTCTAATTTGATGCGCATCATTATGGTAATACCTTATATCTGGTATGCAATGTGGTTTATCCGCATGAAAGTCCGCAATACTGAAGGTTATTATATCAATATGCTAGTTAATTTATTTTCTATACGGTTTACAAGACTTTTGTTTACACCTTAACGTTGCTCTATGCAAACTTTTGTTGCTTCGATTTGACGTTATCGATTACCCTCCTCTTCTTTGTCATCGATCTTGTATACTATCGCATAAAACATCGCAACGTATCGCTACAAATTACATTCGGAATTTATCATATTATCGAGTGACGAAAAACTTCTCTTCGACAGCTTTTTGAGCCTAAGGAACAGTTTGTTTGTTCGCCCAACAATGGAAATGAACAAAATATTAAGCAATAAGATGCACATGCTCAAAAAAAAGCTGATAAGACTTGTAAAACATTAACAAGCAGTTCAGGCTCCGTCCTCAGATGCTGTAAAGATCAACAAAAAGTCATAAAAAATATAGATATGTATGCATGTTTCATATACAAAGGTACATCAGTCGTATTATCTCTATAAATTTTGTTGTATAACAAAAGCTGTGCAAAATTTGCGCTTGTTAACAATGCAAACGCACAGCTCACACACACATACACTTACACACACATATACACCCTTCCCCACACATCGAAATAACAGAAAAAAAGAGAAGACAAGAAAAGTTGAAGGCAAGTAGAAAAAACAAAAGCAATTGACGCTACCAAGCCCACCGTCCGCGTACCGTTCGAGTCATTCAAGGCTCAAAAAGCAAAAGCTGGTTGTTGCTGCCTCGTATCTCTTAGCCTTTCGTCTAGGCAGTATATTGGTGTGGGGATGTTGGGGTGTTCGGGGGAGGTTGCTACATTAATTTGACTGGCATTGCCATACCCGTGGCATTGTGTCAAAAGAAGTTAGGCAAAAGTAAGCGAAGCACTAATCTCGTTTATGTAGCGTAAAATGCATGTAATTGTGTAAACACGCCAGCGCCTAGTTGAGCAGAGAAAGAGAGAGAGGGAGAGAGGGAGAGAGTGTGTATAGGATTCACTGATGCACAGATAGAGCATTGGATAATTGTGTGACATGCTCACAGTATTATAGTACATGTGAAATGAAGAGTACGCGTCAGGCAAAACCAAAATGGTACGCAGTTATCAGACATGCCTGTGTCTGTGTGTGTGTGTTAAGATTTCCGAGCAACTTTCTCAGGGAACTTCGAATGCTCTACAGTTAAATGCTAAATGGAATCCTTACGAACTAGTATGTTTAATTTTCAATTGTTGTGAATTTTATCGGCTATATTTGTTTATTTTTTTTAACAATATTGGAGAAACTTATTTCGTTTATTCTTTTAGCTAGTTATCTTTGAATTTAAGTGCTATTTTTTATTTTTATTTTGCCATATCTGTTTTCTACACTTCAGTTAGACATTTAAAAGCAACTTCCTTTGAATAATATTTCGTCAATGTTTGTAATAATCCATCATTTAAAATGCAGAAATCTTAAACTTGGTTTTTCAATACCTTTTTTTTCAGAATATTTTATTTTGTGTTTAATATTCATATTTTTCTTGGTACTAAAATCTTTTTCTCTTTATTCACTCTCAGTTCTCTAAAACATTGATCTAACAGAGTTTTCGTTAGATTTCAATATATTGAATTGCCAATTCCCTTAACTACACTCCTTTTCCAACACTGTTCTTTTGTTTTTTTTTATCAACATTCTTATCCTCATATGTACAAAAGTTCAGTTGGATCGTCTAGGCGTTCTTGGCCTTTAAGAAAGAGTGATGTAATAATGGTGTGAGGGGTGTATGGTAATAAGGATTGGGGACAACTTTCTTTAAATGTCAATGAGCAGCAAAAATTATGAAGCTCATCAAAATGTGCGCTGAATTGTAAAATTGCCGCCTGCCTTTTCTTTTATACATTTTTTTGTTGTAATGCTATGTGTTGCCACTTAGGGGAGGGAGGGGTTTAAGTTAGTTGCAAGTTATGTGTGCTGTGTCTTATCTGAAGCAATTAAAAAATGTTTTTTGTTTTCGACATCCGCTGCGATGTTGTCGTCGTCGTCGTCGTCTCCGTTCTCATCGTTGCTGTTGTCTTCATCTTCGGCGCCTTAGACAAAGCCATCCAAGCAAAGCGGCATTCAGGAGAGCATTCCACGCACACATATGAAAGAGATTAGGATTGTGTTACGGGTATGGGGGTAGCATTGTAGACAGCAATACCAACATGCGAGTCCTCCAACTCTGCCGGGGGCAGCAAAACTTTTGCCTTTGTGTTGATGTGTTTATTTATGCTGTCTTTCTTACGATTTCCCTGATTTGCAGCATACATTTTCTCCAAGTTCAAAGCCTGGCCGAGAGTCGTATTTTTCTTTCATTCTTTTATTAAAATGTTTTTATGATATGCGTTGAACAACTGTCATATACTTATAGCCGATTCTCACTCATTGGCACTAGAACATTGAGGTTTCTTGGGGAGCATAAAATGGCCAGTAAGATTTATATATCAACGTATGCACGTTCAAAGCTCAATGTGTGTGCCCAGCAATGTATTTATTTCGAATAATATTGGTTTTACCTTCTGACTTCAGTCCCTGCCTCATATGACAATTTATTCTGGTCTTCTACTTACGTATAGTTTAACCCGACAGAGCAGCGCCAATCACATGATATCTTAAAAAACTATAGCCCACGTGTTATTCTGATGCATAAGCTTTCTTATTTAAAGTTTCATCAAAATACATTCAGTAGTTTTTGCGTAAAAGAGTAACAAACATTTTGACAAACTTTAATAGTATTTAATTATAATATTTTGTAAACGATTAAGTCAAAAGAATCGATTAACGCAACTGTACTTAGCGATCGCTTGTATAAATTCTTCATTCTTAATAAATGAGATGTAGTACGTTCCTAGAATCAATAATAAGGAGGGTGAACTTAACAACCAACAGTTGTATTCTACTACAAGCTAAGATATATAATAATATTGGAATAAAAATGCAAAATATTTCTTATTCAAACTTATTTATTGATTGATTTTTTTTCTTTTCCTGATCTTATCATCAAACTGCACATCATTTCAATTATTCGTATATTATTTTAATTACAAATTATAATTATTTTTTCATTTTAACATTTTCATTAAGTTGGTACAGTTGCTAAACCTTTTGTACAATACTTTATGGGCTGACCATTAACATTCTGTTAAGAGCAAACGCATCCTATTCGATGTCAGAAGCTTATTTCCATACCCTTCGACTCGACACGACTCGTTTGTGTGTGCGAAGGCTTTTTGTCTCTATTAAATTAATCGAAGCTCATTTTTCCAACTTAACAAAACGCAGTGACAAACAAGAAAAGGACAACCATACGAAGCTGCAACGAATGTTACATACCCTTGCACAATACACATCATCATGCTTACATTCAAATTGTATAATTAGGAACTAATTGTAATAAGGGGAACTTTACGATATACCAATCTCAAGTGATTAACTTTAACTTTTTTGAAGGTTATGCCTAGTTTGTATAGAAACAAACAGCAATGCAAACACGTAATACCTTACGTTAAAGGGTATACAAATATAAGCGATAAAACATTTGCTGGCTGCCCGTTTGCTTGCTAGTGTTGCCTCATCCCATTTTTCACATTTGTTCATTGTTGCTTTTTTTAAACTTTTTTTTTTGTTGTTTTTCTTTTAAGTAGCACTCTTTTTTTAAGGATTCTGTTTTGGGTGCTACCCCGCCCCAGCTAAAACAATTTTATTTTTTGTGCGTTTTTCATGCTTATCAAATACAAAACAATCGCACACGAGGGTTGACGGTTGGCTCTTCGGGAGGGGTGGCGGGTGTTGCGGTTGCTGGAAGGACTTGGGCTTGCGGCATTTATGTTTCATTTTGCATTTTTGATACGTTTTAATTTTTTGTCGGTTTCCTTTCAGGCGCGTCACATTTAAACTGACATTTCAATCAATCAGCGCTCGTCGCTGGGCAACTGCCACACAAGCTCGGGGTGTGCTTAAATGCACGATTTATTGCCCGATTAGGCATTTGGAATTAGAAGAAAAGAAAAAAAAAAGTATACTGAAACCCTGTTCATACATTTCTATAGTTGTAGTTCTTAAAATACGAGATAAAAAAAAAAAAACATTAGCTTTAAGGAAAAACAAATAAATGTGCCGAGCTGCTTAATGTTTGGACTCGTTACTAGTTATGATTGTTGGCCAGCGTTTTGGTAATCGGTCCCCTGACTGACTGCCTTGTCCCGGAGAGCAGCTTTAGATAAATATACATATTACTTTCGAGCGACCTCGGACATTCGCTCGTTGCGCAGTTGGTCAACTTTTCATATCAAACAAACTACAATAATACAAAAGAACCGACATTTATCTAAACGTTTAGCCATTTATTAGCGCCCAGACTCGGATTGGAGAAGAGACGCCACACAGCAGCAAAACCCCTAAAAAAAAAGAAAGAAATTTATAAAGATAAAATAAAAGTATCGACATTAGTGTGTGTGTGTTAAAAATAAGTAAAATTAAACTAATAAAGAGCGCGACTTAAAGATACTTCTTTTTGATACTCAAAACCCATCAAAAAGACCATAAGCAAGATTCAGATTCATAAAAGATTTAATTTTTATGACGATTTTTTTTAGACTTTGAAAATAAACTGCTTTAAGTGATAAATTTTATTAATATGTATCCCAATATCAATTTCTTCTCATAGTAGTTAGATTAGCATTAGCATAACTTGTTGTTTGAGTACAGGGTATATAATACAGAAAGAGAAACGAAACGAAATGTATAAAACTAATGAAATCCTTATTAATATGCCTTGGACCTTTGCTGTTTTTTTGGTGCCCTTGTGGCGTCGTCGTCGTCGTTGTCGACCCAAACCAAATTGAATATGCAATGAATTGTAAAACGCAAAAATTTTGCATAAAACAAACAAAACCGAATCTAACAAAATAACAGACTCCACCAAAAGAGCAGCTACTCAACAAATGGTCAGCTCGATACGGGGAAAAGAAGTGGAAAAAAAATATACGCACATTTTTCAGCGCATATTATGTAATTTTTCACATTTTCCAACAGCTTACAAAGACCCATCGACCCATTCTGTTTGAGTTGACTTCTTCTACTATTACTTATATATATATATATATATATATATATGTGCGTACATACATAAATATATCTTGTTGGTTTTTCATCCTGCTTTTTTGGTTTTTTCGTTTTCGCTGTCCACTTGGGTGCTGTGGCTACTTTTGCTGCTCGAATCACCATGAAATTTGTCCAATCAGCTGCCTGCAGTCTTGCGATTGGCTGCTCGCCTCACATTCTGGCACCGAAATCGAATCCCTGCACATAGGGTAGTCCAACGGCTCCAGCTCAGTGCCTCCCCGTGTCTGTGCGTGCTCTCTTCGTATGCGTTTGTGTATATGCGTGTGTGTGTGTGTCCGTGGCCAAGTATTGATATCTGATGCGTATTCAATAGATTTCGACGCGCGCATTCAAATGTGGGGGGTGGAAAACTTGACTCAGATCAACCCTTTTGCAACGCATCCCGTTGGCACTAACATGTGCAAGCACTTGTCCTCAGTGCGTAAGTGTGTGTGAGTATTTCAAAGAGAGGGGGAGAGTACGTTATGTGGTCAGTACTGTAGGTGAATAGAAATATGTATGACTTACACATCCTTCCTGTTACGCTTTTCCATTACAATGACAACATTTCGTTTGATAGATATCCTTATATTTCAGCTTTCCTAATGAGTTGGAAAACAATTGGAACATCCGAAACGTATTTGTTTCTGCATACAAATGTCACTAAAAACAAAAAACGTATACACAATGTACATACATTCTGAAGCTTAACAACACAACAGTGTGACGTCTCAAACTTATCGATAGCCTCATCACCATGCCACCACATTCATCGCTACCGCAGTGATCACTGATCACACATACATACATAACTGTAAATATCTGTTTAACGATGCTCTCGACGCGAATCCTGCACAATGAAGGTAAAAGGGAAGTTTGTTGTGAGCAATGCCAATAAAAATACTTATACTTCATTAATAAACAATTATGTGCGGCGTTATTGCGCGCTTAGCGCAACGAATTAATGGCCGTTGTCGGCTTTACTAATTTTAATGTGCTCCCGGCCCCCATCCGTAAACCTTTTCCCCGTTTTCCTATATGTATTTGTATAAATTGCTTTGCGCCATGCCATTAATGCCCATTAAAATGCCAAAGTGCGCCATACAAAGAAGTGCCACAAAGTTACGTCCATAAATTACGGCAACCCAGCCAAAAAAAAAGTAAGAAAAATGCTAAAAAAAATCAACAAAACCATCAAAAATTATGAACGCTTGAAAGGCGTATGAGTGTGTGGAACACGCCTCTCTTAACAAAAACTATTAAAGATTGTTAATTCCTTACACTAGTTGACAAAACTACACATTCCAAAAATAAGCAAGTCTATGCATTCAAAAAAATTTAAACGCAATGTGATATTTAATTTACATATATTCTTTGTTTCTTTTTAAATTTATAACCCAATTTTAAGTGCAAGTTTGTAGACTAGTGTTATCAGGCCGAGCATTAAAAGTGTTGTGAAATGAAGTTCGCCAAAGGGTTTAATGTGTTCGTGGCATACAAAAATTTATGTCCCGCAAAAAAGGACATTTGAACCAAAAATCAACCGACATCTGAGCAACTGAGTATCAATGGAATGAAAGTATAACCTTTTCCTTTTACTATCCATTAAGCAGCCTCACTGTTAGAGATGGGAGCGTGACATACCGATAATTAAAACATTCGAGAACTATAAAAACCAACCAATAAATATGGATAAGATCTTTCGGCTCACAACAAACTAAAGATCTTTCGGAATATTGATTTCATTTTTATTGTACCTGAGAAACTACACTCGAACTTCCTTATTTCGAACTTACATATAACGAATTCAATTTGGTTCAATTAAAAATCCTATTTATATTAGGAATTTCTACTTTATTGTATTTTTGCCTTTAAATTACTATTTGTATAAATTTTGTGCATATCTTTATGTACATATGTACATAGATAATGATGCATTCTAGAATATAGCTTGCCTAGAATTGAATATTTAGAGTTTGTTTGTTAATATTACCATCTCTATTAATAACATTAATGGCTGATGCGGCTCCAAATAATTTTATAGCATATTTTTCGGCTGTTTTTATATTTATTACATCGGGGAGTTTGTCATTGTTACGCATCGGTCGTTTTGCTTCGAAACTAGGCGACAAAATGTTGTCTTTCAAGATGCCACACAACCCACATACAAAGCAGCACCCACCCAACCAAAAACACACACATACATAAACACATTGAGTTGGTGTTTGGCTGGATGTTTGTTTTAGCTTAAATTAACAAATGTGCTTTTGTGTGATAATTATAATTTTACATTACCTTTTGTTAATTGTTCAACGACACACGATGCCTGGATTTGTATGTGTGTGTGTGCATGTATGTATGTCTGTGTGTGTGTGTGTGTATATAGGGTGGCATACGCCTTGAGTACTGGGGGAGACCAGGTAAGGTGTTAAAAAGACGTAAATAAGATGATGATGTTTTCGCCAGTGTTGTTTGTGTGACGGTTGTCGTTATTAGTTTACCCACCATAACATCTCCGGTACCACTCACCCCCCCACCCCCCCCCCCTCCCCTACCCATCATTACCCCTTTAAGTACCACTACATGTATGCAGACAACCCCAAAGGATGTGGGTTTGTGTGTGTGTGTGACATATTGGCAATTTGATCATGTTACGTGTGTATATATATATATATATGTGTGTGTGTGTTATGCATTAATGGCACAAAATTTTTAATGACATGCTACGTGTTAAGTCATCTCCAGAGTGTAGCAAAAAGCCAAGCCTAATAACAACAACAACAACAACAACTGCAACTCGCACATTGTCAAGGTAATAATCGTAAGCAACAAAATTGGTAATTTTTGGAATATGTTTTTCACGCTTCAACCCCTCGCTCTTCGTCAGTATCTTTCTTTGTCACTTGGCCCATGCCCATCTCGTCCGTATACAATAAGTACAATATGTATATAAAATTGTAATAAGTTAAATTATATGCTTTTCCTGCGGGTTCAACTAGCTCAACACGCACAAGCAACGAGTATTTCATTAGGAGGCGCGTAAAAGCTTCAGTTGCCTAATCATAAAATAGTGAAAGTCGACTAGCTGAGCGTGCAACAACACAAATGTACGCTTTTGGGTCGTGTTGACGCTGCGTTAATAGGCTTTTTGGGTTAATTAGAAATTTTATTTGAATGTCGCAGCTGTTGAATGCGTTTTAGCATTGTGGCCATCTAATTAGAAACATACTTTCTTCATTAGGACTTCTAATGCGGATTTTAGGTAAGATCTATTCGGCTCATGGTAGGTTGAAAATCTATTAAACATAAAATGTAATTAATTTTAGTTGGGTAAGATGTCTGCACCGAGTCATAGGGAATCTGTCGACCGATTTAAATAAGTTTAAGTTTCGTGTTTGGAAGATTTGGGATCGGTTATCATAAAAATCCTAGCTATGACCCAAAAAAAAAGGATTAAGAAATAACGATTTTAGAAAGTTTTGATTTGAAACTTCATATCCTCGTTATTTATTGACTGATCCCATATACCTTTTTGCTTTCTGATTAGTTCTTTGCAGCCGTTTAACTCCATCTGAATTTTGTGGTCAACTTTGAAACGTTCTACAACAACAACCGCTGCAACAACAACAAAAGTAAATAATTGAATTCTAACTTAATCAATTATCTATCAAATAAAAGAACCCGCTTGTCGATATCACCAACTGTTTCTGTGTAATTGCATTTTTGGTTAGCCCTTGCAAAATCGCATCACTTACCTTAAGCTATAGATTCGATTTGAAAAAACCATTTTATTATATTTGATTTCAGTGCACTGGGCTTCACTTTTATGCATTTACAACTTGCAATTCTTCAACTCAATTCAATTTACTAGCTTTTATACACTTTAGATGTTAGAGTCATCGTATGCTTTTCTATAGTTGGAACCATCATCATTTAGGCTCGGACGGCCATTGAGATGCGAGACGAGGGCGAAAGGTCGTTGGAAAATGTTTGAATTATTTGCAAGTTTTGTACAAATTAACTTTATGACCGCTGGCTAAATACAGTCAAACATAGCCCAGGTACAATGTGTATACAATACACAAAGCATAACAAGGCAAACACAAAAGTGCCGAGCAAAAGCAGAAAGTGAAGAATAGAAAAAATAGAAAAATCTCCGCCGACTGTCACTGACTGAAAGGAGGCGGCGGGTTGAGGTATGCAGCTACAACATGCATACATATAAACGTGTATATACTAGTAGTATGTAAAAAAAAAAAAAAAAATGAAAATTGTAAACATTCTTTTCGCTTTATTGTTAGAGAAACTGATGGCGATGGGCCACAACAAGCAGCAACAACTGTCGCTGGACATTGCAATGGGCCGACAATGACACGCCTTAACGCTGCACCCAGCCCAGCATTAAACAGTCACAGTCACAGTCAGTCAGTCAGTCAGTTTGTCAGTTAGTCAGTCAGTTCAACCAATCAGCCACCCAATCAGACTAACAAGCAACTGGCTGGCTGGATGGCAACAGTTCAGGTAATGCTTACATTTTAGAGCAGGTGTCCTCTCGTTACAGCTGCAGAATAAGTGAAGGTAAGGTAACCGGCAGAGGCGACAAGACTGCTTGCCAGCTTGCTGACTGAATCACTTTGTTTATATGGACGAACGAGAGAAAGAGAGAGAGAGAGAGAGAGGAGAGTACTCGTACGTCCAACAAGCGAGCAAGCAAGCAAACGGCCCAAATAGAGGTTGGAATAGTATGCGCGAAGCTCGTCGAATCCCGTTGCCAAACTGCAGTAAAAACTCAATGATTTAACAATGAATGCAGCAACGACAGCGTCAACGTCAACGTTAACGTCAGCATCTGGCCAGGTTCGCGACACCGTCTATGGTACGGCCAGGTTATACAAATATGTAGATGTATCCAATGTGTGTATGTTTGTGTGTGTGCAATGCAAAAAGTGAAACAGAATGAAAGCAAAACATTGACAGACAGACAACTCTTGCGCTTGGGCTTGGGCTTGGCCGAAGGACGACCCAGTGCTCCGCAGAAATATGAATGCTTCACTGGTTCAAAATGAATTAATAATCAGTAATTCTTGAACAAAAAGGCTGCATACAGAAAATAGAACAAAAATACGCAGAAAATCAAAGCAAAGAGTTAAGAAAAAATGTATATATAAATTGTACTTGACGATAACGAAATACCTTATGTAATTATACCTTATATAAGTTGCAAATCATAATAAAGAAATATTGATTGTTTTTTTTTTTTTGTATTCTAAAAACAAATATTAGTTTTTAGCTGGTTGTAGGTGAAACAATATGTCCGTTAAAACAAATGCCACTGATAAAAATGTTGCAAAGGAAAATAATACGAAAGAACATACGACATTTAGCTAAGCCTTTCAGCTAATATACCTTTTTCGAAGTGTAACCCAAGCCAAACAATGTAGAGATGAGTGGTAGAAAACAGAAAAAGGTTCGCCTTTGGGGTCGGCGCTGCAGTGACAAGTGCAGCTGCCTCAATTTGGTGGTTGGGGTGGTTCAATGGCTGCCTGTCCGTCTGTCCGTCTGTTTGTCTCCTTGACTGAATGTTGTCGGAATGCTGTCTCGGTGGTTGACTCCGGCTGTGACTGATTGGCGCAGCTGAGCACCTGACTGATTCTTGGCCTGACTGAAAAGGCCATGGATTTTAATTACAAGAAATTGTTTGCTTTTATTTCCATATATATACATATTTCCATTTATGAAATGTTTATGTTTTTGTTGCCTTTGTGTGTAGGCAACAAAAACAAAAGATTTATTTTAATAGATATGTACGATACATTTGCGAAAGCTTATTTTGCAGGTTTCGAAAACAAATTTTAGCTCGTTGTGTAAATTATTCAGCTTCTTATTTGTTCCAGTATAACCTGAAACAACAAGCAAGATCTGACTAAATGCCATATTTTCGAAAGTGCAAGCAATGAAATGTTCCCGTTGAAAACTGAAGTACTAAAGGTTTTAGATGAAAATAAATATATATAATGAAATAAACACACATAAAGAAATTCAACTTTTATATATGCCAACAAAACAAACTTGTTCCGAAATTTAATGCCTAACTCCAAAATTACTTATTTTCTTTCGTCTTAACTGCTACTACTTTGAAGCTTAACCATGTTGCCTGTTGCGCCTTCCAAATAACTGCTGCCAAGAAACAGGGATTGGAGAGGGAATGAGGTGTTGAATATATAACCATAAAACAAATTGCGTTTTATTAGCAAACAATAAGGAAAAAATGGAAGCGACACACCAAAAAAGAGAAGAGCGAAAAAAAGGTCAAATAAAGCAACTATTGTCACATGATTTTGCCCGCCTGGATTCAGTGTGGTAAACGACGACGCGAACTTTTTGGAGCTGCTAGTACGACTTTTCCCGGACGGGACAGAGAGTGGGCGGGCGGATGGGCGGAGTTGGCGGGTTTTGGCCGGGTAAGGCACTCGCTCGGATCGGTCACAATGAATGAAAAGGGTTCGACATGGTTGCGACATCGTGGGGCGAGGGGCGGCGAGGATGCAACACAATGGCCACACGGCCATAATGAATGCCGCATAAAAAAGGTGTCTCACAATATAAAAATGGCAAAATTTATTAGACAGTTGCACGCCACCCATTTAATTTATATTTATAGAAAATAAACACTGGGAGTGATTTGCCCCATAAAAGCACAACAGAAAAGTAAAGAAAATGAAATGGAATGATAATAATAATACTTGTAAATAATGCAAAGGCGCCGGCGTCACCGAATAGTTCTACACACTTCCACAGAGTAACGACACAAGAAACTAAACAACAATTTTAAGACATTACTATTATAGTTATTTTATGTATGCTCACTGGTTTGGTAAGGGTATTTGGGGAGGGTATTATTTGTTGGTTGCAATTGAAATCTTTGGGGCGTTTTCTTATTGGTTGATGGCGCTAATAAATTAGCTTGCCGCCGCCGCCGCCAGCGCCACTGGAGCCACAACTTTAGCCATACCATAACAAAAGCGCAACAAATTAAATGTCAAGTCTCAGGTTCTGAACGTGCGCAGAAGTGTGACGAAGTGTGTGACGGAGTGTGGGCGACAGACTTGAGCAAAAAACCATTCTCACTTGGTCATATTAAAAAACAATTTTCTACACACACGGACACAGCAAATACTCGTAAAACTTGCGACACGCGTCGCATAAAAAAAGCAAAGAAATAATAAAAAAGCAAAGAAAGGCAAAAAAATTGGCTACAAAAGATGCTAATGATTTATTTAATCGATTTGACCATGAACATATGTAACGCCATTCAACGTGTGAAAAATGACGACGGACTCCTTCGGTTTCAGTTGCCCCTTTTCTTTTTTTTACTGTTTTTCCTTCTTGTTTTCTATTCGTGTGCGTTGTTTTTTGTTCCCAGAAGTGTCTCGTTGATATTTTTAATAGTTTCGGTTACGCAACGTTGACAAGGGTTTGACCAGGGTCAATATTGGGGACAGGGGACCACGTACATACATAACCCAAAACACACACAACGCCCATTCCTAACCACCGCCCTCTCGATGGCGTGGTCAAGCGTAAGTGGTCTTGGCTTTGCCGTGTAAATTATATTAAACGTTTGTCAATTTGTGTGTGATTTGTCTTGTCGTTTGCCAAGGGACAAGGTGCGAAAGGGTTGACTGCCATGCCATGGTCATGCGCTATTAACTGCGTACCCAAACCACATTCTGTGAAGTGTGGTTGGGGATTGCGTGGCCCATAAAATTGACCCAATCGTTTACTTGAGTTCTGTGCATTCATTTATCATTGGCATTATCTGTAAATGGGGCAAAGCTATTTACTTTAAGTGTTGTTCAATGTGATAGCTAAGAACTATTATGATAGGCAATGGCAAGTTAAAATAAACATTATCAAAGAATAACTAATAGCTTGTGGGGTAGTTGAAACGTATTCAATAAACACAGTACGATATGTAATCCACGATTGCATTCAAATTTGAAATAAAACACTTTAACTTCAAAGAGTTAAGACTTGTTGCATCATAGCTTAATTTTAAAAAAAAAATTCTGACCCAAAATTACACATGGGAACGGATGCAGAACTTTCCGAAGCCGTAACTTTGTCTAAACCGAACAGATTGTGAAAAGGAAATGTGTTTTATGCTCGGCTTGATCTCAATAATAAAACTGCATTCAAAGTTGGAAATGTTTTATTTTCTCGAAATTCATGTTCAAATTCCTGATCAATTTTTTAATCCATAACTTTTTCAAAAACTAACCGATTTTCAAAAGTGTTTCATTCTCGGCTTGATCTTAATAATAACACTGCATTCAAAGTTGGAAATGTTTTATTTTCTTGAAACTTTTTGAATCCATACATTTTTCAAAACTGAACCGATTTTGAAAAGGAAATATAAATAACTAAAAAGACCTTGACCAAAGTTTTACCTATATATATATATAAACTTTTTTAATCAATAATCTTTTTCAAAAATTAACCGATTTTCAAATGAAAATATAAATAACTTAAAAGACCTTGACCAAAGTTTTAGCTCGATACCTCAAAAATTATAAAGAATATTTGTATATATATCCTGATCAACTTTTTGAATCCATAACTTTTACAAAACTGAAACGATTTTCAAAAGAAAATAGAAATAACTAAAAAGACTTTGACCAAAGTTTTAGCTCGATACCTCAAAATTGAACAAGAATATATATATATATATAATTAATAAATGAATATGTTGTATTTTTACGGTAACCTGTTTAACCTGTATCTTAATTTGTAGATTAGAGGTAAACTCCACTCTGAAAAACGGTTTTAAATTGAACCTAATCCATCGGAACTTTTTTCATTCAAACTTAACGTATTAATTTCATATTCGCTTAGCTTAAAGAGGGTAGTACCTGGAAGCTTTCGGGAATTTGACTTTTCTAAAAGCCGTGCGATTGACGACACTCCGTGGACACCATTTACTGCAATAATAGCAGCCGACACCTTTGGTTTCCATCTTCAGACAATGAAGTCAAAGAAAAAAAAAATTGGAAAAGTTTTTTTTTTTTGACAAACGCGAAAAGAAAAAATGACAAAGACTTGGGTGTGGGAAAAGGGCGGCAAATAGATCGTCTTCAATATATCAAAGACTTAAATTTCAATTTTTTTCAAATTTCCTGCCATTTAAATGCACTCCTTCGGCCAAGTGGCCAGCGACAGAATCCTATTGCCCAACCCACTAACCCTACCCCGGCCCCGTGCCCCATTACGATTCCATTGTTATGGTTGTGTTGGTAAATGATGCGCAGCACTTGGGTGTGGGCATGGAAGGGGGCGTGGCACTGCTGCAGAAATTGTGCCAGGAATTGAAATATATATATATGTATTTTTTTTTTTAACTACAGACAAACGACGGCGAAGACGACGCAATTCTTTAGCATTTTATTTCAATTTTTTCTTCTTTTTTTTGTTGTTGTTCTCTATCTTATTTTGCATTTTACATAGTGAGAAAGACTGACAGAGGGGGTGACAGGGGGGTAGAGAGGGAGAGAACGACAGTGTACAGCACATTTACTGCCTCATCTATTTAATACCATAAATAATTGCATCTAATTAAATATGCTCAAATGAAAATGTCCGCTTCTATCTTTTTTTTTTTCGTTTAATTTTTTTTTTCGTATTTTTTTTTTTGCTTCTTTTTTGCCTTTACCGCTACGTGCTGCTGGCTGCAGTTGACGCGTGATGGAGCGAATGTCATTCGAAATGAAATTCAAGTTCCAATTTGGACTAACGAACGAACGAACGACAGCCATGAAGGTGGGGTGGGGGGTGGGGGGGAAACCGTAGAAGAAGAAGAAATTAAGTAGCAGCGCGCGAAAGAAAAAAAGCGACAGAATTTAATAGTTTTCAATTAGGAATCGTTTGCAGCCTTTTCTTTTGCGCTTTTCACCATCCGCAGCCGCCGCCTTGCCCTTCATCTTCTGGTCCTACTTCTATTTTTTTATATACTTATATAGCACACACTTGACGCCGCTGCCGCTGCCGCTGTCACTTTTCTTGCCACTGTCGTAAGTGTCAGGCAAATGAAGTCACGAAGTCGACAGCTCTCAGATCCCAGCTATTTGGCTTGGCTTCTCTCTCTCTCTCTCGCACTCTCTCTCTCTCTGGCTATCGCTGCGTATTTTTTAATTCAACGTAAATTTTATTTTATTTTAATTTCGCTGCCATTCTTTTAAGACACTCACACACATACAATTACACTTTCTGCCATTTTTATGAACCCAGTAGAAGACAGCATTGAGCGCTGCCGATGGCGGCTGGGTTTGTTCCTTGTATTATTCAAATTATGACGAGCTCTTTCCGTGACTTCTTATTTTAACCAATGCTCCTGCTTCTTCCTTTTGTCTTCTTGAAGTACTCCGTGGTTAATTGTAATTAATGCACACATTGCTTTAATTAATTCCCGAAGGCGAAAGATACGCTCTATATAAATATGTGCTAAAGGCATAAACTACGACAATCGAAAAACTTTCAAAATCGTACGCAGAACACCCGAATAAGTGAATACATTCTTAAGATGTATCGTTATGTTCAGAGACACAAAGTAGTTCCAGTCACAGCAAAGTTCTATCGAACTATTTGGGCACGAACTATGTTCGTGATTGTAGTTCATTTAGTTAACCGTTTGTTTGACCAAATTGAACGAACTAAGTAGCTGATCACGCTGATTGAGAGAGAACTGAACGAACTTAATGCCTAATTAGTAAGTTCAGCAAAAATTCAGCCACTGGAAGTATTTCAGTCAATGTATTTCATTCATGACGTGAACACTTCAATGTCTCATATTGTTTTTTTCGGCATTTGGAAAATAAATTTATACACTTTTTTTGAGATTTATTTCTATAATAAAATATTTGTACATTATTTTTTTTCTATGAACTTATTTGATTGACATATTTTATTCACAGCTTGAATCTTTTTAAACTGATTTTCTCCTAACTGAAGGGGCAACACTGAGTCTCCTGGGGAGCGGTTGAAACCTATTTCTTCTTCTTTTAGTGAGCTGTTCTGTCCAGAGTATTGGGATAAGGACCCATCCGTTGCACATTATTGAACATATCCGAAGTATGTTGTTGAGAAGCAGAACTATAAATAGTTTGAATCTTAAGTCTGCTTTACTAATAATATTTTATTTACTTTACCTGAAATGCATACAGTTAGACTATTCTTAATTTTGTGCTTTGCCAACTTTTACACTCAGACTGGGTGTAAATTGAACTAACCACAAAACGAACTACGATGCCAGGCAAACAAAATACAATAAATAAATAAGCATTGGACTGTTGCTACTACAAATTCTTGTGCAAAAAACTTTCGAACAAAACTCACACGTTAGCGTGGTTCGTCCTTGTACATGTATATACATATTTATGGAGACTTAGTTCCTGTATGCTACTCGCTTTCCTCCTGCACTGTGGCAACACAATCAATGCAAAAGGCGAAAACAAGTCAAGACAGTTGCTTAAATAACTTTGCAGCAACGAATGGGAGAAGGCCAAGGCTGTAACTGTGGATGGGTCAGTTCAAATGAAAGACAGGCGCCAATAGAGGAATGGTTAGGGGGGCTTACTCCCGACGGAAGTTATTGAGTACGGCAAAAGGCGCGACCCAAAACAACGAAAATGAAACAGCTTTTGGCGTTTGCCACCTGCCGTCACCATTAGGCTGGCTATGCAAGCAAGATTTTGGTTCGATGAATTTATTACTTTTGATGTTCAAACACGAAAACTGCTGCAGGCCATAAAACAAGCCAGAAACAAAGAGAGAGAGAGAGAGAAAGAGAGAGAGAGACACATA
This sequence comes from Scaptomyza reducta, assembly GCA_035044485.1. Lineage (NCBI taxonomy): Eukaryota > Metazoa > Arthropoda > Insecta > Diptera > Drosophilidae > Scaptomyza > Scaptomyza reducta. The sequence continues at coordinate 197,795 of JAWNNV010000328.1, forward strand.
GACAGAGAGAGAGAGGGAGACAGAAACTTTTTGGCCAAGGCATCCAAGAAGTACCCAAACTCAAGTACAAATCCAAAACCCCAACAATCACCCTCCCAATGCAGTAGAATATAATGCGGCTGAACGGAGTTTGGAACAGCAAATGCTATTAAAAGTTTACATGTCTCAATAGAGTGTTAAGAGATTAGTTGGCATAAAATTGTTTGAGAATTCCAACCCAAAAGGCAGGCGGCCTTGTTGAAAAGTTAAGAGCCAGTTGACTGTACTCAAACCGAGGGCAAGGAAATTTTCTGATTTTTCGGCAATAATTTTCAATGGCAAATAAGTTCAAGCTAGAAATGTGAAAGCAACGTTTAAAGAGTATTTTATTAATATTACAAATTATTCCTATAGTATATGTCTATCAGTTCGATAAAAAATAATATTATAAAAACAATATTTACATCAACAAGCGTTAATTGTAAACAAGATTCAATGATACAATGATATTGCATGCGAGATAACAACGTTATATTATCCAGCCTCATATATAAAGAGTGAGCTCGTGTGAGGCATTGGTCATTTAAGTACGAAAACACACATGATGACTGGAAATACAGGTGTGCTGGTTGTGGGACTGATGTTATTGGTATACGCCCGTGCCGCGGAAAGAAGCTACAGCGTGGAACTGAACTCATTCGATAGGAATGCTATGAACGATGACAAATGGGTCGATTGGGATACGCTGCGCATGAAGAAAGTGGGACGAAATAAGTTCACACTCGAAGGAGATTTTGAATTCAAAATGAATATGGGCGATCAACAGAAGGTAAGGTCACATATTTAAATGTGGCATATGTATATATGTATTCATTTTAGTTCTTGATGTCCTTAGCTGTCACTACAAGTGTTCGCCTATAATGATGGTGCCAAAAAAAAGGGTCCATTGGTCATGAATGTGAAGAAGCCGTTCTGTAAGTTTGTCAACGAGGATGAGGACACCTATCCGTATCTGCAGAAGGTATCCAATTTGCCCGAAAAGGGCGTCTGTCCGTTTCCCAAGGGCAAGTACACGATAGAAAATTATGAACTAGCCACCACATTCCTGCCCGACAATGTGCCCAAGGGTGATTATCTGCTCGAGCTCAATATACTGGATAAGGAAATACCTGTGTCCGGTATTGTTTGTTCTGTCACATTGACCTAACAGCTCAACTTTTCTACTTATACTTTTTTTTTTGTATCTCTATAAATCTTATTAATCTTTGTTTTTGGGTGGATCCATTTGGTACTTCAAGCGTTTTACATTAACTATATATGAGTATAAAGATATTTATATCTAACTGCAACTAAAAGCGTCTCGGGTATTGGTAATTTGTTAATTAAAAAAAAAAATGCTTTCAAAGACCACGAAACAAAAAAAAAAACACAAACTATCTCGTCAACGTTTTATTTTTAGGAAAATGTTCAAAAACAAATACAATTTTTAGATTTTGAAAGGCTAAGCAATGGCACACTGTGACAAACTTACAGTAATATTTTTTTATTGATTAACAATGTAAATTTGACAGTGACAAAAACGCCAACAAAAAATGCATTTAAATTGAATTAAGAAAAAAGTTTTAAGGTAAAAAAAAAGGCCGTCGACATCATCAAAAACTTGGTAAAATCAGAATAATGATATCAATGTAACGTCAACACTAAATTAAATATTTTCATAGATATTAGGAGCTGAAATCAGTTTAGTTCGAACTGCTAATGACTTTTTAATAAAGTTACAGATACCAAAAGGGGATAATGTTTAAGCGTGTCTATTGTCAATAATTGCCATTAACTCGAGAGCAACAGAAAAGTGAACGTGGGGTGGGGGGCGGTATTCAGTTTCTGCATCAACACCTCGTCTAATTGAAATTTGCAAATTGCAAGTTGCAATTGCTGGCGTTGCCGTTGCTGTTGCTGCACGCTGTGCCATTTGTCATTGACAAGCAGAGTGGCAACATGCCCAGCATATGGCAGAAGCTCTCCAAAATATCGCGCATAATGATAGCTAACCCCCTCCCCCCCCCCCCCCTCCACCAACACTACCATCTATCGTTGCACAGCATGCAATGAATGGGGGAGCCTTGCAATGGTTTTGTGTTATTCGCTAAAAAGGATTATCTGTGCATTACAATCCATTGATTCCACTTAAGCACCGTCACAATTGCACACCAGCATACGCACGCACACACTCTCTCACACACACACACACACAGAGACAGAAGAGCCACATGCGACACTTAATTAACAAATATGCATTACAAACACCCGCAACGAGCAGCAATTGGTTGGTCATGTCATCAGTTTGCCCCAAGCCAACAATTCCCTCCACCTCCAACTTCACCACATACACACACACATATGTGGATGGCATTTTATTTGCCTCGTCAGCGCCAACCACCCGTGTGGACCGTGCAACAACCGTTGCCGTTAGCCTTTCCGTCGGCAGCAGGCAGCAATCGGGGAGTTGTGTTGCATGTGTTTAATTGAAATTTCATATGCAGCGCGCATAATTATGTTTATTGCAATAATCTGATGCAAATTTTCAAAACTCAAACTGAATGCTTTAGACGAGCCAGTCAAAACCTGGCAACCCTGACATCTAACCCCATTACACCCTTTCGCTATCTGTTGGCGTTGAACTTGTTGTTGCATTTGGCATTTGGTGCACATTAAATTGCACTTCAAATTGCACATTTCAACGCCTACTGATTATGACAGATAATTATGTTATCGAGTGTTGCCTGCCACACACGAAACGTTGCCCCTTTTGTTCAACCGCAGTCGTAATGCGTCCATTCCTCCGTCCCCCGATGCAGGCATAAGAACAGCGAACAACTGAAGTGAGTCTACAAAGTATGTAAAATACTCTACTTTGTCAAATGTGAAGTACAATTTTTTTTTCTCAATTCAACTTTAATAGCAATGACTAACTTTGAAAAACTAGCTAAAGTTTTTATACCCTGAACCTATTAAAAATGGGTAAAAAGGGTATAATGGTTTTGTGCAAAAGTATGTAACAGGCAGAAGGAAGCATCTCCGACCCCTTAAAGTATATATATTCTAGATCAGCATCAACAGCCGAGTCGATATAGCCATGTCCTTCCGTCCGTCCGTCCGTCCGTTTGTCCGTCCGTCCGTTTGTCCGTCCGTATGTATGAACGCGATCTCAGAGACTATAAGGGCTAAAGACTCCAGATTTGGAACATAAACTCGCCTAAAGAAATTTTTACTGCTGATAAGAATATCTTTTTCATTGCTAGCATAAATGCTGTAATTAATCTCAAGCATATTTAAGATAGATTGATTCAAATCAGGAAAATATTTATTTGGTTTATTTTTTAAACAAATTATTTAAATATCTTCAAATATATATATGTATAAGTAAACATAATTACAACTGAATAAACATTAACATATTAAAAAAACAAAAAACAAATAGTCAACATTTATTTGAATGAACACATCCGCCAAAGCACTTGATATGGAATATTTAGTACATATATATAGAATAAATATATGTATACTCGCATAGTTAGATTGCTCTCCGTGTGATTTACTCTCTTATCACTTATTTACAATAAAGAACATTTTATTTCAGTCAAGCATAATAGGAATAAGCTCAAAAGTAATCGAAAGTCTTGGCTACCTATGTATACTCTGTTTCGCTCATGCACATACAATGATAAAAAGTTTTTCATTAAAGCATTTATATATAGTGTAATGACTTGAATATTTTTCATGCCAACTAAAAATGTTTGTGGTCCCTAAACGATTAAAATGAATGCTTTATAAATGCGTCGTAAGCACAACTTTGTGATACCTTTCCAGCACACTCGAAACAAAAAGGTACAGGGTATAACCGAGCGCAGAATCTAGACCCTTTGGCATCTGCTGTCGCTAATTGCAAAGTTTAGTTTAATTTTAATTCATTCAGCGTGTTGATCAAATTCTCTAGCAAAATGTTACGCAAATTATTTGTATTATTGTTTATGTTAGTGCTGTCTTCGACGCAAACTTTTCAAATGGTATGCAAAATACTTAAAATGTAATTTAATGTATGCTTCATAATTTGACTTTTTTTTAAGGACTTACAAGAAACGAACCTAAAATCGGAGTTCAATGTCAAGTGTTTTGGAATAATGCAGCCATTGCTGCAAGATATAGCTGTCAAAAAGGAGAAAATCGATCAGTTTGATGAGATCCTGAAGGACAAAGATAGTCAGTTGACCTCTGTACAAAGTAAATATAATCAAATGGAAATAAAGCTGGCCGTTGCAGAGAATGTTGCTAGGGAAAAGGATCGCCAACTGATGCAACAAATCGATCTGTGCAACACACACAGAAACAATAGCAACTTTAAGGACGAGCTATTAAAAGCCTACAGGATTAAAGTTCAAGACAAAACCACTCAAATTGAACAGCTACTTAAGGATGTCAAGGTACACGAAACGCTTTTGATTAACTGCACATCAAAAAGTGAGGCACAGAGCGCTCAAATTGAGCAGCTGAAAACTGTGGCACAAGCACAACAGTTTAAACTTGAGCAAACAGCAGCCAAAATCAATGAAAGTGAAGCTCAAATCGAAAAGTTGCTGGTCGAAACAAAAGAACAGCTTAAAAATCACAAAACGCAAGTCAAGAGTAAAGATGAACAAATCGAAATACTGCAGTTGCAAGTTCAACAAATCAATCATAAAGGGCAGGAACAAGAAATAAATTTAAAGAATAAACAATTAGAAAGTGAACAGACGAAAACGGAGCTCAATATTGTCGAACAGCGAGATGCCTGCATGTTGAAAGCGGATGCCAGCGAAAAGCAAATCAACATATCGCAAACGAATTTCGAAAACTTACAAACGGAATTGACAAAGGCGCAGGCTCAGTTAACGGACTATCGAAGTCAGCTCGATAAGTTGCAATCTACTAACTGCTATTTGTTTGGCAATTCATCCGATATACACAGAATAGTCGCACCCGGCATAAGCCCCTTCGAGGTGCTCTGCGATTCCAGTGTGGCCGGACCAGGCTGGACCGTTATACAGCGTCGCATTGATGGCAACGAGAACTTTTATCGGAACTGGAGCGAGTATCGCGAAGGCTTTGGCGATTTGCATGGCGAGTTCTTCATTGGCATGGATAAGCTCTACAGACTGACAATGGGCCAATCCTACGAGCTTTACGTATCTACTATGCTCGCTATGCGGACTTTAGTGTTGGGAGCGAGAGTGAATCGTACGCCCTTAAAATCTTGGGCAAATACACGGGCAATGCCACCGATGGACTCTTCTATGCCCGTAACCGAAAGTTCTCCACCTATGACGTCGACAATGACAGAGACGATGGCCAGTGTGCAAAGGAGAAACATGGCGCTTGGTGGTATGATCGTTGTGGTTTGAGGTAAGCAAGATGAATATTAACCTTTGTCAAGTAATCGTCGATACTATTTTTGATTTGTGCAGCAACTTAAATGGTCAGTACTTCCATGAGATATCCAAAGATCCCAAAGGCATTATTTGGCATGGCACTCACGGCATATCCTTCAAATCGGTTCGAATGATGTTGCGACCTAAGTCAGTACAATATACCTGAAAATTATATAACATATGTATGCAGTTAATTTATTAATTAGTCATTTAGGCACGAATCTTATAGTCAGGGTTTAACAAAGATTGTCTTAACTTTATTGAGAACAACTTCGATATTTTTAGTTTATTTCCGTAGTTTGAAATGCAAATTTATGAAGATAATTATTTTTTTGAATTATTCAATATTTATTATTATTATTATTGGACGTAGATGTACTAACGGACAGTACATTCAAGTGGCCCAACGATACCAAGCACCGGCTTGTTAACGCGCGGACCCAAGCACAAAGCGACCCACCTCCCGCCCATCCGACCGAGGGGCGCACCGCGTAGCGTACGGTTACGAAGATCGCGAACATATAGACAAGTGACACAAGACTAGTTTTTTAAGAGAGCAAGTAGAAGTGGCATTACGTATTAAGTGGGAAAGATCGTTATATAAAGCACATAAAATCCGAAAGGGGTTATGGATAGCATAATTAGAATAACAAGTTTGAATATTTATTAAAAAGTAAGTACAAAAAAACTCATATCAACATGTTGATAAATGCAAGGGTTCAGCCATCATACCATCAAAAAGATGGACGAACTTGAGCCAAGTCCAACTCCATAACACAATTTACAAAATGTCAAAAAAAAAATAATAAAAAAATAATAAAAAAATAATAAAAAAAAGTTAATCGATAATGAAGCATTAAATAGGCACTTCATAGTTCAAACATGTAAAAATATTATAAATAAAAAAATAAATGACGAAATATTGATCAAAATTTAAAGATGATCTATGTATATGTTGTTGAAGTTTCTCAATAAATCTTATCTTAAATAATGTATATTTTATTGGAAGCGTAAGCAATCGAAATGAAACAAAACCTGAATAAATCTTTCGTAGTGTATTCTATTCTCAGGGCATACAGAATTCGTTGTTCGTTGCAAACATTATTACATACATAGGTATGTATTTTATTAAGTCAGCTTCCTTGCAAAGTTAACACTCAGTTTAAGTCAAAGCCAAAGACGAGGACGTTTGGGGAAACGATGTGAAGAGCGCGTTGCCAGGCCGCAAAATCTGTTTGTGATTACGTCTCGCTCCTTCTCAACCATCAAACACACACAAACGCAGAAAGTAAGGAAGCAGGCCTGTGTGTGTGTGCTGAGGTGTGCTGTGTATTATGTAGGTACACATATTTTTAATCATCATTAACAATAATTCGAGAAATACTTTTAATATGTTGTTTTTTTTTTGTCGTTGGTGTTTTTTTTTGCTTTTGCTCAAGGCGACGCAAAAGATGTTGGCCTGGGCGCAGTTGGGTTTTGTCTTACGAACATATGTGTGTGTGCAACAGTGCGCATGTATGTGTGTCTGTGTTTGTGTTGCTTATTCCCCGCGCTACTTGCTGCCACTTCTACCTCAATGACATTGCACTTACTGCTCTGTCGTCGCGGCAAAAAGATTTATGAAAATATTGCGTTTGCCCAGCGTTGAAGCTGTATGCCACTGTTTTTTCCCCCTTTTCGCACCACTCTCCCCTCCCGGAACACAGCAACAATTCCCTTTCTTAGTCATACACTTGCTTTGGCTGGCTCCCTTTGGGATTGTGTTTTGCGCTGCTTGAAAGTGTAGAAGAGCTCGGAGTAATGGGGCATGGGGGCATGGTAGGTGTCTTTTGCTTGTGGGCAATATTAATTATTATAGGCGAGCCACCCACACAAATAAATCATAAATTAAAAGCCAAGACGCAAGTTACAAAAAATATAAAAAATATAACCCCACCCAACCCCTAAGCGCACCCAACCCCATGCTCATAATAAACAATTTTTATCATTAAACGCATTTGATAATTAAAAATTGTCATTTTTTTTGAAGCAGCGTTCGCGTTCTTCTAAAATATCATTTTTCTCGTATATTCTTATTTTTATTATTTTTTTTCTCTTGCTTTGGCCGCAAAAAAAAAAGAGAGAAAGAAAATATTAAATTACCAAAATGGGTGTGCTTTCCGTTAGGGGTTGTGGGGCAAGGGGTGTTTCCGTCGACGTATACAAAAGCAACGGCATTTATCATTTTGCCAACTGTTTGTTTGATAAGGGGACACAGAAAAAATTAAAAAAAAAAAACCAAAAACTTCCAGCTAAAAACGCAAAGCACATAAATAAAAATTAATTGGTGACCAAAAGCATAAACAAAAAAAAAAATATACGAAACCAACTCATAAATATTACTTAAGGCATATATTTTCACAGTGAAAGTGACTCAAATAAAATTGAGTAGAAGAATATGAAGTAACGAAAGAGTTTTCTAAGCTAGTTACGGTTAGTTTTCAACTGCTTCGAGTGTAATCAACAGTTAGTTGCTAGCCTTGTACCTTTTCGCTTCTTCTTCCCTTCATTCAAGTGGCGAGAATGCAGTTCCAGTCCTATACAGCATTCCAAACTCATTTGCCTTTTAACTAAGCTTCCTTTGCCATCTATCTTTCTCTCTCTCTCTCGATTTGAAGGTGAAAGGGTTTAATTTCATTAAGTGTGCTTCACACTTTTTGATTTAATTTCACGCAAAAAAAATTGCAATTCCATTTTTACGGATTGCGAACGAGAACCATTCAATGTAATGCACTCTTTCTTCACTCGAAAACATTCATTTACCAATTGCTAATTTAATTTATTCACTCTCACCTCCTTCAGTCTTCGGTTTCTTGCTTTCAAGTCTGTCTCTCAGACGCCATAACAATAAGCAACATAATACTCGTTACACAGACCAGACAGGCAGACAGACAGATGCCAAATTGTAACGGGAAAGGTCTTTTCAATTGATACAGCCCCGCTCACCTTTAAAGGCAACTTAAATTTTACATTTTCCTGGCTTGCAACTCTTGATTAAACAATTTGCTTTCATATAGTTTTGCAATAGGATTGTGAAAAATTCGATATTCAAAAAAATATAAATAAAATAACAAACACTCGCATAATTTTAGATTTTTACAAATTTAAATAAACGCGAGACACAATTTAAAAATAAATATATATAAACTCATCTTCAAATAAGCAATGTAAAATTCAATAAATTAATAATTTGCCAAACGATGCAAATTGTAAATAAAACCCATTATACACATTTTCTTTTTTTTTCTTTTTGTGCCGTTCAGGAATTACCATCACTCATAAATTGAGCATGCAGGAAGGATGGAAAGCGAGAAAGGTAAAGCATAAGAGAGGCAAAAAAAGGCCAGGAAATTTAAATTACCTGTGCCGTAATTACACAAAAGAATATGCCAATAAAAATGACTTATGTATCAATTTCCTTTACGACGACTTCACAGGACGCAAAACGACAACGATGATAATAATAAAAAAGGCAACAACAACAACAACGGCAACGCCGAGCACAAAGCGAAAATTTTCAATTTTATTTTTATTGCCTTATTGTGTATCAAATATTTACAATTATTTGCCATGAGCCATGAAAATGAGCCATTCACCCAGACAGATAGAGAGGGGCTCCCCGCGGCAGGAGGGGTGGGATGGCGCAGGGCGTGTGCATACTGATAAATTCAAATAAATTGTGCAGTGTAACCAAGGTGAAAATGATAGCGCGCCGACTACAAGCTCTCATCCCAACCCGTCCCCCCATACCGCCAATCCCGCTATCGCCACCAATCCCTAAGCAGCCAGCCAGCCAGAAGCTTTTGCTAAGGCAAAAGTTTTCGATCAAAGAGCGAACGAAAATGTTTGGCCAGAATAGAGAGGCTGTTTCGTGCCGCTTCTTTGTGGCATTAAAATTTTATTTTAATGTCATCGAGACGTTGATTTACAACAGCTACTGTACCGCACAAGACGGTATTCAGGTGTACGTATATATATATATATCATCTGAACATAATTTTAATAATATTTTATTGCGTCGGCAAAGGTGGTAATAGCGCGTAAAATGACAAAGCCAAACAAACAGTCGATGCCAATCTAAAAGAGTATTAAAGTTGGCTGTCGTTTTTTTCTTTCTCCATATTTGCATCAGTTGAAATGCTGCCAGCATTAAAAAACCTTTAAAGTTTGAATTTTAAGTTGTTGCCAGGTCAATTTATTATTTTTTGGTTGATTTCGATTTTGTTTTTTATTAAATGGATGGATGGATTCAATAAATAGTGGAAGCAATTTAATTTTTTTTACTAACTCGGCAAAGTTTTAAAAAGTTTCCTTGATTAATTTTGATACTTTACTGACAAAAAAAAATATATATCAATAATTTGGCTTTAAAAAATAAAATAAAAATTCACTACTCGGTGAGCAAATAATAGATTTAAAAAAAGGTAGTAAAAACGTTGAAGAAAAAATGCATCTATAAACATAAAAATATGTGAATCATCGTTTTCTTCTTGTTTACTTTTTCGGCAGAGCTTAAAAATTTTCATTGATTAATTTTCAATTTTACAAAAATTCACTAGTCGGTGAGCAATTAATAGATTTAAAAAAAAAATAGTCATGTATATGCAGTTATATTGAAAATATGTTTTATGATGAATTTAAATTTGTGATTTAAGACAGTTGAACCCCCACGATAATTTCAAATAAAATCCAAAATGTATGGTACTTGGCAAACTCAGTGATCTAGACGCCATTCCGGTTCTTGCCATCAATTAACTTGTTAAGCAAGCCACGTAAAACAACACAAAGTCGTAGCAAATAGCGCTAATAAGTCAATAAATCCATTTAGTCAACGGCCAAGTGGGAAAAGTATATATTTCCAAAGTACCAAGGAGCACAACACCCCAGGCAAAATACCAAAACACACACACACAAAGAGAGAGAGAGAGAGAGAGAAATGGGTAACACAAATGGAAGTCAAAGGTAGATGAAAAAGTTTTGCCGGTTGCCACTTAACCGTTCAATTTGGGGTTCCGACCTTTCTGGAGCCTGGTATCTTAGTCAGCTTTCTTTCGGTTGTGTGTCCCTATACACCCTTCCCCCTCTCTCACGACAGCACACGCCTTGTCATGTATGTGTGTGCCGTTTTTCGTTCCGTTCTATTTGGTTCCTTGTTCCTGCCACGTTTTTTGGTGCAAAGTTTTTGCGGCTTTTTCAATATTTTATGAGTCAAGCTTTTGCGTTAACACCTTAAGTACGCAGGGCATTGCGGTTGTTGGTGCTGGGGGTGTGTGTGTGCAAGGGGCAGGCAGCCAGGCAGTCGTTGCTGTGTGTGTGTGGCAGGAAATAACGCGCAAGTTGTAAGTTTTAACTAGCAGCAAACAACTTTCGTCGAGGCTCCAATAGGTTATCGGCGGGAAGGGTGGGCGGTCTGTTGCTGGTGCCTGTTGAACGAGCTGTTGCTGTGTTGTTCTTGCTGCGGTTGCAAATGAAGCATCGAATATTGCACACACACTCACACAACCATTATAAGCATAGCGTAAACGTCGACAACGATTTATTTCCCAAGCAACTTAAGTGAGCCCAAAAAGCCGCCCGCCTTTGCCACAATGCCAGTAGAGCCAGCCACGCCCACGCCCACACATACACGCTTTGTGGCTTGCTTGTGTTGGCGTCGCTAACTCAATGAGTCGAAATTAAACAATGCAAAAGATTAAGTGCAGATTTGGGACTTTATCTGCCTGAGCCATAAATTGGTATTTAAGGGATACCTCACAAATGTCTATAGCACAAGCCAGAGAGGCGAGATTCTGCTGCTGCCAACACCGGCGAGACAATAGATCAGCGCGCACACAAATACATATATATATATATAAGGCATAATCTCCACCTACCACACTCTCCTCTTTCCACACATTGTTTCTATCAGTTGTACTTGTTTTTGCTAGTCGCCCTAAACACAAGCCATCAAAGAAAAAAGGTGTGGTGCAAAAGTTTTGTTGTTTACCAATAAACAGAAGCTGCCACCTGCAATGAGGCAACGGCAGCCAGCGAGTTGTGGCACGAACTGAACAGAGCTTTGGTGCGTTCAACATGCAAAAGATTAATTGCAATCGGTGTTTTGGCATATGTTTTTGCAGGTTGCCTTCTCCTAACAGCCTCCACGCTATCTCTGCTTTACTTTGCACTTTCTTTTGTGAACTGTTTCCAGAAGTTCTCTTTTCTTTTTTGTTGTTCTTTGGACAGGCATGAAAAGTTGGGCGGCAGTTGTCAGGGTATGAGTACGCTTGCCACTTGAGAAGGTAATTAAGACAACTATTTATGAGCAGGGGGAGCGAGAGCAGTTGCAGTTACAAAGGCAACAAGATACAAGACACACAACACATGTAGCAAGAAGCAATATGTAATCATCCAGTTATTACAGCTAGTTATTACCTTTAAGCTGAGAAATCTGTTAATTAATATTAATAATAATAAAGGAATTTGTGAACTTATTTCATGTTCACATTTTCAATGCCAAAAGAAACATATGAACGGTTAAATTAATGAGAATAAAAGATCCCATTTATGAGAAAAATATATAAAATATTATAAAAAAATATGACGTGTGAAAAATAAATGTGGCAGCCAAAAGAAATAAATATTTAACTTTTGAGGCTGAGTTAAAGAAAAAATATATTATTTTTAAAGCACGGAATGAAAATGTACAATGAAGAACCGGGTTGTTAGATTTCTTTTGATTTTGCAGATAAACAAACAGATTTGATGTTAGAGGTAAGTCAGATAATATTGAAAACGAACCGCAGAGATGAATTATAACTAACGTAATGAAAAATCAGAATATGTTAGACGTAATTCAGAAAATATTCACATGGAACCCAAAATATGCATTGTTTGATTTAAAACAATATATTTAAACAAGTAAGAAGGCTCTAGTCGAGAAATCCCGACTAGACTATACCCTTAACCCGATACTTTACGCATACAGACAGTGCTTGCAAGTATGTGTGAGTGTATGTATGTATACGCGTATAGTGCATACTTTCTTAACTTCAATACTCAATATCTCCAGTGTTTTTCAACCGATTTCAATAAGATTTTCACAGATTGTCATTATTTAGTCTAATCTTTCAAACTGCATCAAAAAGTTTTCCAAATTCAAGATTTTGTTGTTATCGATTACATGTGTATATCGGAAATGGGAAGACTTATCGAAAATTTAAAACAAACTTGTACTGCCTAGGGATTGGGCGAGCTTATGTACAAAATCTGGAGTCTCTAGCTGTTATAGTCTCTGAGATCGACGCGTTCATACATACGGACGGACAGACGGACAGACGGACAGACGGACGGACGGACAGACGGACATGGCTATATCGACTCGGCTGTTGATGCTGATCAAGAATATATATACTTTATGGGGTCGGAGATGCTTCCTTCTGCCTGTTACATACTTTTGCACAAATCCATTATACCCTTTTTACCCATTTTCAATGGGTTAAGGGTATAAAAAAGGTCAAAATCTTTAGCCACATTTGAAGTTAAATCTAACAAAAGATAATTTTTATGCAGAGTATTTACGAGGATGGTAGCCGAACCAACTTCGAACATATGGGAATTAAGACGCATACAAAGTACCGCACTTTAAAATGTTCAAAGAGAAAATCTCACTTTTGTGTCGAACTTTCTTGCTTGGTTCTGAAGTTCGTGATAAATTCTATTATATTCCATATTGTACACTGATGACATATTGTTTTGGGGGATAACAGATAATCTATCAGTCTTTAAATGAATGTTTCTTTTTCTAACATACACACAATAAACACTGTTTCATTGACAACAAAGCCAGTCAGATCTGAGGCTATAATTCGATTGCCAGCTACACATGTGGGCGGGTGTGGTGGATGGCGGGGGGAATGTGGTGGATGTCTTAATGCTATAATCACAGGGCAATAAGATACACAAACACACACACACATGGCATGGCAACATATGAACAGATGGGAAACACCCAACACCACCCCTCTCCTCTTGCCAGCATCAACACCATATCACTTTGATTACTTTATTATTGGTAGTTGGCATTCTGCCTGCGCCTTGCCTTTCCCTGCCGCACCTTGCTCCCCCTCTGGCGAAGGATCTTTGTTCTGGGCACTCACAATGATTGTGGCACTCTTATTGTAGTTGTTGCTGCCCCAACGTCTTGGTATTATCCCTGTGATACACAGGCACACACACACTTTTGCCACTTTTCTTATTAGCGGCAATCATATTTCGAGGTAATGTCCGCCCCTCTACTCACACACACACACTCTGGATTTCTTTTACTTCAGCTGTGTGTTGATATAAATCATTTTTCTGTTTTTGTTGTTGATTTATGCGTTTGTTCGATGTCTTTTGCTACTTTCGCTCATCTATGTGTATCTTCCTTCCCTCTCTCTCTCTCTCTCATCTGTTTGTATCTGTGTGTGTGCTTGGGTGTCCTTCTGCTGCACTTTGGCTACTGTTGATAATGAGCCAAATCATTTTTCGTAAGATAAATTTCCAACTCGCTGCCACATATAAGTAGCTGCAAAACTTATGTTGCGACACACCAACACCACCACCACCACCAAACAGCATAGCAGCAGCTAGCACCACCAACACTGACGCTAGTGGCCTCGCGTTGTCTGGCAAGTCATCAGAAGAGAGGGACCAATCCGAACTCCAACCCTTGCAAAGACTCCACACACCTCAGTACGACTTTGCCGTCGACAACTTCGAGTTTGGCGCGCTCCTTGAAAGCGTTATAAATCATTGACATGATTAAGCGACGGCACGACACGACATGCTTTTGAGTTGTGGCTCAGTTGTGTGTGTGTGTGTGGGATTGTGGGTGGAGGTTTGGTCTGGCCCCCCCATTACCCTCTCCTTTGATTGGTAGTACAAGTTGAATACGCAATGAGGCTTTTTAATATTTTCGATATCTAGGCTAGCAATATTATCGATAGAATCTTAATAATATATATATATATATATATATATAATAGTTTTATATATATATAAAACAAAGAGTATAATAGTTGTAATAAAAAAGGTTTCCTTTTAAAACGTTTCTTCATTTTTGGAAGCTGCACAAATAACACTTAGGATTTCCAACCTGTACAAATAACACTCAGAACTTCCAAACATAAGAAAAGATTAGTTTCTTGTTAAAAAAACATGTCATATTTAATTACGACAAGCAGGATTGGAGTTGAGCTGGAAACGAAACAGACTGATATGATCCCTAATAGAAAAAGGACTTCGCATAAGGACTATTTTTACAAAAAGCATTAAAAAAAAAAATAACACAAATTAATATAAATAAAAAAAGAATGGCATTTGTGAATAGATTTCATGTTCACATTTGCAATGTCCCCACAAAAAAAAAACAACATGCCAACGCTTAAAGAATGGGTATAAAAGAGTCCATTCATAAGAAAAATATATGAAATATTTCGATAAAAAATTTCACAGATTCTCATTATTTCGTTCAATGTTTCAAACGTATGCTATCCTATCCTAATTCGTATTGCAGTATCCTTACAGCTACGTGTTTTGAAAACTATATATAATAGGTGATAATTGAATATCTTCATATGAATTGTATATATTTGCAGTAAGATAAACATTATTGTTTTAAATTCACTAAACACGTGCTTTTGCTAATCGTTTCTATTTGGCATCTTAGATGGCACCGTCTTCAGTGTCCAATAAGCAATATAGTACAATAATAATATTTCTTGCAGTGCCCCAGCGCCCTTGTTAAACAGCCCAGTCACCCTTATTGTTAAGTCGTGCCTACTGGCATCATGCAATGCTTTGGCCTCACTCAACTCGAGCATAAACACACATCAAACATATTTATATGTGTACTTTAAGAAACTTTGCTAATATGTTAAAACTGTTCATTGACACCAAAAAATGAGCAAAAACTCAGCGAGCAGGAGAAGTGGCAGCAAAAGTGTTCGAAGTGGGGTTTGGCAAGACGGGGGCAAGCAGCTGAGTGCCTGGTAGCAGCAGAAAAAAAAAAAAAGGCCAAGCAAAGCATAAGTGTCAGCTTGTCGAATACTGCATGTGAGTGTGTGTGTGTGCATGTTTGAGTTTTGCATGCAAGTTGTCGGAGCGAAGGCCGACTCTCATATGAGGCTCGTTGCTTCAAATGATGCTTTTGCCGGCTGTTTGCAGTGTTGGAAAACACAAACAAAAACTGTGAGCTTATTAAACGCCAGATTTGCCATACCCCTATCTCTATCCCCTCCCCCCCCACAATTTTACCATATTCACATATTTTGTTCGTTCGCTATTCGCCTTTTGCATTGCTGCGAGTTCTAGACAAATAACGCAAATAGAAATAAAACTGACGCTACACATTGTAGAGTAGGGAGCCCGTCGAGCGAAAAACTTTTGCCGCTATGCAATATTAGCTGCTAATTATGGAAGCAGAAGCCGTAAAAGCCACCCACTGCACCACCGACCCGACCCAGTTCTTACACATTCTCTTTCTCTCTCTCTCACTCTTTCGCTGTGTGCTTGTGCCGGTAGCCTCCATAAAGCCGAACTCTACCGAACTCGGTATCGCCGCCCTGTGGCCGTCTGTCAATATTTGTTGAAACACTTTCTGATAGGCAAATGGTTTTTGAATATGCCAAAAAAGTTGTGCAATTGCAATTGCTTTACCCAAAAAACGGCCAACAACACCACGTAGCCCCACTATTTTATTAGAAAACTTTCCAAACAAAGTGAGGAAATGCAACGGAAAATGCAAAAACTGAAAAAAAATAACGGAATATGAATGGTTTGGCTTGGTGGAGCATTTAGCAACCAAATGTTTGAGTTTATGCGCTATTTTTAATATTTATTATGACTGATTGCGGTCGCAATATTCCACTTTCCCCTCCCCACTCACCACACTCATCGCAGTCCCTTGTATTCATTGCTTGCTCAGGCTGGGAGCTTGTTTGCTTTGGCAGAGGCCGCACACAATGAATGGATGGCATAAAAAATGTTTAGACAGGGGCTGGCTGCATTCACGCATTATAATTTAAGTGAAACATAAATATTGATGTAATAAATTAATTGTTTGCTAAATTGAAAGATAGAGACGTTCGCTGTTTATGGCCCTAAACCACTGATTGAGCTTACGAATACTTAAAAAATAATGCGTCATGCGTTAAGTCGATGGTTCAATTAGTTCTAGATCAGTTTAACAGTGGGAAAAGTTATTAAAATCGTGAAGAGCTCGACTTTGAAGTCTTCATATCATTTGTAACCCAATGTTGTAGGATATTTTTAAGCTGATCACATTCGATTGTATGCTCTTGTTCCTCCTATCTTGAAAATCTTTCTGGCTTCCGGCAATGGTCCATGTCTAACATGAATATCTACGCAAGTTTCAATGCATTTCATTTTCATTGTCTTTTGCGAGTTTTACTTATTGTCTTTTGGGTTTAGCGTTACATTTCTTCGTATATGTGTATTACGAACATTGGAGTTGGCATCGACAAGGAGCGCAAATAACCTGCTGGGAATTATTATTTTCATTTTTCGACAAAATACCAAGGGACAACAAAGAAGAAGGGCAATTCTGGAGTTCGCTCTCACACTATCATTTGTAGAGGTCTCTATTCACTCTTCATTTAGAGCAAACTTTACGCTCTCCCACTTACTCTCTCTCTATGTCTGTTTAAAAATAAAGTAGGAAATTCAATTTGTATTTTTACTGCTGCTGAGAAGTATGCAATGCTTTTGTTTGCTCACATTTCGCATTTCGTGTGGGTTGAGTCACGGCGACATTTGATGCCCCGCCATTGGCCACTGCATTTGTATTATTATATACAAAAGACGTCGCGTTTCCCCCTTTGCCTCATTCACCGGTAGCTTGCATTCCAAAATAAAGTCGCAAATCTTGTGAGTTAGCCGAAAATTCCTTGCCCTCCATACCACCCCAACCACCTTTGGCATTTCTTGACAACCTTTGTACTCTTCTCGCTGAGCACTTTTTGTTAATTTGAAATTCAAATTGATTTGCGACTTGAGGGTTCCAGCCTGCCCTTAAGCCGTAAATGTTTGTTTGCTTTTCGTTACTGCGTATTGAATTTATTTGTATTTGTATTTATATTCTTTCTTTCTTACTTTTTATCCCCCCACCACAATGTTGCTGTTTGCTATTTACTGCGACTAAGCAAATTAATTGGTGTAAAATGCAATTAGCCCCCAACACAAGCAGCTAAAAAGCAGGGAGCAGGCAGCAAACATTAAGCCCGCACGACGACAACTTTGTTCAAAAATAGTTTATGAACTATTTATGCACTTATGCCTAAGGATGTGAAGCTATTTCGTTTGGCCCGGTCCACTCCGGTCTAAGGTCAATGCTGTCAACTTTCTGTTGTTGGCTGTTGTCTCTGTTGTTGTTGTCGGGGCCGCAGCTATGCAAAGTTTTTGCTGCATAACCTTTGGGGGCCAGTGC
Organism: Scaptomyza reducta; assembly: GCA_035044485.1. Lineage (NCBI taxonomy): Eukaryota > Metazoa > Arthropoda > Insecta > Diptera > Drosophilidae > Scaptomyza > Scaptomyza reducta. The sequence continues at coordinate 215,747 of JAWNNV010000328.1, forward strand.
TGCACATAACTTCGATGATGCCTTCGACAAGAGGACAAGACACTACACAGCACATGGAAGCGAGACAACAAAGGCAGCTCAAGCTCGGCAAAAACAAGCAACCGGGTAAAAAAAAAAAAAAAACAGATGACTGGAGCTTTACAGAAAGTTTGCAATTCTTGTGGGAACACTTGATCATAACTTGGACATTTTTCACTGATTTATTTTTTTGTCCTGCCGCTTGATGCACAAACTTAAGCACTGCCTTGCATACTTTCAGGCGGAGCACTGCACAAATTTATGAAGCATGTGCTTCTTGCTCAAACCATACTAAATTCACTCGAACCTGCAAACGCAACTGTATTGTCAGTGTCTTGATGCTGTTATTGAGGTTATGGCTTCAACGTTTGACCCAACCATCTTACAGTTCATAACATTAAGTATGTAAATAATGTACTGAATGTTAGTCAGGGTCAAGTGCAACGAACAAATTTATTTAATTTGAGTCACTTCTAAGTTGTTAAACTACGAATAGGATAAAAAAGATATACTTTAAGCTGTACACGTATCTTACTATGCTTCTAAGGTATAAAATATATATTTCTTTAAAATTATTTATTAATTTGTGTGGGGAGCGAAATCAGAAATCCAGTTTTCATATGTTACAAAAAAATATATATTTTTTTCGGAAATTGATCGCTTTAATTAAATAAATAATACAAAAATTAGACGAAACTTTAGTATTGAGGGTCTAAAAGAAACCATTTATTATATTGTACATTAAAAAAATGAAATTATCAAGATGATTCGATTAAAGAAGAAATTGCGATTGCCTAACTTAACTGTCGCTCAACCAGATGGATCAAACACATCAAGCTCAGCTCTTAAATGCTTATGTGCATAAGTTACGCCACAAGATTAATCAAATATTTAAGTGTCACTTGCAACATACTCTAGGCGCACGCAATCTTTTTTTGAGCAACATCAAACCAAGCTAAACAAGACAAAACAACAAAGCAGCAGACGAGAACGCGTCGTCTGTGTAAATCAATTCCCTTTAGTGGCATTTCTTTGCGTATGTGCTCTTAATCCAAACAGATCCAAGAGCTAGCAAGCAGTTAGTTTGTTGCTGCTTGCAGCAACCTGGCCGCACAAGATTTCTTGCAACAAGCCACGCAACAAGCCACGCAACATGCCGCTGATATGCCACAAATTTTGTCGTTGTTGTAGTTGCTGTTGTTGTTGTATAAACAAACACACCTTCGGGTGCTTTTTTCTGGGGGAGGCCAAGTCTAAAGTGTGTTGCCGTTGTTCATCTGTTGGGCCATTTGATGGTTGGAGGGGGCCTGGCTGGGGGAGACGGAGCTGATAAAAGTTAGTTTTTTGTTGACTTGAAATGCATGCGTCTTTCCCGTCGCTCCAGACTAGTGCTCCAACTCCAACTACAACTACAACTGTGTGTCTTGAGTCGACTGTCATGTGTCTTCTTCACGTATCTACACACACTTAACCACACACACACAAACATACACATCGTGTGAATTATTAAAATCTAATAAACCACAAGATTTTATGTTACACAAAACTCGTTCGTCCTGCCACAAAAATACCCCTGGAAAACACACACAACACACACACGCACACACCACCAGAGGCAGCCAAAGTTTTTGAGGTTTTCTTTGGTTACGCTATTGAACCTTAAATTAAGTTTGAACATAACTTCCGCTCATACCTTGTCTTGTTTACATAGGTAAGTTTAATTTTCCTCACTTTCGGCGTATGTGCATACTCTCTCTCTCACTCTCTGTATGTTTGTATGTTTGAGTGTGTTCATAAATTTCCTTAATGTTCCAAGTGTGAAAATCTTTGCCGTTCGATGGCGCTTTTCACACGTTCGCCTTGGCCCTTTGCCATACACTTGGTCCTCGGTCTTTTGCCTTGGCCCTGCTGAAATCAAGCGGCAATGTGTAGACTTTCAATAGGTTCGTTAAAATTTTATGATTTTCCCTGTGTGTCGGTTCGTTCCGTATTAAGTGTGTGATAAAAAAAAAAACAAAGAAACAAACCCAACACAACACTCAACCGACAAACGTGTTGGGAAATTATTGAGCTACTTCCGCTTTACGGTTCCGTTCTTTGAAGTTGCGTGAAACAGGTCTTAAATTTTCATCGGTTCTTGTTTATTTATTGACACGATAACAATTTTAAGTAATTTTCGGTCACTTTTCGCAAAAGTTTTTAATGCCCTTTTATTGCTCTTTATATAATATTTATGAGCCAATTTGTTGTGCACGCATAAGCCACAGCATTTGTAGTAAGAGATCAAAACTCAAAATTCCACTACGACAAACAGATACCTCCTTGTTCGATTCCGATTCGATTTTTTCCAAATGTTATATATTAACTGTTTATGGGCGTACCAAGAGGAGAGACCAGTTGCAGTTACAGTCAGACACGCAGCACATGATATCTATCACTATGATACCAAAAGTTAAGCCTCCAGTTGCGATTTTTTAATGTACAGAAATTTATATCTACAGCATATATGATAAGATGGGAGATCAGTTATTTAATATACATAAAAAAATAATAGCATTTGTGAATTGATTTCATGTTCACGTTTTCAAAGCCCCAACAACAAAAAAAAAGAACATGTTGACGCTTGAAACTCATGAGTTTAAAAAAAGTCCATTCATGAAAAAATATATAAAATATTATAAAAAAAGAGATAACATACAATTTCTTGCCCCGACCCAACAAACCGAGATTTTTCCTGGCAAGTCTTCTCTTCCGAAGCTAGAACCAGTTGGACATTATGCTATAATTATTATATGCTCGTCTGTTCAGTGGGCAAGTGCTCAAAACGTATGATCCCAAAATATATTGAAGTATCCTTGCAGCTACGTGTTTTGAAAACAAAACAATATATATCATAGGTCAAAAATAAATGAATATCTTCATATGAATTGTAAACATTATTGTGTTAAATTACCACAACACATTATATCTAGAATTATGATACCAAAGTTGGATCTCAAGTTGCGATTTTATAACGTATAAAGTATACAGAAGTCAGTTAAATCAAACAATATATTATTTTTAAAGCAAGGAATGAAAATGTACAATAATGAACCGCCTTGTTGGATTTCTTTTGATTTTGCAGATATACGATTGCAATATACAAAAACAATGATGAATTACATTAAAAAACTTTAAAAAATATAACATTCATGAAAACATTTAATGAAAAGCAATATTGTTAGATAATATTGAAAACGGTCCCCAGAGATCAATTATAACTCACATAATAAAAATCAGAATATGTTAGACCTATTCACAAAATATTCAAAACGGAGCCCAGAGAGAAAAAAAAAAAAACTTGTATGATAAACAGTAATGAAAAAATACAAAAAAAAATTGTAAAAAATAAACATCAAACGATTGAGGTCGAGCTAATCAAATTATTGCCCGAAACTTTTCATATGAATTGGAAATATTTTCAGCTTTAATTCACAGAATACATTATATCTATCACTATGATACCAAAAGTTGGGCCTCCAAGTTGCGATTTTATAATCTATAGAAACTAATATTACAGCATATACGTATAAGCTGGCAAATCAGTTAATTAATATACATTAAAAAAATAATGGCATTTGTGAATTGATTTCATGTTCACATTTTCAAAACCCCCAACAACAAAAAAAAAGAACATGTTGAAGCTTGAAACTTATGAGTTTAAAAAAAGTCCATTCATGAAAAAATATATAAAATATTATAAAAAAAAGAGATATAATACAAAAAAAAAATCAAAAGTTTGAGGCCGAGATAAATTCTTGCCCGACCCAACAAACCGAGATTTTTCCTGGCAAGTCCTTTCTTCCGAAGCTAGAACCAGTTGGACATTATGCTATAATTATTATATGCTCGTCTGTTCAGTGGGCAAATGCTCAAAACGTATGATCCCAAAATATATTGAAGTATCCTTGCAGCTACGTGTTTTGAAAATTAAACAATATATATCATAGGTCAAAAATAAATGAATATCTTCATATGAATTGTAAACATTATTGTGTTAAATTACCACAACACATTATATCTAGAATTATGATACCAAAGTTGGATCTCAAATTGCGATTTTATAACGTATAAAGTATACAGAAGTCAGTTAAATCAAACAATATATTATTTTTAAAGCAAGGAATGAAAATGTACAATAATGAACCGCCTTGTTGGATTTCTTTTGATTTTGCAGATATACGATTGCAATATACAAAAATAATGATGAATTACATTACATTAAAAAACTTTAAAAAATATAACATTCATGAAAACATTTAATGAAAAGCAATATTGTTAGATAATATTGAAAACGGTCCCCAGAGATAAATTATAACTCACATAATAAAAATCAGAATATGTTAGACCTATTCACAAAATATTCAAAACGGAGCCCAGAGAGAAAAAAAAAAAACTTGTATGATAAACAGTAATAAAAAAATACAAAAAAACTATTGTAAAAAATAAACATCAAACGATTGAGGTCGAGCTAATAAATTATTGCCCGAAACTTTTCATATGAATTGGAAATATTTGCAGTTTTAATTCACAGAATACATTATATCTATCACTATGATACCAAAAGTTGGGCATCCAAGTTGCGATTTTATAATCTATAGAAATTAATATTACAGCATATACGTATAAGCTGGCAAATCAGTTAATTAATATACATTAAAAAAATAATGGCATTTGTGAATTGATTTCATGTTCACATTTTCAAAACCCCCAACAACAAAAAAAAAGAACATGTTGAAGCTTGAAACTTATGAGTTTAAAAAAAGTCCATTCATTAAAAAAATATATAAAATATTATAAAAAAAAGAGATATAATACAAAAAAAAAAATCAAAAGTTTGAGGGCGAGATAAATTCTTGCCCGACCCAACAAACCGAGATTTTTCCTGGCAAGTCCTTTCTTCCGAAGCTAGAACCAGTTGGACATTATGCTATAATTATTATATGCTCGTCTGTTCAGTGGGCAAATGCTCAAAACGTATGATCCCAAAATATATTGAAGTATCCTTGCAGCTACGTGTTTTGAAAATTAAACAATATATATCATAGGTCAAAAATAAATGAATATCTTCATATGAATTGTAAACATTATTGTGTTAAATTACCACAACACATTATATCTAGAATTATGATACCAAAGTTGGATCTCAAATTGCGATTTTATAACGTATAAAGTATACAGAAGTCAGTTAAATCAAACAATATATTATTTTTAAAGCAAGGAATGAAAATGTACAATAATGAACCGCCTTGTTGGATTTATTTTGATTTTGCAGATATACGATTGCAATATACAAAAACAATGATGAATTACATTAAAAAACTTTAAAAAATATAACATTCATGTAAACATTTAATGAAAAGCAATATTTTTAGATAATATTGAAAACGGTCCCCAGAGATAAATTATAACTCACATAATAAAAATCAGAATATGTTAGACCTATTCACAAAATATTCAAAACGGAGCCCAGAGAGAAAAAAAAAACTTGTATGATAAACAGTAATGAAAAAATACAAAAAAAATTGTAAAAAATAAACATCAAACGATTGAGGTCGAGTTAATCAAATTTTTGCCCGGAATTTTTTTTATGAATTGGAAATATTTGCAGTTTTAATTCACAGAATACATTATATCTATCACTATGATACCAAAAGTTGGGCCTCCAAGTTGCGATTTTATAATCTATAGAAATTAATATTACAGCATATACGTATAAGCTGGCAAATCAGTTAATTAATATACATTAAAAAAATAATGGCATTTGTGAATTGATTTCATGTTCACATTTTCAAAACCCCCAACAACAAAAAAAAAGAACATGTTGAAGCTTGAAACTTATGAGTTTAAAAAAAGTCCATTCATGAAAAAATATATAAAATATTATAAAAAAAGAGATATAATACAAAAAAAAAAATCAAAAGTTTGAGGCCGAGATAAATTCTTACCCGACCCAACAAACCGAGATTTTTCCTGGCAAGTCTTCTCTTCCGAAGCTAGAACCAGTTGGACATTATGCTATAATTATTATATGCTCGTCTGTTCAGTGGGCAAGTGCTCAAAAGCTATGATCCCAAAATATATTGAAGTATCCTTGCAGCTACGTGTTTTGAAAATTAAACAATATATATCATAGGTCAAAAATAAATGAATATCTTCATATGAATTGTAAACATTATTGTGTTAAATTACCACAACACATTATATCTAGAATTATGATACCAAAGTTGGATCTCAAATTGCGATTTTATAACGTATAAAGTATACAGAAGTCAGTTAAATCAAACAATATATTATTTTTAAAGCAAGGAATGAAAATGTACAATAATGAACCGCCTTGTTGGATTTATTTTGATTTTGCAGATATACGATTGCAATATACAAAAACAATGATGAATTACATTAAAAAACTTTAAAAAATATAACATTCATGTAAACATTTAATGAAAAGCAATATTGTTAGATAATATTGAAAACGGTCCCCAGAGATAAATTATAACTCACATAATAAAAATCAGAATATGTTAGACCTATTCACAAAATATTCAAAACGGAGCCCAGAGAGAAAAAAAAAAACTTGTATGATAAACAGTAATGAAAAAATACAAAAAAAAATTGTAAAAAATAAACATCAAACGATTGAGGTCGAGCTAATCAAATTATTGCCCGAAACTTTTCTTATGAATTGGAAATATTTGCAGTTTTAATTCACAGAATACATTATATCTATCACTATGATACCAAAAGTTGGGCCTCCAAGTTGCGATTTTATAATCTATAGAAACTAATATTACAGCATATACGTATAAGCTGGCAAATCAGTTAATTAATATACATTAAAAAAATAATGGCATTTGTGAATTGATTTCATGTTCACATTTTCAAAACCCCCAACAACAAAAAAAAAGAACATGTTGAAGCTTGAAACTTATGAGTTTAAAAAAAGTCCATTCATGAAAAAATATATAAAATATTATAAAAAAAAGAGATATAATACAAAAAAAAAATCAAAAGTTTGAGGCCGAGATAAATTCTTGCCCGACCCAACAAACCGAGATTTTTCCTGGCAAGTCCTTTCTTCCGAAGCTAGAACCAGTTGGACATTATGCTATAATTATTATATGCTCGTCTGTTCAGTGGGCAAATGCTCAAAACGTATGATCCCAAAATATATTGAAGTATCCTTGCAGCTACGTGTTTTGAAAATTAAACAATATATATCATAGGTCAAAAATAAATTAATATCTTCATATGAATTGTAAACATTATTGCGTTAAATTACCACAACACATTATATCTAGAATTATGATACCAAAGTTGGATCTCAAGTTGCGATTTTATAACGTATAAAGTATACAGAAGTCAGTTAAATCAAACAATATATTATTTTTAAAGCAAGGAATGAAAATGTACAATAATGAACCGCCTTGTTGGATTTATTTTGATTTTGCAGATATACGATTGCAATATACAAAAACAATGATGAATTACATTAAAAAACTTTAAAAAATATAACATTCATGAAAACATTTAATGAAAAGCAATATTGTTAGATAATATTGAAAACGGTCCCCAGAGATCAATTATAACTCACATAATAAAAATCAGAATATGTTAGACCTATTCACAAAATATTCAAAACGGAGCCCAGAGACAAAAAAAAAAAAAATTGTATGATAAACAGTAATGAAAAAATACAAAAAAAAATTGTAAAAAATAAACATCAAACGATTGAGGTCGAGCTAATCAAATTATTGCCCGAAACTTTTCATATGAATTGGAAATATTTGCAGTTTTAATTCACAGAATACATTATATCTATCACTATGATACCAAAAGTTGGGCATCCAAGTTGCGATTTTATAATCTATAGAAATTAATATTACAGCATATACGTATAAGCTGGCAAATCAGTTAATTAATATACATTAAAAAAATAATGGCATTTGTGAATTGATTTCATGTTCACATTTTCAAAACCCCCAACAACAAAAAAAAAGAACATGTTGAAGCTTGAAACTTATGAGTTTAAAAAAAGTCCATTCATGAAAAAATATATAAAATATTATAAAAAAAAGAGATATAATACAAAAAAAAAAATCAAAAGTTTGAGGCCGAGATAATTTCTTGCCCGACCCAACAAACCGAGATTTTTCCTGGCAAGTCCTTTCTTCCGAAGCTAGAACCAGTTGGACATTATGCTATAATTATTATATGCTCGTCTGTTCAGTGGGCAAGTGCTCAAAAGCTATGATCCTAAAATATATTGAAGTATCCTTGCAGCTACGTGTTTTGAAAATTAAACAATATATATCAGATCAAAAATAAATGAATATCTTCATATGAATTGTAAACATTATTGTGTTAAATTACCACAACACATTATATCTAGAATTATGATACCAAAGTTGGATCTCAAATTGCGATTTTATAACGTATAAAGTATACAGAAGTCAGTTAAATCAAACAATATATTATTTTTCAAGCAAGGAATGAAAATGTACAATAATGAACCGCCTTGTTGGATTTATTTTGATTTTGCAGATATACGATTGCAATATACAAAAACAATGATGAATTACATTAAAAAACTTTAAAAAATATAACATTCATGTAAACATTTAATGAAAAGCAATATTGTTAGATAATATTGAAAACGGTCCCCAGAGATAAATTATAACTCACATAATAAAAATCAGAATATGTTAGACCTATTCACAAAATATTCAAAACGGAGCCCAGAGAGAAAAAAAAAAACTTGTATGATAAACAGTAATGAAAAAATACAAAAAAAATATTGTAAAAAATAAACATCAAACGATTGAGGTCGAGCTAATCAAATTATTGCCCGAAACTTTTCATATGAATTGGAAATATTTGCAGTTTTAATTCACAGAATACATTATATCTATCACTATGATACCAAAAGTTGGGCATCCAAGTTGCGATTTTATAATCTATAGAAATTAATATTACAGCATATACGTATAAGCTGGCAAATCAGTTAATTAATATACATTAAAAAAATAATGGCATTTGTGAATTGATTTCATGTTCACATTTTCAAAACCCCCAACAACAAAAAAAAAGAACATGTTGAAGCTTGAAACTTATGAGTTTAAAAAAAGTCCATTCATGAAAAAATATATAAAATATTATAAAAAAAAGAGATATAATACAAAAAAAAAAATCAAAAGTTTGAGGCCGAGATAATTTCTTGCCCGACCCAACAAACCGAGATTTTTCCTGGCAAGTCCTTTCTTCCGAAGCTAGAACCAGTTGGACATTATGCTATAATTATTATATGCTCGTCTGTTCAGTGGGCAAGTGCTCAAAAGCTATGATCCCAAAATATATTGAAGTATCCTTGCAGCTACGTGTTTTGAAAATTAAACAATATATATCATAGGTCAAAAATAAATGAATATCTTCATATGAATTGTAAACATTATTGTGTTAAATTACCACAACACATTATATCTAGAATTATGATACCAAAGTTGGATCTCAAGTTGCGATTTTATAACGTATAAAGTATACAGAAGTCAGTTAAATCAAACAATATATTATTTTTAAAGCAAGGAATGAAAATGTACAATAATGAACCGCCTTGTTGGATTTCTTTTGATTTTGCAGATATACGATTGCAATATACAAAAACAATGATGAATTACATTAAAAAACTTTAAAAAATATAACATTCATGAAAACATTTAATGAAAAGCAATATTGTTAGATAATATTGAAAACGGTCCCCAGAGATAAATTATAACTCACATAATACAAATCAGAATATGTTAGACCTATTCACAAAATATTCAAAACGGAGACCAGAGAGAAAAAAAAAAACTTGTATGATAAACAGTAATGAAAAAATACAAAAAAAATATTGTAAAAAATAAACATCAAACGATTGAGGTCGAGCTAATCAAATTATTGCCCGAAACTTTTCATATGAATTGGAAATATTTGCAGTTTTAATTCACAGAATACATTATATCTATCACTATGATACCAAAAGTTGGGCCTCCAAGTTGCGATTTTATAATCAATATAAATTAATATTACAGCATATACGTATAAGCTGGCAAATCAGTTAATTAATATACATATAAAAAATAATGGCATTTGTGAATTGATTTCATGTTCACATTTTCAAAGCCCCAACAACAAAAAAAAGAACATGTTGAAGCTTGAAACTCATGAGTTTAAAAATGTCCATTCATAAAAAAATATATAAAATATTATAATAATATAATATTAAGCTATGATCCTAAAATATATTGAAGTATCCTTGCAGCTACGTGTTTTGAAAATTAAACAATATATATCATAGGTCAAAAATAAATGAATATCTTCATATGAATTGTAAACATTATTGTGTTAAATTACCACAACACATTATATCTAGAATTATGATACCAAAGTTGGATCTCAAGTTGCGATTTTATAACGTATAAAGTATACAGAAGTCAGTTAAATCAAACAATATATTATTTTTAAAGCAAGGAATGAAAATGTACAATAATGAACCGACTTGTTGGATTTCTTTTGATTTTGCAGATATACGATTGTAATATACAAAAACAATGATGAATTACATTAAAAAACTTTAAAAAATATAACATTCATGAAAACATTTAATGAAAAGCAATATTGTTAGATAATATTGAAAAATACAAAAAAAATATTGTAAAAAATAAACATCAAACGATTGAGGTCGAGCTAATCAAATTATTGCCCGAAACTTTTCATATGAATTGGAAATATTTGCAGTTTTAATTCACAGAATACATTATATCTATCACTATGATACCAAAAGTTGGGCCTCCAAGTTGCGATTTTATAATCAATATAAATTAATATTACAGCATATACGTATAAGCTGGCAAATCAGTTAATTAATATACATAAAAAAAATAATGGCATTTGTGAATTGATTTCATGTTCACATTTTCAAAGCCCCAACAACAAAAAAAAAGAACATGTTGAAGCTTGAAACTCATGAGTTTAAAAAAAGTCCATTCATAAAAAAATATATAAAATATTATAAAAAAAAGATATAATACAAAAAAAAAAAATCAAAAGTTTGAGGCCGAGATAAATTCTTGCCCGACCCAACAAACCGAGATTTTTCCTGGCAAGTCCTTTCTTCCGAAGCTAGAACCAGTTGGACATTATGCTATAATTATTATATGCTCGTCTGTTCAGTGGGCAAGTGCTCAAAAGCTATGATCCTAAAATATATTGAAGTATCCTTGCAGCTACGTGTTTTGAAAATTAAACAATATATATCATAGGTCAAAAATAAATGAATATCTTCATATGAATTGTAAACATTATTGTGTTAAATTACCACAACACATTATATCTAGAATTATGATACCAAAGTTGGATCTCAAGTTGCGATTTTATAACGTATAAAGTATACAGAAGTCAGTTAAATCAAACAATATATTATTTTTAAAGCAAGGAATGAAAATGTACAATAATGAACCGCCTTGTTGGATTTCTTTTGATTTTGCAGATATACGATTGCAATATACAAAAACAATGATGAATTACATTAAAAAACTTTAAAAAATATAACATTCATGAAAACATTTAATGAAAAGCAATATTGTTAGATAATATTGAAAACGGTCCCCAGAGATAAATTATAACTCACATAATAAAAATCAGAATATGTTAGACCTATTCACAAAATATTCAAAACGGAGCCCAGGGAAAAAAGTAAAAAAAAATTGTATGATAAACAGTAATAAAAAATACCAAATAAAAATTGTAAAAATAGACATCAAACGATTGAGGTCGAGCTAATCAAATTATTGCCCGAAACTTTTCATATGAATTGGAAATATTTGCAGTTTTAATTCACAGAATACATTATATCTATCACTATGATACCAAAAGTTGGGCATCCAAGTTGCGATTTTATAATCTATAGAAATTAATATTACAGCATATACGTATAAGCTGGCAAATCAGTTAATTAATATACATAAAAAAAATAATGGCATTTGTGAATTGATTTCATGTTCACATTTTCAAAGCCCCAACAACAACAAAAACAAACTTGTGAACGCTTATAGAGAATGAGTATCAGTACAAAAAAAAAAAAAACAACAACAAAAAAAAAAAAATAATCAAGAAACAAAAAAAAAAACATCAAAAAAAAACAAAAAAAAAATTAACTAGGCCGAGCCATTATTCGTCTGGCCCGACCCAAAGATTAGAGGTTTTCAACTGGCAGGTCTGCCTGTCAATGCTAGAACTATTTGAGAATTATAAAAGCACAAATGTATACTGGCAGGTCTCTGTCAAAGCTAGAATCAGTTGAGAATTTCAACAGCATTGAATGAATAAAAGTAAGTACTGGCAAGTTACCCTGTCACAGCTAGAACTAGTTGTGAATTTTTAGAAAAATAAAAAAATTATGGAGCAGCCATCGGTATTTAGAAATTTTCAAATTATATTATTCAGCAAAGAACTGCTAACCATCGTCAAGCTGGTTTATATAGTGATAACTGAGGCCAGTTTAAATAAAGCAATGTAAACATAATTAACAATTGCTACTTTTGTGTTTAAATAAAGTATTTGTCTGAAACATAAAGTTGTTACACGGGTAGTCTGTGCGTTGTGCTGCTTGAGTGACTATCTTACTGGAGCCCATGCGTTCCTGCAAAGATTCTGAATGACGTTTCCTGTTCCTTTTGGCATATCCTGGACACCCTTCCACCTTCCATCATTGTCTTTGCCGCCTTGCCCATACACAGAGTTGTGTAATTTTGTAAGTTTTTAAACTGCAACGCAACTTGGCGGCTGGTCTTTGACAGCTGCATATACAACCTGATCCACAGACATTTTATCTTGGAAAATGCATCCCGAGCCCCCTAAAGCTTCTTTCTCTTTACCATTGGTTTCCTAACTAGCTAACGCCAAGTCAACAGCTGATGTCATCTTCTTGCCCACTCTTGACTGCTTCCTCTTTTGCATGAAGTCAGTCAGTCAAGTTGGCAGCAAGAAAAGAAAAGAAAAGAAAAAAAAACGTTGGCCCAAGCAAAAGGTGTAACATGTCTGTGCAACAAAAAACCTGCAGCAGCAGCAGCAGTAGCAGCGGCAGCTGTCAAAATGACAGTTGAAAAAACAAACGAGGCGTCGGCAGGTGCTGGTCCATAAGCAACATTTGATAAACTTTTCATAAACACACACACAACCATTCACACACACACACAGACACACAGAGGTTGCTATACAAAACTGTGCATAAGATTTGCGTACTTGCAACTTACTTGGCCTGCTCGTAAGCGACACATTTCTGGACGTGCGTTGCAGCTGCCAGCCATAAAAAATCTTTAAAGAACACAAAACAAAACAAGCTGCTGGTTGGAACATGCCACAACTGCAAACTGAGACAGAAAACCAAGACTAAACTTCAAAATAAAAGGAGGTGGGAGCGGGGTGTTGAAAGGAGATTGCGGTCTAGCTTACCACAACTCAAGTTCTGCCTAAACTAATTACATGCGAAAAATGAAATCAAAGCCGTCAACACTTAAGAACTCATGCACACACACGCTCTCAAGTGTGTGCCACATCCACCTTTTTTTTATTTCTTATTTTTGGGCAGTCGTCGAGCTTTTGATGTGCCGCAGTCAAAAAGGCGATCGACAACAACAATATCAAGTCGAACAAAAGCCGCAAAATCAAAGCAAACGCATCCTTGTTCCACAGCCCAAAAGAACACTTCACTTTGACGGCGGCGTTGGCTAAGAAGAGCTTTTCGCACGCATTTTTAATCAATTTGTTGGTTTTTTATTTTTATTATTCTTATGCATATATTTGGCTTTGTTTGGTTTTACGTTTGAGCTGTTGACTGTGTTCGTTGTTGTGTTATTTTTGTTGTTGTTGATTTTGATTCGCTGTTTGGTGGTTAACGACAGAAGATGGTTACAAATAATATAAGCTATTAAGCGGGTTTTCAACCCGTTAAATAAATCAGCTTTTATTAGTCTTTGAATGGTTGCAGCTTTACGTACTTTTTATCATCAATTATATATCGTTTGGTATCTTTTTCGACTCGATAAACACAGGAACAGCCGAAGATTAAACTTCAGCCTGTTTCTAAGAAAAAACATTTTACTCCTTAACACAATTTTTAACCACTGGTTACAAACATATATAATTTATGTATTTATTAAGCTTCTAGGAATATTTTGCATTGCTATTTGTTTCTTGTGCAATATATTTGTCTTCTATAAAGCTAATGTGCAACATTTTTTTTTCTCCTTTCTCTAAATGACTTTTTGTTCCTTATGGCAACCGCGCAGAAGTTTCCTTTAAATTGTTTTGTTCTGTTTATGTTTGCCTGTAAATACGAATTGAATGTTCATAGAACCAATTGCATATCCATGTGCGTTTATTTTTATTTAACTTACCATCTTTTTCCTTATGTTCAAAATTTAATGTTTTCTCATCGTTGGCAAAGCTTAGCTGCTCTTCCATGGTTTCAGGAGAGGACGAAGTGTAAGGATACACATTTTCGTTATCAATTTCCGACTCGGAGCTTTCAAAGTAGCTAGGTTTACAGTTCTGATTATCGAGGTTATTCCACTCTTCATCCATTTTGAAAAGTTGAGCAAATTTGAACATACAACACGAAATAATTTCGATCGACTGAAAATTTAACACAGCAAAATCTTTTGACAAACTAAAAATTGCTGGCTAAGTGAATACAAGTTTCAGAAGTTAGAAAAAAAGTGTCTTATCAAATAGTTTAATTTAAAAACAAATCTTTTTTGGTCAAGCATGTTGATATTAAGCCAAGAAAATATAAACAAATAGCAAAATAATCAAATCTACAGGAAACGCAAATCTAATTTGATTTTTCAATTAAACGCATAGGCTTTACTTACTTTAATAACTTGATAAATTTGCTAAAACCAATCATATTTGTCTATATATTGTAATTGATTTTTGATCGCTTCCTTTCTTGTTGCATATGTATATATGTGTTCGCGGAATTATCAGCTCTAAGCCCCTTTCTTGCCACCTGTTGTGGCTGTTGCCGTTGGAGGTTTGCCCGTGAAACATCGTCAAGAACCGGCAACCGAAAGCAGCACCAAATCAACCATGCAAATTTCCTAAGCTTACCGCAAGACGCCACGCCATCCCTCTCTCTCTCTCTCTCTCTGTCCCTCTACGCTTACCCTGTCTGGCAGCTTGAATCTTATGACTTCCTCGCGTGGCAAGAATGGTGGGGGGGAAGGTGGGCGAGAAAGACGATAAACAGGAGCAGGACCAAAATGAAAATAGCGAGCCTGGCAGCAAATGCGTCAACTTAATTAGCAGCGTCACGTTTTAAGCATTGTTTGGAAGGGGATTGTGGGTGGTGGGGGGGTTAAGGTGGTAAGGGGCAACTGCCAGTCGGGCATATTGTTTTATATTGTTTTTGTTTTTTTTTTTCTTTTTTTTTTTTGTGTACTATCTCCGAATCTTTCAGTCCAAACGTGGAGCTTGCTCTGGTTCGGTTCGGTGCGGTTCGGTTCCGTGTTAATTGTTGCGCCTCACACAAAATTAATGAACTCAAGTTGTTTGTGTTGTTTTTATATAATTTCATTTTTTTTCCTTTGCTAAGGGTATTATTTCTTTCTTTCCCAACGAAATTCCTTAACGGAAATTGATACGCTCTTTGGTGGGGTCGGAGGGAGTGATGAAGAGAGGGGGGGATTGTTGTGGGTGTGGCTTTTTATTGCCTTGAATGGCATAATCTAATTGAAAAGCCATTTAAGCGTGCTGCATGATAATTTTTTTGTTATTTCTCCCAACCCCGACCTCCCCCCACTCATCACCCGGGCACACACACACACATACACCCTCCCTATGAACGAAACGTGAAGCTGGAAGCTCTTAACGTGATTTGAATTGATAATTTGCAACAATTAGACAATGCCCATGAAATTTGTCAGGCAAAAGTTGACGTCGAATTCTTCTCGCATGTTTAATTGAATCGAATGAAGTTTGACAGCTCAGTTCAGTTGGAATGCCGCCGTTTGGGGTGGCTTCGTGGGGTGGGGGATGGTTTTTTTGTCCACTTGAAAGTGACACATCGAAATGAGCGCCAGTTAACTGTTGAGAGTTGGCCAAAAGTTCTTACGCTCAAGTTACATAGTGTGTACACATATATATACGTAAAGTTGTTATTGCTTGTGTTGTTGTTGTTCTATTATGGTTTGGGCGCATTCCTTTTACGTTGGCTACGTGCGCCACCTGCTGGCCAGTAGCTGCAGCACGCCCAGTTCTGCAGTTATCACGTGACATACGATATTTGAGTTGTAGTTCTTTTTTAAAGTTCTTTTCATAGCTTTTAACTAGATTTTGTCTTTGCTTTGTGCACTCTGTGTCTGCTCATTCCCGCCCCTCCCCTCGTGTAGTGCTACACTCTGTCCGCTTTGCTTGGCATCCGCGTCGTCGTCGCATCCATCTATGAGGTGTTAATGCTTTGTAAAGTTTTCACAACAACACAAAGTGCGAGTAGCACAACGTATGTATGAGTGTAGCTTGAGGTGGGAGTGTTAAGGAGGGGCAGGAGTTGATTCTGTTGACGAGGTTAGCACAAAAGAGCTGAACAAGACAAAAAAAAACTTTGAAACTGTTTCCAATGATGTTTTTAAAATCTTTCTTGAATACAACAGACAATGATATCTATTCCAATATTTCCTTGTCCTTTTCTAGGTCATTTGACTAGAGTTCATTTTGTGGTTTTCTTTTGAAAGAAAGTATTATATTGACAAGATTTACACATATAAAGCTAAAAACTTGCATAAACAAATGTTTCAAAAGCGATTTAGACAAAGCTTATTGAATATCTTATGAACTTTTTAATAATTAAACAAAAGACAAAATACCAAATAGATAAAATCAAGCAACTTTAAAACAGAACGCGAAGAGCAGTTATTTAATAAAATTTATATGCAGTCATTACGAAATTTGTCGTCTTTTTTGGGGCAACTTTTTGGGTTCAGACACACACACACACGCATACACTTAAAATAGTTTTATTTCAATTAACAACAGAAATTCGATGAGTTTATTTGGTGTTGTTGCTGCGCTTTATGCGAGACAAGATAAGAGCAATGGCGGCGGCAAAACATTTTATGCCCGGCTTCGAGGTCCATGGGTCCAGCCAATGTAGTAGGGTTGCTTGGTGGCGGGCTGCTGCTGGGGGGGGGAGGTTCATAAAAGGGGGCATTGCGTGCTTAACTGCTGCACAGTAACTCGTATAAAGCCAAAATGTTTCTCTCTTTCTCGCTGTGTGTGTGATAATGTTGACAGATAATAAACTCGGAAAATTACAAAATTACAATCAACATATATGTATATGTGTGGAAGGAAAGAGACACAGCATAGGGTAAGAGCGAGAGAGAGAGAGTGTTAAAACATTTGCAAAAATGTCACATGTATGAGAAAAAGGGGGAGACGCTACTAATGGCGCACCATTGTCCTGGCCCCAGCTTTTTGGTCTCGTTCTGGTTCTGGTTTTGGCTAGCCCCAATTTTATGACTGGGAATAGGATGGCACTGACTCTGGGCCATTTTGGCGTCATGGCAAACGTAAATTTGCCACCACAAAACTATTCAATTGAAAGTTATTTACGTTTATTGTTTCATTTCATTGCCAGTTGGCAAAACATTTCAAATGCCAACCACCTAACCCACTGGAGCTCCACGGAGCTTCGCAAATAATTCAAAGTCAAAAGTTATTTTAAGAGCGAGCTTGCTGCTTGGCCATCTACTATCTAGTCGATCAGAGTTCTGTTTAAGATGGCTTTAAGCAATAGTAAACTGAATTGAGAGACGCATTGATTTATGGGCAAATGCCATTAGGCCCGAACAGCCCATCGATTAGCTACAGTTTGCCGAGCAATGCTCGAAATCTATACTTCCGTTGTTAATCATTGGCATCACTTAATGGCGGAAAACGGAAGGGGCCACGTTTTCCGCCATTCACCGACAGGCGCGCACACACACATACTATACAAACGGTAGACAAGCCCCAGTCAGAGACACAAGTGGCAAGTGGATCCGTGTTTGGGGCTACTGCGAACACGCCCTTCAATTACAAATCTATGCGAGCCGACTTGCCTAGTGCTTGCTTGCCTGCGAAGATAATCTGGTAAAGGACTTCCGGCCGGTGCGTGCGCTGCGTGTAAAAAAAATATAAATAAAGATTTTCCACAATGAAAGCAAAAACTGAATTACCAAAAACTCTATAAAGCGAACAGTGTGTCATTTGGGTCGTTTTCACGCAAAAATTAAAGTAATATATTCTTGAAATGTCATCAAAGTACAAATTGAGAGTATTAAGCTTGTCAATTTTTATATATTTTTTATATTTTATATTTATATTTTTTCAACGTTCTTTTCATTTCGATTACATTTAGTAATTTGCTTCAATCGCATACATATATATCGCATTAGCTCCCATCGCATATATTATTTTCAATAACCACAAGGACATTACATTCAAATAATTACCAAATACATACACAAGTACGTAAAGATTCGATCATTATTTATATTAGATCTGTAATCAGCTGTTTAGTAGGCCGTTGGCGCCATTGATCAGTACACTTGTTGTATGCCGAAAGTTTGAGTAACACATTGCTGACGAATGTGATCGAATCGAAATCGATCAAATATAATTGACGCGATAATTGGAGATCTGATTGTAAAGACGACATTGTAAAAAACAAATGTAGTAATAAAACATTAAAATGTCTTCGAAAACCGGCTAAAAGTGATATATTTGTTCCACAGTGCGCCTGTTCAGGACTGTAACTGAAAACGTAATGATATACGGCCGTGAAATCGAATCGCGGCATGAGAGAATTGTTCATACACACACACACACACACACAAAGAGCGAAGGCTTTAAGTGCTCGCTGCTGTTTTACTTCTTTGGAACAACTAGTATGACTGTTTCCAGAAGTTCCCCCCGCTTCTGATTCGTAACTCCTATCTACGGCTGTAACGTCTACGGTTACTACTACTTCGGATCTCGAGCGCTGGCTACGGTTTCTTGGCAAGTTCCTTGGACAAATTCAACAGACTCCAACTCCGATTCCGTTGTCATCCTTTGTATGTGCATTGGCGTGGATTTCTTGGCGCTGCAGCCAAAAATTTATTGCGCCGCTGTGCCGTGTTGCGTGTCCGCACAAACGCAAAAAGCCGTAGAACGAATGAATGAAAACGAAGACTAAGACGACGAAGTCAGAGACATTGCCCAGCGGGTTGCATGTCCATGTTGCCCAGCACGTCGCCAGCGCCTTCTACCTTTCAGTCAGCCTGCCAGCCGGCCTGCCTGCCTGCATTTTGGATAGGCGTTGGCATTGCGTTTTCGACGGCCGTGTTGAAATTGACAGCAAAATAATTGGTTGATTATTTATGAGACAAACGACCGAGACGATTTGACTCCCCCAAACTCCAACCAAGCAGCCAACGAGCCATTCCATTCGGCTAGCCAAAGTTTGTTTAGGCCGCATTTTAAATCAAGAAGGGAATCTTTGAGTTAGTTTAGCATGAGGAACAACTGCATCTGGAGGACTGGAAAATTGATAAATATTTTACCTTATAAAGTATAGATACCAAGTGTAGGAAATTAACATTTGTCTGCACCAGCTAGAAGTTCATTAGTCAAATACAACTAATTGTATGTCAGAGAAGAACCAAGTCGTTAATCCGACCAGACAAAGATGCGAAAGAGGGGCGGCCCCTTTTAGGCCTTGTCATGGGGCCCAACATGAGAAACGCCCTGGTTACTGGGACTGACTTGGCTTTGATGTTGCACAAGGCATACATGCTACACAACTGATTGTTATCCAAATAGTTATTTAAGCAATTCAAATTGTGGTAATTAAAAATGGCCAACAGGCCACACACATACACATACACAAATGCAGTGTTGGGGTAAGAGTTGCGTTAGGGTTTTGCTGGTTATACCTAGACAATGGTTTAGATGCAGGCACTTGACATATGGAGCTAGGGTTCTTTGGACACACACACACACACACACACACATAGATGAGAGTGGGATGAGGCGAGGAAGAGGTTTTGGCTTGGGTTCCATTGCCTGCGGCTAGCTGTTATTATTTTTGTCACTGACAAAGCAAATCACCGAAAACCAACAAAAACAAAATCCGCATAGGAACACACACACACAGAGAGAGGCGTAACAAACGATGTCGCCGGCAGTAGCCAAGGCAAGTAGAGGGAGAGAAGGAAAAAAATATGAAATAAGGGAAGAGAAGGCGGAGGAGCCTCGGGCATGGGCCTATGGAGTAGTCGTAACTGGCCCGGTCCTAGGCAATTTTCCTGTTGAATTATGAGGATATTTGTTTCGTCATGAAAGATTGGCCTCGGTCTCGGCCAGCTGCATTTTCTGCACTTCTCTCTCGCTTTCTCATTTTAATCCTTATGCAACGGGGACGACTGTAACTTTTTTTTTCTGTTCTATGCTTTATGGTTTCTGGGATTTGTAGTGCTCCTTGTGGTGATGCTGCGTTTTCAATTTGTTGTTGGCGTTGTTGGCGTCGCTGGACGCAACAGAATCGTCAAGTTTGCCTTCGTCTAGAGCTTACCAAATGCACTGATGCCACACTTTGGGGCAACGCTGCAAGTGAAATGCACTCCACTGATTCCTGGGGGAGGCAGGAGAACTTGCGGATTCTCTGGGTCAGGTGTTATGGGGACGGGGATGCTGTTGGATGCTGTTGTCACGGCCAAAAAGAGCAAAACCCACAGTCACACACACATGCACACATACGTATGTGTATCTGGTAACTGTAACACATGAGTCTTAGCCCGGGCGTCGGACTGGCCCGATTGCATCTACAATTCATAGAAATTTCAAACGATGCGTAAACGAAAACGGAAAATGCACACAGCAAGAGTAAAAAGGAGGAAGACAAGGAGACTGTAGGAGGCGGGAGACTGGCTCAGAACGTTGGCGAACACTCTTGGTCATCTTTTCAGTCAATGGGAACTGGGAACTGGATGCTGGACGCTGGGATCCGGGGTCAACGTAAACGAAATTGTTCAACGCATCGCTGTGGGAACTTCTCTGCACAAGGACCAAAAATTGCGTTTTTCGAAATGCATGCGATGACCGATGAGAAAGTCAGAGATGCGAAAAGAGAGTAAGAGGGGTGGGGCAAATTGAAGTTAGTTTGGGTTAAAAAGGAGCTGTGCAAAATCCGACTTTGGTTGATGATGAGTGTCGTTATCGCTTTTGTGTTGCTTCGTTTTTGTCATAGCTCTCTTCGAGTGGGGGGCGCCATAACCCGGCTGAAACGGGAGGAGTAGAGAGGAAACGGTTTCGAGTATTCCAACTGCAACTTGAATTTACATTTCGATATAAGCCCTTGGTTCTGCACACACACACACACACACACAGCAACAAGAGCAAGGAAGGCAATTGGTGCAGTTGTCAAGGATCTCTTGGCTCTCTGCCGGAAAAAGAGCTTCGCAGTCGACTTCGTAGTTGGACGGTGATGTAGCTGCACGGATTGATTTACGTTCGAAAAGATTTCTCAAGTGCGACAGAGTGAGTTCTGCAAACAGAAACTCATTCCATTCCATGCCATGCCATGACTGCACATTTTTCTATATATGTTTCCCAGATGTAGTTTTGCATTTTGACTACTTGGCATTTAGAAAGAGAGAAAAATAGATAGAGCAAGAGAGAGAGAAAGAGAGACGGATACGGCGATGGAGCACAGTCAACTACTGAGATTTATCAAAAGGTAATTTATATATGTGGGTGTGCAATTTATATATAGATACACTAAAAACAAAACCCCCATTAACCCCCCACCTCACACACCACACACACCAACACACATGCATTGAGCTTTGTTTACGTTGCTGTCTGTTTGCTTTTGGTCTGACTTCTGCATCTCAAACTTTTGAAATTGCTGTTGCAGTTTGCATTTTGTAACTTACGCAACAAATTTGAAGAGTATTTCGTTGAAAATAAATCGCCTGCCCAAGCATCCCATACGACCAGATTGCCCCCCTTTTAGGCCAACGTAGGAGAGTCGTTTCTAGTTTTGCCATTTGCAATCGGAGTCAAAGACGAAAGCATGGAAATTACTTCGCATTAGAGCACAAGAACAGAGAATAGGCGACAGAGAGCACCAACCTAAAACTTGATTTGGATGCTACTCAAACAAACTGGATTACATATTTCGATGCAGGCAAGCATTATAATTGGAGACTAACCTCTCTTTCAAAATCTCTAATTATTTTAAAGGAATAAAACTCTTTTTATATGATTAAATTTCCCTTTTTATACCCTGAACCCATTTAAAATGGGTAAAAGGGGTATAATGGTTTTGTGCAAAAGTATGTAACAGGCCGAAAGAAGCATCTCCGACCCCATAAAGTATATATATTCTTGATCAGCATCAACAGCCGAGTCGATATAGCCATGTCCGTCTGTCCGTCCGTCCGTATGTATGAACGCGTCGATCTCAGAGTCTATAAGAGACTATAAGCAGTCTTTAACCCCAGAACACATAAGCTCGCCTAGTCCCTAGGCAGTACAAGTTTATTTCAAATTTTCGATAACTGTTCCCGTTTCCGATATACACATGTGATCGATAACAAAAAAATCTTGAATTTGGATAACTTTCAGATAAGTTTGAAACACTATTTGAAATAATGACAATCTGTGAAAGCTTTGTTGAAATCGGAGAAGAAACACCGGAGATATGGAGCGTTGAAGTTAAGAAAGTTTGCACTACTCGAGTACACACACACATACTTACAAGAACTGGCTGTACGCGTAAATTATAGGGTTCAGGGAATTGTAAAGTTGGGATTTCTCGACTAGAGTTCGGTAATGGAGCTAACAATATGTATGTGGAAAAAAAGCGACGCGCTTTAAAACACCGATGACCTCTGGTATATAAGTTAAGGAGTAAAAACGATCTTTAACATATTAAGTATAAAGATATTTTCATGCATTTATAAATGGGTAGTTTATTATCGCGTGTCGGAATAATTTGCGGCTAGAAGAGCACCCAGCCCAAGACTAGAAATGTCAGCTGTATGCCGTCAGGGGGGACATTCTAGAATATTCCGAAATGAGAAACATGCCAGAGTGGAACGCAAATGCATAAATTCAATTTTCGCCTGGCAAAAGAAAGAGAGTAGAAAAAAGTTGCATAATTTAACGCTGTCTATATGGACACAGAGAATGGCAATAGATATGGGCGATAGGTGGGATGCATGTGTTTGTGGTCGTTGTTCGCAGCCTGTATCAATGACCAAAAAGAGAAAGAGAGCGCGACGCTATGATGTAAAAAATTGCAAATCGAATCGAAAAAGCAGCCAAACGAACGACATTGCTACCAATGCCAACGAATGATGGGTGAGGATGGGTGGGGTGGTTGGGTCAACAGGCGAACCGGCTGGACTGCATACCAAAACGTCAAGAGCACTCGCACGACAGTAACACGCCTAAGCCCCCGGCTACCCATTTGGTTCACTTTCATTCTTTCTTGCACCCGAGGACCCGCAGACGAGCGAACGGAACGGACCGGACCGGACAGGAACCGGACCGGAGGGGAGCAGAGCGGGATGGCAATGGCCACGGTATAAACATTGTTGACATTTGCCAAACCTACTTTAATCACTTTTTAACCCCATTTGATACAGTGTCAACATGCATGGGGCGGCGGCTCATAAAATGGACACTCGACAGTCAGCAGGGCTGTTGGCCCGTACAACTAAGGGAGGCGTGGGGCGCAAACTGAATGCAGCGCAAAAATAAAAGCGCAAAAACTTCGACGAGTGACAAAAAATGCCAATGACAAACGTCGAAAAGGAAAAAACGAGCAAAAAAATAAATATATGTGTATGTATGTATCCAAAAATGGAAAGCACAAACAGCAAAAGAACATTTCTGGCATTCAGCGTTCGTTGTGCCCGCTGCCTCGTTGACCCTTTTTGGGGGGGTAGTCCATGTGCTTTGTAAATGCCATGGTATGGTCAACGGGCCGAGCTGCCAAAGCAATTGATTTACTGCACTTTGTTTGCCAAAAATTAATTGAGTTGATGACAAGTGCAATTGATTTATGCGGGACTCAAATGAGTGTGGACTAACGCATGGATGAGCGGACGGACAAGGAGGACGGACTAATGGATAAAAGGATGAGCAGATGGATGAGCCAGTGGCATCGGATGGACGCTTAAATGAATGGATAAGCAAGGGCCACTAAAATGCGGGCCAATGCTTCAAGTTCACTTTTTTTTCCAAGAAAACCTCCCAAAAAATGTGACACAAGTAAGGCTATAACTCGGGGTTAGGAACTCTTTTAAATGAGTACTTCCAACCTTTCTAAGAATATTTGGAAACTTTTCTAATTTTGATTTGATTTTTTTGGGTAAGCTGAAGTGAAGAAATAAGTTAAATATTTTAACGTTTCATTCTTTATAGATAGAGCATCATATGGAACAACGCAGCGTTGGCCATGTTGGCAAACATCCTGGACATCCATTTTTCCAGCACACTACTCGCGCATTCATCATTTTGTGAACCCTTGTGTTGCACAGTGTAAGAGTGTAATGCCGGACGGGGGTTTCCACAGGCGCTTTTATACAGCGGCAGGTGTCAAAGGCAACGCTGTTAAAAATGGTTAGCTACCTGGGGGAAAGCCCCCATCTTGGGCACCGTGTTCTGTCACGGAAGCGTGCCGCGCACACATGTCATTCCTCTGGACTCTTTGGTCTCTTTCTCGTCCAGTTGGTTGGATGGTTGTTCGCCGGTTTAGGTTTAGGCCAAAAACGACGAGCGACGCAACGGAAATAAGCGCCAAGCGGATGCCAACAAACGAAGCAAATGATTCATTTCCGATGATGCGACAGCGTTGCGCGTCCTGCCCTCCACATGCTATCACACTGCTCTGCATTCCCATCGAGAGCCGGTGCCAGTGCCAGTGCCAGTGCCAGAGAGTTCGCCTTGTCATCGTCGATGTCAGGCCACCAAAAATTTGCATGAAATGCAAAATCAAACGGACCAAGGGAGGTGAGTTGTGTGTGTGTGTTTGGCATAGGGCATAAGGCGGTGTTTGGCTGACTGGTTGGATGGCTGGGCTAACCTAGCTATGCTGGGCTTGGCTGGCATCACGCGTCACGTTTCACATGCCCCGTGCAGGTTGACGGGCGAATGTTGCCACTGCCGTTGCCATATTTTATGAGTCCGGTCAGCGGCGCAGCGTGTGTTATTGATATGCTAACGGTAAATGTCATTGTGGTAAGGGTGCAGAAGAGAGCTCTGCATTTGACGGCTGTGCGGAAGTGGTTAAGCCGGGCTATAGGCCATGCCACTGACCATCAGCACCCAACTTCAACGCCAACTCCATTCAGCAGCTCACCAGTTTTGACTACGGCGACATATGTCGCGGGCAAACGTGTGAAATTTTAAGCCAACATTTTAGCACTGGACGCGCCCCATTTATAAAGCGCCCGCGACCCCTTGCACTCGATGTTTGATGTGTGCTGGGGACAGACAACATATTGGAAATCAAAATGTTGACATGCAGTCGGCAACATTTTTCAATTAAGCTGATGAACAGCAGCAATAACAATAACAAGTAAGAAGGCTATAGTCGAGAAATTCCGACTAGACAATACCCTGAACCCTATACCTTACACGTATAGCCAGTGCTTGTAAGTATGTGTGTAACTTCAATGCTCCATATCTTCGGGTTTTCTCAACCGAATTCAATTCAAGTTTCACGTAAAAGTTTTCCAAATTCAAGATTTTGTTGTTATCAATCACATGTGTATATCGTAAACGGGAAGAGTTATCGAAAATATGAAACAAATTTGAATTGCCTAGGGATTAGGCGAGCTTATGTTCCAAATCTGGAGTCTCTAGCTCTTATAGTCTCTGAGATCAACGCGTTCATACATACGGACGGACAGACGGACATGGCTATATCGTCTCGGCTGTAAATGCTGATCAAGAATATGTATACTTTATGGTCGGAGATGCTTCCTTCTGCCTGTTACATACTTCTGTACAAAACCATTATACCCTTTTTACTCATTTTCTATGGGTTAAGGGTATTAAAACAAAGATCATCTGCATGGAATGTGAAATGTGGCAAATGGAAACGGAACCAGCACATGGAAGAAAGTATCCCATTGGTTGTTATTTCTTATTTCTGACGGATTTCTTCAGATCGGCAATAGATTAGTATATTGATATCTGCATTTAAAATGAATATTCGAAGATTAGTTCGTGTATGAAAAAGTTTTGTGTGCTAAGCAACAACTGATGAAACGAACGCATACGCAAAGTAAAATCCGACTTGTCGAGTTTAATATACTAACATTCACGAAATAGATAATGTATTTATGCCAGAGATATGCAAATGACTTGAATGTGCAACAAGAAATTTCCAAAAAGTGTTTCGAATTCATAATATAGTTTGCGGTAGTTGAAAGTATCGCTTGAATATGATTCCATCCCAATCACACTATATTATTTGTCAGATCTATTATAACGTTTTTATAGTTGCATTTGTATAATATTTATATTATAAGGATCTGGGACCGAATAAAACTAGCCCGACAGCATACACTGGCAATTGTTCACAACTGAGCTGTGGACAGCTGCCAGTGATTGCGCTCAGGTGATTGGGTTATTAATAATTGTTTGTTGCTTGATTGTTCGTTGTGTATATTACAGAATGGCTATGGAATGAAGCTGGCAAGGAGCACAGTGATGTCGTCCGGCTTGCCGCCCTGTGCCTCAATATTATGTCGTCTGGCATTCTGACTAAATGGCGAATCATAATTTGGATTGAAGCTGATCGTTCGTGCCATCAATGCCACCGTATTGGCAAACATCTGCAGCTGGACGCGATCACTGATGCCAGCCGCAGGGCTGAGCACTTGGAGGAGCAGTTCTTCAGACACATTGTCGTAGACGCCATCGGTGGCCAATATGATAATATCGCCGGATTGCATTTCGAACTCCAGCAGAGCGGCACACTCCGGCTTGTCTGTGAGCACATTGAGATTGCGGCCAGGCGGCGGCACGGCCAACTGATATGGTGTATTAAAGTGATGCTGCTGTTCGATGGAGCGACAGACAACGGCTCCGTTTCTTATGATCAACAGTCCACTGTCACCAATGTTAGCCGCATGCAGAATGCCACTGTCACGTTGCAGGGTCAGCACACAGGCAGTGCTGCTGCCGAGGATCGGCTGCTTTTGCTCCTGCAGATTGAAATAGGCGCGTGCAAGCAGTTGTTCCGGTTGCGAGGCCTGAAAGTCAGCGGCATGTGAGAGGCGCTCGCAGGAGCTCATTAGGAAGCGGCTAAAGTGCCCAGGATCAATGCCATAAACGCGCCAGCCACCAACACCATCGGCCACGCCAAGTGCATCCGCCTTCGTTGTGGATGCCTTGAACCAGGCATCCTCACCAAACTGACCGCGCAAATAGTCAGGGTACATGGCCATGTCCTTGGGGAAACCACAGACAACACTTATAAGATGCATCCGCTGCTCCTGTTGCGGCTCCTTGTCCGCTTTTGATGTGGATTCCAACGCTGCCCTGCTGTCGGATGTGCATTGTGCCTTCAGATTCATGAGGCTGTTGTAGAACTGACTGCCAGTAGTCGCTGCCATGCTGGCTGCCTCAGAGATGGAGCTAAAGCCGTTGTCCAGCGCCCGTTGAATGCTGCGTCTGGCATTGTCTAAATAATCATTCATGTTTGCTAATAACTAATCGATGATATTCACGTTACAGGTAAGTCATACAACTAGTTAAGAAACATTTACCAAGAATAAGAGTCAATTAATGAGATGCGAAAAATGAAATTGAAAGTATATTTGTATTATGTATGTTGTTTATGTGTGTGTGTGTGTGTCTGTGTGTAACTAGCAAAAGCCAATGTAAAACTAAATTTTATTAATATTGTTCCCACAC
The DNA here is from genome assembly GCA_035044485.1 of Scaptomyza reducta. Classification (NCBI taxonomy): domain Eukaryota; kingdom Metazoa; phylum Arthropoda; class Insecta; order Diptera; family Drosophilidae; genus Scaptomyza; species Scaptomyza reducta. Next base: position 243,806 of record JAWNNV010000328.1, read on the forward strand.
ACATTTAGACAATCGGAATGCTCAAAGCCAACTTGTTCCCCGAACTTTTGGTAAGTTATGATAACGAATTGATTATATATCTATATGTACATATACATAATTACATTTTGTGCTTTAATCAAATTCAAACATAATTTAATCGCTTTAAGGAAAAGCGAACTCCAGGGGATCGCTACTGTATTCTGTTGTCTGCATTTAGCTAAGTGGCTGCCATAGACAAGCAACAAACAGTTGTATACTTATAGGCGCACATCACACATCAAGCACTCAAATGTGGCAGTCAGTCAATCAGTTGGTTACTTTCTCCATCTACCAGCATATCTTCAGCACTGGCTGACTGCTTCCTCCGGAGCATGTGTATGTGTGTGTCTATCTGTTTGTCGCTCTATTTGCTTCAACACCCACTGCAAATTAAATTCATTAGTCAACTTCCGGTATCTCACACACACACATATAGAGTAATGCTTGAAGCCGTTGCCATGTGTTGCCTGTATGCCTTTCTGCCTGCCTGCCTGGCTGCCTGTTCGATTCAGCTGACTGACTGCCTGTCAATTCAGACGGATTTGAAGTCAACTCAATTTGAAATCAATAGTGTGTAAATAATCCTTTCACACCGACGCACATAAATACCCAGACGCACATACCCACACACACACACACACACACGCACACACACGCACACACATACCCATGTGTGGCATCATCATTTAGGTATTGCAGCTGCATCTGCTTCGGTATTGTCTAGCTTGCCTGACTGGTTGGATGGCTATCTGGCTGGTTGTTGTGTACTTGAAAACATTTTTGCATTGATTGCACTTCATATCGCTCATTCATTCATTCATTCATTTGCGTTGCACAGTTGCACAGGCCGTTTATTCATGCCTTGCCATTGGCATGTGTTGCCTTATTTCGGGGCACACACACACATACGAAAAACCTGCCTGCCTGACTGCCATTAAGCCGACGAGACCATCACACTACTGCCACTGCATTGCCCAAAGTATTTAAGCAATTCAATGGCATTTTGACAGCAGTCGCCAACAGGCAACCCCCTTGCATCCCCCCTTATCCCTTAGCAGCCTACCCAACTTCTCTCTGTAAGCTGCACCACTTCAGCCACGTCGAGTGGCAAGCAATGAGCTATGCATGCAATTTAAGCGCTCACCAAGTGCTGCACAGCCGCACACGGTCCAAATGCAACTGCATTTGTTTGCCGGGTGTTATCCTGTCGCCCCACAGCCCACACCCTCTCCCACTCAGCCACCCGAAATGTAAAAAAACAAACCCAAAAAAAATTGGGAGCTCTGCGGGAGGAGCTAACGACTGCTGCTGCTGTCATTCCAATGTGCAGTAAAGTTGCCTCAGGCTCCTATTAAGGTCCTGTTGGCTATTAAATAGGCGTCGGAGAAGATGCTTTCGGAACGGGCAAAGAGAAAAAGTGGGGTGGGAAAGGTGCATACATGCCTCACCTCCAATGACAATTCCACTTGGTATGTTTGTGTCTGTAATTGTGCATAATTGAGTTGAGTTTGGCTGCCACTTGGTGGCTATTAGCAAATGGTGGGGGCAGGCAGACGCATAGAAGGGGCGCCAGAGTGTTTCGTAGGCAGTTCCTACGGTAGGGATAACGGCTTATAGGGGGTAATTTAAAAGAGTAAAGCGCATTTAAGATAGAAAAGCGATTGTTAAGTGATCTTCGAATTTGTATAGAAAACTATTGGAAGAGAGAGTGAGAGAGAAAGGTAGTAGAAAAAAAAGGAAAGAGAGAGAATAATAGTGTAGTAGGCAATAAAAGATAAAGTTGACTTAATATAATTCTTTATTTAATAGCACGTCCACTCATAGCAGCGACCATCACAAGACTCCCTCCTTCGATCTCGTCAGTCTTAACATGTACCTCCGGTTTCTCATTTAACAGATGTTAAATGAGCTTAACATTACAGCTTAAAGTACTAGTGGTGGCCTAATACCAATGTGTGTTAGTGGTGGCCTGCTACAATAGAGAGATAGAAATAAAGAAAAAGAGAGTTCGAAAGACATTGGGAACGAGAGCCGAAGACATACATTGAAAAAGAGAGAGAAGAATGGAGAGAGTGAGAGTATGGATGAAAATGGATGCAAGAGAGGGAGAGAGAGGGATAATAAACTTAACTTTTCCCTGTTTGACTTTAGGCAATGTTAATCCTACTAAAAGTTGTAATTTCTAGGTTAAATCATTAAAATCAGTTAACTCTATTACCACAAATTTTATTTATCTTTCAGATACTTGATCCGCTCGATACCGACAGCCAAAGTTTCTGCCTGTAAAACGTCACCAAGACATACCAATATAATTTGGAATTCCGTTTTCGTCTGAGGTCTGTCTAATGAATCCAAAATTGTTGTAGGAAATGCCACAAATAGCTGCTTCACCATCTGAGTATGCAACCTGTGCATCCCTCTTACTGCTACGCATCTAAGCATAAATGCAGCAAATGCAAGCTGTTCGACATTCATAGTAACATTCAGAAGAGAAAGCATTCAGGCGAGCATTTCAATTAATTTCATTAGAATCGTACAATTAATGCACAAAAGCGGACAGTTGGACTTGTGGTAGCAGCAGCAGCAGCTCTCCCTGGGGCTGCCACTCAACGCACCAGACAAAGGACAAAGCAGACTCAAGCACAGCAGCAGGCAAGCAAGAAACAAAGGAGGCGTAATAGGTGAGTGAGTGGTGGGGTGGTCTACTTGACGTCCACTTGTGTGCGCTTTTGGCCACAATTGTTGCTGACCAATGATCAATTTAATAGGAAAACAATATTGATAGCCCAGACCAGAGACGCATACGTCGCCAGGGACTTCTTTGCTGTGAACCGTACCGGACCGGACAAAACTGAACCGAACTGAACCGGACAAGACACTTGACGTTCAAGTTTTGAAAACGTTGAGCGGTGGCGGAAGTGTTGCGGTCGGTTTTGCCTCTTTGGGTTCTACTTGGGCTTTGGGGTTTGGAGTTAGGGCTTCGAGTTGGTAGTTGGTAGTTGGGGTGCGGGGTTTGGGGTTACGGCTTAGGCATTCAGGGCAGCTACTACAGCTATTGCTACTATGCTTTGTTTGTTTGAAAACTTGCTAAACTTTTGGTGTTGTGCTGTAACTAAATTTTAAAACACATACACACACTTAAAACTGCAGCTAGTTGGCAACACTTTCACTTGTGCGTTGTCTTTGGGCATTTGCCAGGACTCTGTTTGGTTTCTTGTGGTTTATTATTCACGCCTGAATTGATTGTAAATTAAAGTTTGCCAGGTCCTTGGGTCGCCAGGTCCTTAGCATTCAGCGTTCGTTCGTTTATTCGTTCATTTCGTTGTGCATTTTGAGGTCAGCCTATGGCAAAGTTTTCTTTTGTGTGTGCGAATTGGTTACTTGGGCCGCTTCAGCCTCATCCACAGACCCTTTGTCCATGTGAGCTATTTGTGCTCCCCTCTCTCTCTCTCTCTCACTGTTCGTCCTTGTCCATGCTTGCAGGTCCTTGTCGCCAGTGTTGTCTGTCGCCTCGCTGCCCATATTAGAAGCCAAAAGGCATTCAAGTGCACATAAGACGATTACACATCATTTAACCGACGCACTGCAAAACTATGGAGCAGTGTCCTCTCTTTCCCCCCACTTTCTGTCGCACTCTTATTCCACATCTGTGGGCCTGTAATTGTTGCTCCTTGGCAAGGACTATTCCTGGCTCGCCTTTATTGACTGCTGCATATTGATTATTGTTACAATGTCTTGCCTTTCCCTGTCAGAGACTTCATTTTGTTGCTCTTTTTGAACATGAGTTCACTTGATTGCCGGCATTTGTCCTTCTTGTTTAAAATTCAATCGTTGTGCCTTTACACACAGACACACACATTAGCCTTCCTCTTTGGGTGGTTTGGTTTGTGTTTGTCTAAATTTTAAGACAAAATTAATTTGGTGTTAATACAGTGAAAGTGTTTTCAACTTAATACCCAAGTTTGCAGGCAATAGTTTTGTTGTTCGCTAAACTTTAAGATTCAACTTAAAGCTGAAACAATTTGAGTTTACTTTTGGCCAGTTTACTACTTTTTTAACATTTAATTTGCATTGATTCGATGTTCGTTGCGACTGGGAATCTGATATATTATATCAGATCCTGATCTTGATTCCTTCTCTTTATTTCGATAGTTCGACAACAAACTCGTTCATGGATTGAAATTACTCAAAGTCTACTTATGTTGCTGTGGAGTATAGGTATTTAATGTTACCCGTAGGCTGATTTAGACTAAGCCTTTGACTTGAAATGATGGACAGAAACTAGCACGTTGACACTTCTATGTGTGTACTTACCTTTTAAGCTTTTCCTCTGTTTTTGTGAGTGTGTGTGTGTATGTGCTCAGGTCAACTGCTTAGGCAAGAAACTTTTGCCACTTGGCCAGTTTGCTCAAGTGGCCAAGAAGACGGGCAGTCGAAACTGGCAACTGGCCACTGCCTAGGCATCTAGGCATGCACTTGGCGGTAGCTACTCATCCAACTGTTTCTTACCACTGACGCATGGCCAACAACACCGTTGCATACTTTGTGGAATGCAGCTAGCAGCAGGCGGGCAGGGCACTCGGAGTAAAGCTGAAGATTGTTGGGATTTAGGAGTCGGGTCTTGGGTGCTGGGTGCTGGGAGCTGGAAGCTTGGACATCAAAGTTGCCAACTTTCAGCTTGAGGAATTTTCGACAAGGCGACTTGAAACTTTTGTTACTTTGCAGGTTGCAAAGATACCTGAACACAAGAAAAAACAAAATAAAAATAAAGAAACTCTGAAGAAAGCAACTGAAACAAAAAAGGACACCACGAAACTGGGCACATAGCAAAAGTGCTGAAGAAGAGCATCAGGCGACAAGCTTTAGGGTTTAATTGCTGTGTTGTGTTGTGTGTGTGTGTTGTTGTTGTTGTTGGGGTATGGTGCTGCTGGTCGCAGAACTCGGCTGCCATATAAATTTGCCAGGGTAGAGAGAAGGACGCTCAGGTGTCCTTAGTGGTATTCTAATTACTAACAAACTTAATTTGCTACAAGTTATTTGCGCTTACCCTTTCCGAAACTCTCCCTTGTTACACAGCCTCATGGAAACCACGAGCCATTCGAGCGAGTGCACCACCTAGTAGCTGTACTAGTTATAATTGCTTGGCTTAATGCGTCCCCTTCTTGCGACTAGTTGAGGCACTTTAAACTACATGCCATAGGTTGCATACCTTATGGCATAGCTATGAAAAAGCACTGGAATTGATTTTACTAACTTAATACTAGCTATCGCTAAATGTCCATGTATTAACTTAGCGCATCCGACTGACTGATTAATTTATGGCTGATTAGGCGAATAAACAACCTAAACGAAGGCAACTGTTAGAGATTATCAATTGAGGTGTGTTGGGAATTTAAACGATTTGTGCAGATCAAAAAGTAATTTTCTATGATTGCAGATTTATTTTCAGATCAACAAAAATATACATATATATATATATATATATATATATATATATATATTGTTGGTTTCATTTTGAATAATGATCCCCACTCAACATTATTGACCTACGTTGGAGTTGGCGAATGAGAAGCGGCTGCTACGACACCATATCAATTTCCTTGGGCGGCACTTTATTGCCCGAGTCGCCGTCTGGATGCCGGTCACTGGGCAAGATGAAGTCGAAGATGAAGTTCAACTTGATGTCCAAGTCTGTGGCGCGGTCAGCTTTAAGCACCGTTAGACCGACCAAAATGTTCATTGTAAATTATGCGCTTTGGTTTACAAATTGCATGTGCCGGCCAGCACGAAGGATGTGGCAAGTCATTTGGCTGGCACAGCGGCGACACGAGAGAAACGACTCGACTTGACTTGAGTTGGACTTGAGTTGGTCCATGCATACACACACACATCCAAACACATCCCCCTTCTTTCCTCGTCCCCTTTGTGTTTTGCTTTTATGTTGCTGTGTAACTAATGCGTGGTTAAAGTTGTTGCCATGTATTCAAATGAGCTGCGTCTCACAGGCTGCGGCTGAAACTTGTTTGGCAACTTCTTAGACATACTTTTCTTAGGCTCCCAAGCTCCCATCCCTCTCGCCATCCTACTTCTCTTTGTCCTTGTCCAACTGGACATCAGCATTGGTTGCCAGTGGAGTCACTAGCAAATATTTTATGCTTTACGTGGTCAGGCTACGGCAGTTTGAGAAATTACGTGGTACTCCGCATGCAACTCGACCCTGCATACACCCACCCACCTCAATCTCCACCCCACTCTCATGCTCCGTTTATGGCACATTGTCTTTCGTTGTTGCGCACTTGCATTTAGTATTTAACATGCGCTGCCTAAAAGTATGCAAAGTTATTTCTTGCAAACCTTTTTGCGCCCTCTAACTAAATGCTGCGTCTAACTCGCACACAGTCCATGCTCCGCCGCACCAAAAACTTGACTTTTTATCTCCAACCAACTGAAAGTACCCAACCCCCCCACACACACACCACCCCCGTTCAACTAGTGCTGTCCAGCAAAAGCTTTTGTGTACTTAGCTGAAAACGCCGAAAAAAGTTGTAAACAACGTGTAAAAAATTTGCGCAGAGAAAACGTGCAAAATGCGTTTAGTTCTTCGCCGCTGGACTCTCTGTCTTTCTCAAATAATTTATTTTAATGATAATGATAATGCATGGCAGCTATTCGGAGATCGTATAATGGCCGACATCGTCTCTGGCCTTAACTAAGTGGCTGGCTCTCTCTTCTCTTTCTCTTTGTTTGTTTCATTCTTTTTCTGTGTGTGTGTCATATGCGTGCGGCAAGAGGGTTGGGATTAGAGGTTAAGGTGCAAGTCCGCGCCCATAACACCAAAAATTTTGTTTAACCCACAAAATAGACCAATAACTAGCTGCCACTTTTCCATATTGCCTCGAAATATTAAATGCGCCAACACGCCCACTTAAGCGATGCCTTAGGTACAGAATGGGTTGAACGGGCAAGGAGCTGAAAGAATGTGATGTTAGAGTTGGGGTACTACTTAAAGCGCATCATTGTAAAACCCTTTCGGCAGCTACAAGACAAGTGCAAAGTTTTCGCCACAAAAACTTTTATAGAAGCATAAAACTTGTGCATTTTTTTTTTGGACAAAGCAAAGAAGAAGCAATACAAAAACAAGTGAGAACGTTGCTAGACATACCTTACCGACTGCTTAACACACTGTTATGAGTGAAACGCGAGATGAAAAAACTTTTCAAGTAACAGTTCCTCCTAGGCACAAAAAATATCACGTTAACCGTAAAGAATATTTCATTTTAAGCATTTGGTTGCAGAGAATATAACAAAAAAAAAAGAAGAAAAACAAGTAAGAACGCTCTAGTCGAGAAATCCCGACTAGACGATACCCTGAACCCTATACTTTACGCGTACAGTCACTGCTTGCAAGTATGAGTGCATACGCGTATAGTGCATACTTTCTTAACTTCAATTTTCCAACCGATCTCTCACAGATTCTCATTATTGCGTCTAATCTTTCAAACGACGTTTTCGATATTCAAGATTTTCTTGTTATCGATCACATGTGTATATCGAAAACGGGAATACTTATCGAAAATTTGAAACAAAATTGTTTCAAAAAACTAATGTCTAGGGATTGGTCGAGCTTATGTTCCAAATCTGGAGTCTCTATTTCTTATAGTCTCTGAGATCGACGCGTTCATACATACGGACGGACAGACGGACATGGCTATATATGGCAAGAATATATATACTTTATGTGGTCGGAGATGCTTCCTTCTGCATGTTACATACTTTTGCACAAAACCATTATACCCTTTTTACCCATTTTCAATGGGTTCAGGGTATAATAAGCACCATTGGTTTCAGTTTTTTTCCCCATTTCTTTTTTTCATGCTGAATTCTTGTTACTGCTGCTTAAAACAAAATGCAAATAAAAAACTTTTACCCAGTGATAGAGCGGCTTGCTTTTTGTGTTTCTTTACTTTTCTAAGAACTACTTGGGCAAGGGTCACTACGAGGAGTGGGACTAAGTAACCCACACCTTTTAGTCGTGTTGCATTCCCCAAGCCAAGATGCAACCCTTTTCTATCTCTTTGTTTTTTGTTGTTCGATAACTGACCAATCTGTGCGCCACTTGGCAGTTGTCTTTTTAAGAAGTGTGACCTTTTCATGTTGAGTAAATCAAATGAAACAAGTAAGAAGGCTCTAGTCGAGAAATCCCGACTAGACTATACCCTTAACCCTATAATTTACGCATACAGCCAGTGCTTGCAAGTATGTCACACTATCAGACGTATACGCGTATAGGGCATACCTTCATAATTTCAATACTCCATATCTCCAGTGTTTCTCAACCGATTTCAATAAAATTTTCACAGATTGTCTTTATTTAGTCTAATCTTTCAAACTGCAAAAGTTTTCTAAATTGAAGATTTTGTTGTTATCGATCACATGTGTATATCGGAAACGGGAAGAGTTATCGAAAATTTAAAACAAACTTGTACTGCCTAGGGATTAGACGAGCTTATGTACCAAATCTGGAGTCTCTAGCTCTTATAGTCTCTGAGATCGACGCGTTCATACATACGGACGGACAGACGGACATGGCTATATCGACTCGGCTGTTGATGCTGATCAAGAATATATATACTTTATGGGGTCGGAGATGCTTCCTTCTGCCTGTTACATACTTTTGCACAAATCCATTGTACCCTTTTTACCCATTTTCAATGGGTTAAGGGTATAAAAAAAACTAAGAAGGAAAGCAACCACAATTGGAGGCATTCTCCTTAGCTGATTTTTCGACGGTAACTTATTAACAATTACGCTTTTTATGTCAAATATTTTGTAATATTTTTCAATACTTCTTTATTCATAATTCTTTATTAATATGCATTTACTGCTTGTTATTCGAGTATATAGTTCAATATAACATATAATCACTTTCTTATCGCCCTCTAGAGGAATATTTGGTATAATATAATAAGTTTGACTCAATGATCATATCATATCATAACTATCTACGTTTAATCACCTCCTGCTTTTGAAGCGGCACCCGTTCCCACTGTGTGCGAAATTGGGCATCGGTTTTTCGCGGATTAAAATTGCCAATGGTATCCTTTGTATAGCTGTGTATGATTGGTGGCAATTCGGCCGAATCCCCGCCATCGCCTACGTCCCTGACTTCAACCACATCCATGAATTCCAGCGCATGCGACTAGACGACAAATCGAAGGTCACAATTAGTTTCATTTGTTTTTCGCTCGCAAAGTATGTCTTACCTGGTTGAGAGCAAAGATTAGAAGTATAAGAAGCGCCAGTAGCTGCGGTTGCAGCCATTTGCATTTGGAGGCCATAAACACAATAGCCCCAACAAAATATCAATAAAACAACAAACAACAATGTGCTACACGAACAGCCACCACAATAAAAGTTCGCCAACAAATTAATTCACAACATTTTACGTTGAGCAACGAAACGCGACTGGCGACTGCTCGCAACTCGTCGTGCGTCCAACTGACATTCCCCAATTGCTGTACCCTACCCTACTCCCCTTCTTACTCTCTTCTCCACACCATCGTTTGGCCGTTTGGCTACACGTGCACCGCATACCGAAAAGCGATGAGCTGACCCTAGCACTTGGTCTATTTTTAGCGTGGCGCGTCATTTGCGAACCCCTCGCACAACACTCACCCCCCTCTTAACCCCTAACCCTTGCCTCAATCGGAGCTGAGCTTTTGCCAATGCCGGCATTTTTCCGCCAACCGAACACCCAACCACACATCCAATTCTGAATCACACATCGCTTTTTTTAATGATGAAAATTGCTTTTATGTTTGATATTTTTTTAACAACATAAAAAAATACAAATAAATAAAACAAACGAGCACATTCAATTGTTGCGGTCAACTGTTTTGACTGGTTAAGCACTTTGAATGATTTCATATACATTTTCGATTTTCCGTTTCAATTTTTTGTTTGTGTTTAACGAATGTGAAAATTGTGAACCAGAACGCAAAGTGCTGCCATAAAATATTTTACTTGTTCATGCATATTGACAATTACTGATGATGAAACAATTACTCGAGTCGAGTGATGAAACATTAAAGCCAGATCGCGAGAAATCACAAACTAATTAGTTGACCATTTTGAATGTGAGAAATGTATTTTACTTCAACAAAATTATAAAATATGAATAAAAGCTGTCAAAAACAGATAACAAACAACAACCTTTGTTAAAAGCTAATATTGGCATCTATCAAATAAGTTAAAACATAAAATTTCATTTTTATGAAGTTTTACTCAACATTTTTTGTTATTTATAAGTTACTGAAACCTAAATTAAATCAAAACTCCATTCCTTGAATATATATTTTTGCCTCGAAGCTCTTTTTAAACATTCAAAAAAACATTTAATGAAAGTTATTTTGAATAAACTGACTTAAATTCGTACAATATTCGTTAAAAATATATTTTATTTATGGGGAATATTGATACTCCTATTATTGTATAATTTTTTGCTTGCAAATGGAGCGAAGATGTTTTTTATTTTTTAATTAATTGTCTTACATTGTTTCCGATCGCTCAAACACATTAAGTTGTTCATATAGTATTTAAAATATTGTTTATTTTTTTCAATGATTTCATGACAAATGATTTATAGACAGCATTGAAGATACTCCTGAACTTATCTTAAACACCATTTCTAATATGTGACTTTTAAGGATAATTAAGAAGCACATTGAATATTCCATTCTTCAGGACATGCACTTAGCCCCTTGCCCTCGCCAAACGCGCCTCATCAGAGCACGCAAATCAACCGCATGAGTAGCACACACCTAAAAATTCAATTAATTTGAGGGCTTATCAAAAAATGCAATCATAGCGGCTAGGTTCAGGCCCAGGCCCATGACCAGTTTACCTGTTTACCGTATGGCTGTGATGTATCTCTCATGTATTTAGTAAACATAGTTAAAGATCGTTATCCAATTAGTCAAAAGCTCATTTAATAAATTGTCCGAATTAAGGTGCGGAATTTTAATTACATAATTTACGCGTGCGCTCTATAATAGACGGGGGCGTAAATGAGTGAGAGTGTGTATAAAGCTTAGGAAATATGGGCAGGTAATGAAAACAAACAATTATAGAGTGGATAAGCTACGAGTCGAACAGACTGGGCCATACCCTAAGTCCTAACTCATGGAATGCATTCATCAAAAATGAAATCATATAATTCATGCTCAAGTCAGCATGATTATTCGATCACAAGTGAATTGTATAAAAAAGTTTAGATAGCTTCACACAAACTTCCTTAGATATTGAACATACCCCACCGAAAGGGTAAGCGTTAAAACAAACAAGAGAGCAATGAGAAAGACAAATCAACGACTAGAACGCAACGGTTGGCAGCGGAGGAGTCAAAAGTGCGTTTGATAGGTCATCTAAATAGAAAAGTACACGCAATTTGTGTGCGGCGCAGGTCATTAGAAGAAATGACAGTAATAACGATAATTATGAATTTTATCCGATTAACCTCGAAGTCCGGAAGGTGCGTGGGCCAAATGACGGGGCATAAGTCAAAACAGAACAAAAAAAAAAAACAAACAAATATTGTGTAACGCTTCGGTTCGCTACGTTTACATACGAGTATTCAAATAGTAAGTGCAATGCGTGCCATTGAACAATTAATTCTTATCTACTTACCTGACTCCAAGTGGGGCAGGGGTGTGAAGGGTAGGCACGACTGATGCAACAGTCCGTCCTTTGACAGTCATATTGTGACTGTCACTAAACATTTCTAGCTCTTTTTATACCCTGAACCCATTGAAAATGGGTAAAAAGGGTATAATGGTTTTGTGCAAAAGTATGTAACAGGCAGAAGGAAGCATCTCCGACCCCATAAAGTATATATATTCTTGATAAGCATCAACAGCCGAGTCGATATAGCCATGTCCGTCTGTCCGTCCGTCCGTCCGTCTGTACGTCCGCGTCGATCACAGAGACTATAAGAGCTAGAGACTCCAGATTTGGTACATAAGCTCGCCTAATCCCTAGGCAGTACAAGTTTGTTTTAAATTTTCGATAACTCTTCCCGTTTCCGATATACACATGTGATCGATAATACCAAAATCTTGAATTTGATGCAGTTTGAAAGATTAGACTAAATAATGACAATCTGTGAACATTTCATTGAAATCGGTTGAGAAACACTGGAGATATGAAGTTAAGAAAATATGCACTATACGCGTATACATACACACACTCACACATACTTGCAAGCACTGACTGTATGTGTAAAAAATAGGGTTTAGGGTATAGTCTAGTCGGGATTTCTCGACTAGGACCTTTTTACTTGTTCCATTTACCGCTTTCATTTTCATTACCATATTCAGTTCGAGTACAAGTTGATATGGCTTGCACCCAACTGTCTAACCACCTACTCACCCCACACCCCATCATCCACACCCCGGGTCCAACAGTCTGTTGGCATTTCTCACATGTCATCGTGAGGACCGTCAACTGTGAGCTCCAATTGCGTGTCAAATGCGCTCAATTCTGTTATGACAATGCGACGTAATTAGAGTCCACGCATAGGCTCGCCTGCCCCATCATAATGATAATGATGATGATGATTGTGATGGTGATGGTGAGTCCAGTTCCATCAGCTTAAGCCGCTAATATATGAGGCCAGCACTGGGCCTCTTAGTCCTAGCTGGGTGTGTAACGCACTTGATAAATATGATTGTAAAAAACGGCCCGAGATTGCTGTACACCGCCTTAAAACTCAGCACGATGGGAATGGCAACAAAATAACGGAGAATTTGCATATGTCATTGGTTAACACACACATACACAAATGCACCTGAAATTAGGTTCAGTGTAAGTACAGTTGCTACTTCACAAAAAACTCTAACAAACCTTTTAAACGATTTGGCGACATACGAAAGAGTTCTGAGCTTGAAACAAGTTGAGAATTCTTTCAAATCAATACTTTTACTTCAAGAAAGTTTATTTTTAACACATAACTGTATTAGTTTATCTGAATGTTTCCTTAGTTTTACTTACACCGAACACTTATCGTGTTAAAAAAAATCATTATATTTACTTTAACGTTTAGTTTTAATAAACTGTTCATTTACAATTGTTACAGACGATAAGAATGTTATTACTTGTAAACTCATTTCAAGTTGCAGAAAACAATTATACGAAGTGATAAATCTATTTTTTATATTGTTCGTAATTAACTTTCAGCACAACTTAAGTTGATGGGGATTGTCTTGTATATAAGAAGGTGAAGCTTACTTGAAAACTCGCAGATTGAACTTTACTTTACTTATACAAAAATGCATTTCCATACCAAATCTTTGGCTATTTTCGCAATATTTCTAGTTGTTGGTGATGTGCAGATTGCTGAGGCAGAAGACAGTAACGTAAGTACAAAATAAGTTAATGATTCTGGTATTAGTTATATAGTTTTAGTTGCTTAATTTCAGCATTGCACCACAGCTTTCCTGCGAGAAAATTTGAGTACAATTTGTAAACCGTTTGTGGCGTTTCCCTTCAGTCCGTGTCCTTTAATTGTTGAGGTTAAGTATTAAAAGTGAGCTATAGATATGCAACTAAAACCATATTTGATTTACAGAAAGTTTTACAAATATTCGAGAAAGTTTGCATAAGAACCAAAGAGAAGATAAAAACAGCCAAAAAACAACAACCACAAGGCCAATAACGGATTAATGTTAGAATTATGATGACAATATACAGTTAACGTTCGATTGTTTAACCATCCATGCTTCACCATAACTAATTCTAACTGCATGAATTTTAATGAAATTTTAATTCCTTTCCGACATATCAAAAACGTTTTTGTTATTTGAGCCAAAGTTTGTGAGTGAGCTCTACCAAATGGTATGGGATCATTTTGCAGTTGCAGTTACAGACGCAATACCTGAACCGTAGCAGGCCGACCGAAAACGTTAGGGCAACTAATTAAAACCACTTTAGAAATGCTTTCTCAACTGTAAAGTTAGCTATAAACAACGACCCAAAGCAAGCAGCAATTGTGGGTGCGTGTGTGTGTGTGCGAGTGTGTGTGCGAGTGTGTGTTCGAGTGTGTGTAGACCGAGCGAGACATATGCAACTTGAAACAAAATTAAAAAGCAAATAATATTCATGGTATTTCAGCAAGCGAGGCGAAACCGTGCTAAAAAAAATTCCAACATAATTCCAAATAATATTACAACACCTGCAGAAGCGTTTCAAGCATTTCACACACGCACACACACACAGAGCACTTTGTATGTTGAATGTGCAAAAAAGGGTTTATTTCTTGAAAAATCGCTGCACTGAAATTAATTAATTTGCCGTTTCTGCCGTTTTGAGTACGTGGTAAACATAGTATATAGAAAAATATCAAGCTGCTATTTCAAAAGATAAGCAATACATATTCGTTGTGGTGTGCAGTCCGATCTACGGCGAAAATGTAATATATTTATATATATATTCTTATTTTTTGAACTTCAACACCACAACAGATCCGCAAACAAATCTAGTGGACGCACTTTTGAGACTACACAAACATTAATTTGACTGAATCGGATTAAAAGTATTGAAATAAACCAAAAATAGTCATTTAAACCTTTACACTTTAAACACACAACCTGCAACGTATACAATTTTCGATTCTGATATGTTTGTGTGTTTGTTTTAATGTGCAATCTCTTTCTCTTCTCACTTCCCCTCTTTGATGTGAATGTAGTGGCACTTGCTGCTCATTTTATGCCTCGATTGATAGCAAAGTGCAGACGCTTTTTGCCAGCGCTAGCTGTGTTTTTGCCAGTGAGAAAAATGTATGAAAAGCGCAATGTTAAGTATGTAGAATTGACGGATAGACAGTGTTGCATCAAAGTTAACAATTTGATAAGCATACCAAACAGGCCGGGCTTGTCTAATATTATTTTTGCAAGCTGAGACGATCAAAACAAACATATAGAATACTGCAAGCTGTTCGGCCAATTTACTAAATGCTAAGTAAAGTTTAAGATTTAATTGCGTTTAAGATTCTGCATGCCGACTAAACTGCGTGCTTTCAAGATTTCCATAAAATTTTCACGGACGATCCATACTATCTACGAAAAAAAATCATTCGCGTTTGGGCAAGTCCACGTCCACTATTAAATACAACCATTCGTCAGTCTGACTAGTATTTGAACAGGGATAAAGCTATATGTCACTGTGACTATATATAGCCAGATATAGCTTGAATCGGTTGGAATTGTTAGAGTTAATTAAAACAACTTAATCTATTTTTTATTGTGTCTGGGGATTGGTTTGAGTCTTTAATATTTAGGTTTTTTTATGTTGCATACTTCTGAGCATGAATAAATTCACTCTGTTGTTGATGCTCTCGCATTTCTCATGTTATTTTATTCAATTAGACAAAGTAATAAGTATTTCGGACTAAGCTACATACTCATATATGTATGTAGTGGAGTATAATCGATTTAAATACCAGATTTTTAGTCAGAGTTCATTTGCTGTTTATTGAAGCGGTTATGCTAGCTTTTAGTGTGATTAATTGTGCAGAACACACGCATTAAGCCAAATGTCGCTCAAACTATATAAGCCCAGTCAAAGATTTTGGAAACATCTATATGGGTATAAACTTAATGGCATCGACTGGGATTTATTTCGTATACGCACTGCTTTTGTGTTTGGCCGCCTGTGTCTGGGCCGCTCCGTCCATGGATGATTCGCGTGAGTTTCATGAGCTGGAGCGCACGATCAGGGAGCTAGCCACCTCTGTGCTGGCCATAAATGGTGCTGGGGCTGATGCAGGTATGTCTAATTTTTTATTGTTACTTGAGTATTTAGTACTTTGAATTGACTGTTGTGATTTCTCTTTTAGGGCGTAGCGTTGGAGACTTTGATCGAGATGCAATGGGCAGCGATGCAGCGGAAGATTTGCTCAGTCTTAGCGAGTTCAATTTTTAAAAATGAGATCAGTTAACTGAACTCAGTTCTCGGTTTTGCTACACCACGTTTAGCTTCACTGCAGTGCTCAAGTTAAATATTATTATATTATTATTATTATTTTTTTTTTTTTTTTTTGAGTTATTGAAATATATGATTTGTCAACAATAATGACTTGACTTTGCATACTAAATGAGATAAACTGTACAATTATTTTCTTTCTTTATAAGAGACGTTTCCTGCTTAACGGCTTAAGTATTTTGTTTCAGCAAACTCTTTTTTTAAACATTTCAATTAATTTAAAACTACAAATATAGTCGACGCTACTAAAAATAAACGAACTCTTCTTTGAACAAATAGTCAAGCTCCATAATAATAAAAACAATAAGCCTATTAACCGGTTCAACCATTTTAATGTGAAGACCTCAAATGTTCCAAGTCGCAGAACGTGCACAAAATTTCATCAAATTGACTTTAATCCTGATGAAACTAAAAAAAAAATATATAAATAAATAAATAAGTGCGTTGGCAAATTACTCGTTATAAATCTGGCACGATGTTTGCCCCACACACAGCTCTTTCTCTCTTTGTTCCGCTCCTTTGTTTAAGCTCTCCCGCTTTCACGTCGGCCTACATATGCAGAAGTCGAGCTAGTTACTGAGCTCAATTTGCGCGCTAAATCTAATCAACTTAATTTACGCCACCGATTTCAACACACACATACGAACTAACAAACAAACATGTGGCACCCCAAATAACCCGAGAGTAGTATCTTAAGACAAAAAGCTCTCCGTCCAGACTGATCATTATGATCTATGTGTCTGCGCGGGGCGTTCAATTTGCGACGAGTTCCTCAATTGGGCTCTGAGCAGGTGATTTTGACAATGTAAGCAGACGAACTTGGAGCTGTTAGCTATTGTCGCCTCTGATTGTCATGCTAAAATTTAAATTTTAGGAAATAGTCTGAGTAAGAGATTATAGTCTCGAATTCTGAACTTTTAGATACCCTACAACCAATTCTGATGCACAAAACTATTTGTATTATTATTACTGCGTGTATTAATGTTGCTCTATTGAGATTCTCGTTAAAGAAAAATAAAAAGGTATATTTACTTTTAGGCTACCTTCCAGCACGTATATCCCCCCAATTTTCGTTCACCCCATTATTGTGTACAGGGTGTAGAGATACATAAAAACAAGTAAATGGCAAATTATTATTATTAATAAAAGTTGAAACAACTAGAGGAACGAGCACACAGCACTCGGATTGCATCCGAAGTCCGAGAATGTTAAAACAAATCTAAATCTAAATCAGAATTAACAAGAAAGATCATGTACGAAACTTAGGAATATCGAAGTTTAGATACCCTATTGAAAAAGACCATCGGCATTTTCCCCACACATTTTCATTCCATTGATGGGCATTGGTTGACATTGCAGATACATAGCTTGTATTGCTTGCGGAAGAACTTTAAACTGACTATTGATGCTGATCTAGCACAAATTATATATAGACAATCCCCATCGCAAAGGGTATACAAATGTAACCGGCTGTCAGTCGCTCGATCGCTCAGCTGTAGAGACCCGAAGACAACCAAATGGGCACTATCAAACTAACTATCCAACTGCGTATCCACTGGATGTGCCATGTGTATCTGTCAGTTACTTCTGAAGCGTGCAGCTGTACAGAAGCATCTTTTTGACTGTAACGGAGATCGCGATACTCGTAATCCATTGATTGGTTAATCGTTAAGCCAACTCCTCTTATTTTTTTGTTGTTGTTCTTTTTACTGTGCTGTTGTTGTTGTTGTGGTGGTGTCCTTGAACCGTATGCGCCATGCATGTGGATGAGCTGCGTTCAAATCTGCAAAGCTTCGGCTGGCCAGATTACATCGTCTTTGCCCTTATGCTAGCCATATGCGCTGTCATCGGCATTTACTTTTGCCTCCAGCTGCGCCGTGAATCCGCACAGCTCAAGACGAACGGAGGCGAGGAAGCGGCAAATAGTGCTGCTTCATATCTAGTTGGAGGCAGAAAGATGAAAATCTTTCCAATTACCATGTCACTTATATCGAGGTGAGTACTATATAATACTAGTTGCAATGTCAAACAGACTAAAAGAAATCAAAAAACCCTCACCAATCGCGTATATAGTAGTACTACTATTAGTTGGAATTAGTTAGTTAAAGCTAGCGCCGTGTCAGCCCTACACTAAGCAATATCTAACCATCAAAATATATGTTTATGTGTTGCATGAGAGATTGCTCCACTTACAGTCAGTAACAGCTGGTCATCAAATCCATGTACATGTGTGTGTATGAAGTGTAAACGCAACAAATCAAATTGTTTCATAATTTCAAAATGGTTGAGAGACGAGAATCTAACGCTGAAAGCAACTCGTATGGGAATGGGAATTAAAATTGTCACTACGACACAGAGGCATAATCAACGCCTCCAACGACACTTACGTCGGACTGAGACTGATGACTGACGGCCGTCGCCAGCTAATTGAATTGCATAAAACGCTCTTTGATCTTCACACCGAGTTTGAGGAAATGATCCGCTCGAAGGTCAAGTGGCTGGGTCATTGGGCAACCGTGTTTACCATTCACATTTAGTTAATGATTTTTTCTTTCCTTTCTATTTACATTAGCTTTATATCGGGCATTACGTTGTTGGGCACACCGACAGAGGTTTACCTGTATGGCTCTCAGTATATGTACATTATGGGCTCCCTGGTGCTAATGGGTCTGTGCATGTACTACTTATTCCTGCCAGTGTTCCACGATCTGAACCTAATATCCACATACAAGTATCTGGAAATGCGCTACAATCGGAGTTTGCGTCTATTTGGCTCCGTCATGTTCATAATGGCATCGGTAAGTGATAAAACATAACATTTTAATTGTCCGTTTAAGCATCTCTTAAGTGTACAAATAAAGAGCTCATCTTTACCTAATCATCGATATTATTCCTACATATTTATTTATGCAAGAACTTTTTTACCTGTTCAAAACGTTCCGATTAAGTTTTGTAATCTCAATATCAGTTATATCTAAAAATAGAATTCCATGAAGGGGATCGATTTGTTATGCACATTATAGATATGATATCTTTCTAATTGCGTTCTTTTTGTCGTACTTTTAGCTACTTTGGTTGCCAATTGTGATTTATGTGCCAGCGATTGCTTTCAATCAGGCAACTGGAGCCAACATTCATATTGTGACGCCGTGTGTGTGTGTGGTGTGCATCTTCTATACGTGCATTGGAGGCCTCAAGGCAGTCGTCTGGACGGATGTCATCCAGACGCTGATCATGTTTGGGGCGATGGCACTGGTGTTGATCAAGGGCACCCTGGACATTGGAGGACCAGGTGTTGTTTGGCAACGGGCACAGCAGACGGCACGCATTGAGCCGCCGAACTTTAATCTGGATTTGACTGAGCGTTATACCTTTTATTCCCTGGTCCTTGGTGGAGTGGCACACTGGCTCAAATCGAATGCCATTAGCCAGAATATGATCCAGAGGTATTTGTCGTTGCCAACGCTGCGACACGCACGCATTGCCATTTGGACATTCATTGGTGGAGTGCTGACATTTTTGGCCATTTGCGGATATACGGGACTGCTGATATATGCCACGTATGCGGACTGTGATCCGTTGGAGACAAAGCTGGCACAGCGCAATGATCAGCTCCTTCCACTGCTCGTCATGGAGACACTTGGCTCGTATCCGGGTCTGCCTGGAGTGTTTGTTGCCGGTGTTTTTAGCGCAGCGCTCTCTTCGCTCTCCACCGGCCTCAATTCACTGTCAGCCGTTGTGCTGGAGGACTTTGTAAAGACGTTCCGCCGCGAACCGCTCAGCGAAAGGCAAACTGCATTTGTGATGAGAAGCGTTGTCGTTCTCTTTGGCTTTGTCTTTGTCGCCTTGGTCTTTGTCGTGGAGAAGCTGGGCGCCGTGCTCCAGCTAACCATCACTCTCACCTCCGTGGCGAATGGACCACTGTTGGGCATCTTCACAGCTGGTGTCATGTTGCCGTGGGTCAACTCGAAGGGTGCATTGCTGGGCGGTCTCAGCTCCCTCATGGTCATGGCCTGGATGTGCATCAGTGCACAGCGGGATCTCGTCACTGGCGACATTGTCTATCAGCGTAAGCCCTACTCGACGCTTGGTTGCAACTATACGTTCGATGGCGAGCGACGAGCCTTCAGCAGCCTGCCCCTAGATGATGCCATCAGGTGAGTCTCACATATGCCACATAGATTATTCTGTGAATAACCTGATGACGCTTCTGACGCAGTCCCGTGTCGGAGGCACCTTTTCAGTTGTATCGCATCTCGTATCTGTACTTTACACTCTTCGGTGCGATGATGACCATTGTGGTTGCGCTGCTGACGAGCCTTCTGCTACGCGAATCCGACCTGGATGCAGTGGACAGTCGTCTGCTGACACCATTTGTGCGGCGGTGGTTGGAGCGACGACGCAGCCGAAGCACGCGGTTGCCGACGGGGAAGCAGTTGCTGAAGCACGCGAACAAGCACAAGGCAATGCAGGACGAGACAACAACGTGAACAATCGAGGAATGGAATGGAAGGAGGAGTAGGAAGTGGGTCGTAATCTAGTGCCAGCCAAAATGTTCCTTTGGTAGGTTAGTAAATATTTAAAATAAAATAAAATTCACATATTTATTTGCTTGGCCGTGAAATGGGTTCAAAGCAGCTGCCTTTCTGTGTAATTAGAAAAATGCCCGCAGTAATAGAAATGGAATTAAAAAAAAAGAAAAAAAAAATAGATAAAGACGAGACTCTGGACCCAGAATCTAACTGTCCTAAACCTTTGCCAAATCAAAGCTAACTACTAAACAAATGAATACACACACACTAACGCTACATGAGAAAATAACCAAAAGCATTGCAAGTTCTGTTTTTGAGTTTGGTGTTTGGCAAAAAAGGGTTTGACCTTAGTTTTACTTGTGCTGTTAATTGAATATTTACTGTTGTTCAAGTGCGTGTGTGTGCCTGTGTGTGAGTGTGTGTGTTGGTAAACCCTCCCAACTAACTACTTATTAGTGGACATTGCCAGTCTGCTTCTCACTGTTCAAGTCCTTGGCCATGTGCGTGTATGTGTTTGTTTGTATGTTTAGGTCGTTTATGCAGCAAATTGAATTGTTAATTAGCTGACAAATGTTTGCGAAATTAGTTTTCAGCTGGACAACAACAAACCACAGCGAGCAAACCAAACCATCTAAAATCTTTCTACACATACATATACATACATTCATATAGCTGTTTGTGCTTATTGACTGACTGTCATCAACTCATAGTCTTAGTGTTATAATTTTTGTGCAAAATGTTAACATATAGTTGGTCAACACTTGGATTGGATTTTATAACTGCGCACCTGCAAGTGGAAACATTTTAGCTACGATCCTCTTTGTCACATGTATAAAATGCCAACCCTAACAAAGTGTCTATGTATGGAAAGAAAAGTGTAGGAAACGAGCAATATTCGTGCTGCAATCCTTCCTCCTTCCTTCCTACCCCTCTAGCTATACACTAATATGCTGTATAGAATTTCTATAGCTAGTTGGCTGCCTCTTAATTAGCCGCTACAAAAATAAGCTCGCACAAAAGACAGCGGCGAAATGACATCAGAATGCATAATGACAACGGTTCGTTATGGACACCATGGAAAAGGGGTCGCATAATGGGGGATGCGGCTGGGCACTAGCCTGGCAGCCTGTGGCAAAAAAGGGGAAAACCCAGGTGCAAATCTCAAAAACAGACATGGCACATGTGCGCCACCTTGTGTCGCATTCAAAACTACTCGTATGCATGGAAAAATTCAGTGCCAGAACCAGAACCCGAACCAGAAACAGACACAGAACCAGTGACAGCGACAGTTGTCATATGGGTGGATTGTTTTTCGGCCACGACGGAAACGGAAGCTGAACCCCGCTAACGTGGCACGCCATACTCTACTCCTACCTACCAATAGCAACAGCAATAGCACCAGCAGCGGCAGCAACAACAACAACGACAACAGGTACAAACCTTGCTCTCAGTTAACTTGTTTATGTCGCTGTTTGCTTTTGTGTTTTATTTTTTATGTTGGCATATAATTTGTTTTTTGCATTGCATCGCTTCAGACTGTACAATTGAGGCATATTAGTGGCACGCAGCATGTTGCAACTAGTTCGCGATAGCAAGTAATTATTATGTTATTAACAAACTTTAATCTGGCTTAAAATCTCGAAATATATTAGCAATAATATGGGTATGAGGAACTGATTTTCGTAGAATTTGAGTCTTCAAACTTAACAATAACTATAATAATAATAATTATTATAAAAATGACAATAAAATTTCAGATTTTTTATATAATTTTGCGTATATGTTTTTTTTTTTATATATTTTAAAAATGTGTTGAATAAAGCCTTATAAAATTACATTTATTGAACACAATTAACATTATTTATTTAGTTTTTAGTTTATCTTAAACTAATCTAGTTTCCTACTCGTTGCTCCCACTCCGACCCCCGACTCCCAAATGGTAGCGCATTAGGGGAAGCACAAATATTAACTTCAAACAAAACACTCGCATACAAATGCAGCTGTTGAGTGAGCGGCCCTGGCGGCTATAAATGTTAGTGACAATTTGCAGCGGGCTTACAAGTAACCCAAAGCCCATCCTCTCATGCCCGCCCACCCGCTCTTAGACCGACCCAAAAACTAATGTAAGGTGGCAGTAAGAGACGGCGGCGTTTGAGGCTACTGCTGCTGCGGCACAAAAGTCATTTTTGATTGTTTTCATGAAACTGAACATAGAAAAATTATAATTAAAATTCATATGGAAATTTTCGAAAAAAGGCAGATTCTGCTCTGCTCTGCATAGCTTTGTTTTGCTCTGTCCGAACAATGGAACGCTGGCCATATTGTTGTTGTTGTTGAAGTTGTTGGCGCTACTGCAGGCCAAAAAAGATTTCATCTAAAAAACCTAAATAACCAAAGAATGCAACCAGTAGGGGAGAAATGGACATATTTTCGGGGTAAGGGCAGGTGGAGGTTGCGAAAGTGCTGGGGACTGAGTCGGTCGAGCTGCGGGCGTATTGTTTGTGGAACATGTGTTAAACACACATACCCACACACACACATACATGCACAAAGGCTGGCACCCACACAGAGAGACTACTTGAAACGACAACAATGTCAGGTCTAACAATATTAGGAGAACGGCCTCCACCTGAACCAGTCGCATGCTCCATTCTTTTCATAGTCCCCACAATCTCATTCCCACTCTTCACTGGCAAAAACGGTCAGGCAAACGCATGCCGGCTGCTCATTTTCTTGTTGTCGTTTAATTTTGGCACTTTTCGTACACTTTTATGCGATAAAATATTTAATTATATTTGGCAGCTTGTTTGTGCATTGTGCGGCTCGCCTTTGCCTTCGTTTGTGCTTTTGCCCTTGCCGTTGCCCTAACCATTATCCAATTTACATTGCTCTGGGAAAGCGGCACCAGTAGCACTAGCAGTGTGGACCAACAAGTAACGATTCTGAATGCGACTTGCCTCCAAATTGCATTTTAAGCGCATACCTAATAGTATAGTAATGTTATTTTTCCAGCGAGACTAGTACTAAACAAGTAAGAAGGCTCTAATCGAGAAATCCCGACTAGACGATACCCCTAATCCCAAATTTTAAGCGTACAGTCAGTGCTTGCAAGTATGTGCGTGTGTGTACGCATATAGTGCATACTTTCTTAACTTCAATTCTCCATATCTCCAGTGGTTCTCAACCGATTTCAATAAAAATTTCACACATTGTCATTATTTAGTATAATCTTTCAAACTGCATAAGTTTTCCAAATTCAAGATTTTGTTGTTATCGATCACATGTGCATATCGGAAACGGGAAGAGTTATCGAAAATTTAAAACAAACTTGTACTGCCTAGGGATTAGGCGAGCTTATGTTATATGGAGTCTCTAGCTCTTATAGTCACTAAGATCGACGCGTTCATACATACGGAAGGACAGACGGACATTTTTTTTTTTTGTCAAATGTTGGAGAGGGAAAACACTTTGCGTGCCGTAGGTAGCGTGCCCGAATATCCACCCGTGTGCCGGACTCCTCTGCAAGTATACCGACTAAAACCCCTCTCCCTGTTCCTCTACTGTCGATCCACTCGACTGACCCTGGACGCTTGCCCGGAACCGTTCAACACATTACTTCGGGCAAGGTCCTTCATGTGGCTCTAAAGACCATTTACTTCTTGCTCAGGCAGCATTTCAGACTCGCTCTGAGCTCTAGAACGAGTATCTTGGCTCTCAGAACTCTCTGCACGTATTGTACCACACGTCCCCAATTCCTATCTCTCTCAAGCATAACCTTTACTATATTGTCGTGTGCAATTTCTGTCTCTGTTTCCTGGTTCAGCGTCAGGCGCTGCCAATTCCATTTGCGACAACCAAAGATCGTGTGTTCAGCGTTGTCGCTGCAGCCGGGGCAGTACATACAGTCGGGCGATGCTGCCTTTCCCATTCGGTGAAGGTACTCGCAGAAGTATCCGTGTCCAGACAAAAGCTGTGTTAGGTAGTAATATACCTCACCATGCTTTCTTGTGGTCCACTACTCCACGTCTGCGATAAGTCGTTCAGTCCATTTCCCCCTACTTTCCCCCTCCCAAAGACTCTGCCATGCGCGAAGTGTGTTGGCTCTTTCCTCTTGGGAAGCATTTTCCCCTTCTCCTGCACTTCTCCTCAAGAAAACAGCCACCCCCGCGATCACCAACACAGCAGGCTCCGAGACCGTACGATAGGCAGAAACTACTCCCCCCTTCGTTGCACCTGTGCGAGCCTCTTCCGATACATCTCTTTTTCAAGAGAATTGGCCCATATCTCTGCCCCATAGAGCAACACTGACTGAACCGCACTCATCAGGAGGCGGCGTCTGCTTGGAGACGGGCCCCCAATATTGGCCATTAGCCTACTGAGCGCTGTTACCACACCTGCCGCCTTGTCTGCCGCCTCTTGTATCTGTTGGAAAAAGTTCAGCTTGGTGTCTATCATGATGCCAAGGTATTTGACCGCAGGTCTCGACATCACCGTAGCCTCTCCGAATCTCACTGGGATGATCGTTGGTATCCTTTTCTTGGTCAGGACTACCACTTCTGTTATGCTTAGCGCCAGTGAAAGCCCATGCTCCGCCATCCAACTACCGACAGTCCTCATCACTTGATTGAGTTTGAGCTGTGCTCGTTGCAGGTCTCGTGCTGATACCAGTACAGCAACATCATCCGCATACCCCACCAAACACGTCTCCTCTGGCATTTCCAGTCTTAGAAGACCATCGTAGGTGGCGTTCCACAGATCCGGTCCAAGGATAGGTCCTTGCGCAGCCCCTGCTGTGACCACATTTCTGCGAACGACTTCTCTGGTCTCGAAGAGGAGTCCGCGATCCGCAAGGTAGGCATTGATTATTCGGAGTAGATAAGCCGGTACCCGAAAGCTGTGCTCCAGTGCCTCCATCATATCTGTCCATCTCGCCGAGTTAAACGCATTCTTTACGTCGAGAGTCACCAGAACTACCACTCGGCGCGAGTATTTACTATGGTCCTCGGCTCTTTCGGCAGCAGACGGACATTGAAAATGGGTAAAAAGGGTATAATGGTTTTGTGCAAAAGTATGTAACAGGCAGAAGGAAGCATCTCCGACCCCTGTAGTATATATATTCTTGATCAGCACCAACAGCCGAGTCGATATAGCCATGTCCGTCTGTCCGTCCGTCCGTCCGTCCGTCTATCCGTCCGTATGTATGAACGCGTCGATCTCAGAGACTATAAGAGCTAGAGACTCCAGATTTGGTACATAAGCTCGCCTAATCCCTAGGCAGTACAAGTTTGTTTCAATAACTCTTCCAGTTTCCGATATACACATGTGATCGATAACAACAAAATCTTGAGTTTGGAAGACTATTCAAGTTAAGAAAGTATGCACTATACGCGTAGCAGTGACTGTATGCGTTAAGTATGGGGTTCAGGGTATCGTCTTGTCGGGATTTCTCGACTGGAGCCTTCTTACTTGCTTTTGTTTGTCTTATTAATTTTGAAAGAAAATCTCAAAAAGGGAAGCATTTTTGGTTGAGTGCTGGAAAAGCACTGTGCGTCTATGATTATTGATACATGTTCATGTAGTCCGAAGCTATTTGCCAGTGGTTCCTCGAACTTAATCCACCCGAACTGCGTTTCCCTGTCAGCTATTCGATTTACTCTGACTCCTGATGATGATGTTGATGGCTGTTCGTTTGGCGCCGCCAATATAAGCATAAACGTGTCAAGCAACTTTTATTATAATATTCCAATAGTATGTCTGTGCTGACGAAAAGGTGTGGACTACACTGAGCAAATGATATTTGTGCTTTACCTTTATTAGTTTTTGTAGAAAATTCATAACATTGTGAAGTAAAATAGATTTGTGATTGCAAATGTCTTATGTGGATTGTTCTTATACCACCATATATATTTTTATTAATATTTTGAAAAACTGTTTTATTTTTAATATTTTTTTTTAATATTGTTTTTTAATTAAAGTTATTCGTTTGCACATTTACGACATTTATTACATATACATATTACATTTAATTAAAACCAGAAGTTGTTTAATGAATTGACTGTCGAAGAGAGCAAAACATAGAAGTAATTATTAATTTAATTTTTTATTTCATCAAATTTATCAGGAAGTGTATTGACAAACTTTTAATTTTTAGTCGCAGACAGAACAAATGAAATGCTTCTCATTTTTTTTTGCTGTGTATAAGATGAAACTGAACTTTGATAGATTTACCAGAGAACAAGGCACACACAGAAACACATTGAAAGAAATGTCGTAAACTACATTCAAAGGAGACGATGATGGAGGGTGAAGCCAAAAACCAAATCCTGAATGTCAAAGCTACATATCATTTATAAAGTATATGTGTGTGTAGTGGTAGCAGAAGCATTTATTGGATTTTTATGATTGGCAACGATAGCTCGACTACTCTCAAGTCACTCAATGTTTTAACATCGTTGTTGCTTGCCTCTGATTTGTAGTTGGAAAATGTATTTTTCTTGAGCTTGTTGGAAAGCACTTAGAGTGGGCAAATTGTTGCTGTTGTCGCCGATAAGAGATGTATCTTAAAGCGAACACATAAATATACTGTTTGGCACTGATTTCAAGTATCAACTGTCGCCCGTTGGGCAGAATGCAAATCAAACAAA
Organism: Scaptomyza reducta; assembly: GCA_035044485.1. NCBI lineage: Eukaryota > Metazoa > Arthropoda > Insecta > Diptera > Drosophilidae > Scaptomyza > Scaptomyza reducta. The sequence continues at coordinate 271,038 of JAWNNV010000328.1, forward strand.
CAATAAATTCAGCGACGGACATTGTATTCCACGTACAAGAGACAGATACAGATACAGATATGGATATGGATATGTGTAGATACAGCTGCAATTGTTTCTTTGCCTCCGTCATCACCCCTTCTCGCCGACAAGCAGACAATGGCGCACACCGGCAGTAAAACGCTTGCATATCCTATAAACATTAGGGATATCCTTGAGTAGATGCAATTTTCTAACCAAATGTCTTTCAAAAGTTTTTAAGAATAACAGCGAATGCTTAAATAAACTTCTTAACTATTATAGCTGTGTTTTTTTGATTACTTTTTATTTAATTATTTAGTTTGCATTAACCATTGAAATGTTCAACCGTTCAATTTGAGATATGAAACGTAGTTCATTATTTTACAAATGAAAAACAAAAATAAAAAAAAATGTGTTGACAACTTTCAGCTGCATCTTTTAGCCAGGTAGAGGTGCAATGGTAGGTCTGGTTGTAGCCATTGTCGTTGCTGGTGTGGTGGTTGTTGTTGGCGGAGTCACCTTTATGATCGTCACACGTATGCAACCAGCATGGTCCGTGTGCTCACCAATGGGTGCTGCCTGCAACTGTCCCAAGCCACATATCAGGCAGAGGCAGCAGAGTGCCAAGCCAAACAATTGCATTATGCTGTGCATCGGAAATGGTAACTGAACCACTCAACTTGTCGGTCAAATTCAACTGTTGGCAATTGTTGAAATCGTCGCTGATTTATAGTAGTTGTCTTTGGACTAATTGTGAATGTAAATTGCCAGCTCATTTCTGTTTCAATCACGTGATATTTTGATTTTGCAGATAAATCATATTTTTATTTATTGTCTCTGGGGATATTTTTTTTTGTGGCCGCTAAATGCCTTTTGTGCATGCATTGTCCAAGGTTTGGAGCTTACCAATTCCTAGCGTCACAGCCCGAACACTGATTTCCATTCATATTCGCAATACAAAGTCTATGAAACACTAATGGGATTTACACTCACCGGAAATACCCAAACGTTCATCAAGATATTAACGTAATGGCTCTGATAAATATATAGTAGAAGCAGTATATATTGAACAGCTACAGTTTAACATAATCCGATACACACAAATCTTATAGCAAGACCAATTTTGTGTACAGCAGTTAGAAGAAATCACGCTTAACAGATTTCAGAGTTTCGATTGTAAAAATGTTTAAACAATTGTAAATCGCAGTTGTCGTTCTTAAATGGCCGATGTTGTCATGCTGGGGTAAATTTCGCATCCACGCAAACCTCCAGATCATCGAGCATTATTGTGACTGTTCCAATTGTGTAATCACTTTGAGAGCCTTCAATTCGGCACGGCTTTTGTGTGGCTTTATAATGATTTAAGATTATCATCGCATCGCTGACATACGCTTGCCGTAATTACTATCGAGTTGTTGGTCAGTGGCCCAACTTTTTACATTCACAAATACAAATTACTACTATAATAGCTTTCAAAGGCTTTTATTTAGTATTCGTGAGTAATGCATTTATGTGTTTGCATGCTCTCGTGTAAAATGTATCGGGTGTAAGGAAATCTGAGAGAATTTATCTTTACTATTATTTATTATTATTATTTATTTTTTTATTATGTATTTTTTTATTTTTTTATGTATATATGGAAGTAGACTAACCGGACAGTACATTCAACGTGGCCCAACGATACCAATCACCGGCTTAACGTGCGGACCCAAGCATAAAGCGATCCACCTCCCGCCCAACCGACCGAGCTGCGCACCGCGTAGCAAACATGTAGACGGATGACACAAGAAATGTTTTTTTAGTGAGCAAGTAGGAGTGGCACTATATACTATGTAAGAAAGATCGTTATATAAAGCAATTAAGATCCGAAAGAGGTTATGTATATCATAGTTAGAATAACAAGTTTGAAGAGATATAGGTAAAAATTTCTAGTATCTCTGATCGGCACTGCAAACCTAATTTGTTTTATTAATTCAGAGGAGTCAATAAAAATATAAATTTTTTTGATTTTTTTTTTTATAAAATTACTTTGAACTTGGTTTGCTTTATCAATATTTTTATTGTGATGCTCTTTGTTGTGCGAAGATTATAAATAGTACATTTCATTGATGCGTTGTCCAGTTCTAAGGCCAATGTCCAGAGTCTCCACGCTCTTAAATCACTTCTCAACCAGAAGAGGCTGCAGTGGTGTTGCGTGGTGGTGGTGATCCATTACGTGGTGGTTGTCCCGAAGGAGCACCTGCAGCAGCATCAACAGCTCTTAGGGCATCCTGGGCAGATGTCGACCGCGCTGCGACCAGTTGCTGTGCAGGATTACTGTTCCGGTTAGCAAAGAGTTTGGTCAAAGCAATTGCACTGGGTTGGACTTACCAGCAGAAGGGCGAGGGTGAAGGCGAGCAGCAGGTATAGACGCATTCTGATACTGTTCACTGGGCACAATGTTTGAGATCTGTGTCGAGGTTGTCGCTTTTATGGACTGCAACTCTACACCCAACTATGACAACTTTAATTGCATCATTAAAACCTAATTGAGTAATTCGTATATTGTTTTTTTTCTTTCACCTTTATCACTTTATTTATTTACGGCTTCCGAATATGAATTTGTAAAACATACAATTATCATGTGCACTGATGCAATTTTGTTTTTGTGCTCATCTGTTTTTTCGGGCAGGGTCTAGTGCAAGGTTATGGTTGTGCCAGTTATGAAACAATTACCCTTAAATTAAAAATGCACATCAAACACTTTTTGAAGTCAGTATTCGTATATTTGGCGGCCTTTTAAGTGAAACGAAAGTATTTTGATTTGAGTACATTTAATTGAAACCAGAAGTTGTTTTTTTTTTGTTTGTCTTAGAAAGCATTTTTGGTTGAGTGCTGCAAAAGCAATGTGCGTCTATGATTATTGATACATGTTCATGTAGTCCGAAGCTATTTGCCAGTGGTTCCTCGAATCCACCCGAACTGCATTTCCCTGTCAGCTATTCGATTTACTATACTCCTGATGATGATGTTGATGGCTGCTCGTTTCGCGCCGCCAATATAAGCATAAACGTGTCAAGCAACTTTTATTATAATATTCCAATAGTATGTCTGTGCTGACGAAAAGGTGTGGACTACACTGAGCAAATGATATTTGTGCTTTACCTTTATTAGTTTTTGTAGACAAAATACATATATTCATAACATTGTGAAGTAAAATAGATTTGTGATTGCAAATGTCTTATGTGGATTGTTCTTATAACACCATATATATTTTTATTAATATTTTGAAAAACTGTTTTTTTAATTGTTAATCGCAAACAGAACAAATGAAATGCTTCTTTTTTTTTTTGCTGTGTATAAGATGAAACTGAACTTTGATAGATTTACCAGAGAACAAGGCACACACAGAAACACATTGAAAGAAATGTCGTAAACTACATTCAAAGGAGACGATGATGGAGGGTGAAGCCAAAAACCAAATACTGAATGTCAAAGCTACATATCATTTATAGTATATGTGTGTGTAGTGGTAGCAGAAGCATTTATTGGATTTTTATGATTGGCAACGACGACTCTCAAGTCACTCAATGTTTCAACATCGTTGTTGCTTGCCTCTGATTTGTAGTATTTGCTGTGTGTGTTGGAAAATGTATTTTTCTTGAGCTTGTTGGAAAGCACTTAGAGTGGGCAAATTGTTGCTGTTGTCGCCGATAAGAGATGTATCTTAAAGCGAACACATAAATATACTGTTTGGCACTGATTTCAAGTATCAACTGTCGCCCGTTGGGCAGAATGCAAATCAAACAAACAATAAATTCAGCGACGGACATTGTATTCCACGTACAAGAGACAGATACAGATACAGATACAGATATGGATACGGATATATGTAGATACAGCTGCAATTGTTTCTTCGCCTCCGTCATCAACCCCTCTCGCCGACAAGCAGACAATGGCGCACACCGGCAGTAAAACGCATGCATATCCTATAAACATTAGGGATATCCTTGAGTAGATGCAATTTTCTAACCAATATAATTCATAAATTTATTTTCAATCCTTTCCGCACATAAATTTTCATATTATGCACAAACACACACAAATGGCAAATACATGCATACCATCTTGCCATCTCGCTCTGACTCAGGTCTTTTTTCCTGTAGGCCTATTGTGCTGCATATCCTGTCTCCCTGTATGTGTGTGTGTGTGTGCATTATTATTTGTCGTCGTGCTTGTCATTATTTATATGGCCAGGCCAAGAGATAAGTTGCTTGCAACGTTTTGCTGCCAAGGCGCAAGGATGTTGCTGCTGCCTACAAGCTCTGGCTCCTGGCAATTACGCACACACACTAACACACACACACACACACGTACACACATCGATATTACATTGCAAAAGCAGGCATGTCCTTTCAGCCTGCCAAGGTTTGTTGGCCTAACATTTTGATTTATAAATGCCAACGCCGACTCTCAACTCTCGTCTCTGTGATTCTGAATCCGACTCTAAGGCTGAATTTGAATCTGAGTCTGAGTCGCAAATGCTGTGTGCTGCGGGCCTCTCTCTGCCTCTCCGTGCCTCCCTCAGTGGCGCCGGAAGCTACAGCTACTTTTGCTGACTGACCCAAGGCTCCAACCGAACCCAACCCATTCGTTGTGCATTGGTAGCTGTTAGGTAGCCCAAGTGGCCATTAATATATCAGTTCAATTCATATTTGAAATTTTGCATATCCTAGCACACTTGCAACAACTCCTCTTGTTGCTGCGACTCTTGTCTTCGTCCTGCCAGTTGCCAGTGTTAGCAGTTCTCATTGCACACGCATACGATTATGATTTGTGTCTTACTTAATGCACAGACAGATGGGGTCAAGAGGTTGTTGTTATTGTTGCCATTTTGCATGTTGTTGCTATTGCTGTTGCTTGTTCTGGCTCTTTGGCCAGCAGACAATTGGCACAGTATGGCAGTTTGGCGAGGGGCTGGGGAACGGAAGCAGAGAGAAGGGAATTGCTACACAGTCATCGTCTCAATCTGATTGATTTAGAATTCCAATTGAGACTGCATGAAATATGTTTGTCTCGTGTCTCCAACTGCCTTTTGGCATTCCTTCCTCCTTCTGTTCTGCTGTGTCCTGCTGTCGTCTGTCGTGTTCAGGCTGCCGTTGTTGTTGTTGTTGTTGCGGCCTGGTCCTGCATCCTTAAATGCCATTTATGCATAGGCATATATCCTTTTGCGAAATTTGCATTTTCCAACCACAACAAGCACAAGCACAGAGCTTATTGATATTTTATTGATTTATGACACTTGTGAAACAATTTGGAAAATCACAGATTAGCAGGCAGCTCGTGAACTGCACTAATTACACCCCCAACGCATGATTGGACCACACACACACACACCTAAGTGCAACTCTTCCTGTTGAAAACGCACAGTATTAACTTTGTCATGGAAATCGAAGAGACTTGAATAAATGTTCAATGGCAAAGGTAAAAGAGTCACGTCTGACTGTTGAATTCCAAGACGTTTGAAGTTTTTCATTTAAATGAGCATTCAATCAATCAGTCATTCAATCAGGCGATCCCATTGACAACAATCAGTTTGTTTTAAACTCATTTTAAATTTCATATCATATATATAAATTAGGGCTCATTGATCATAATTGATGTCAATGTCATTTAAATGAGCATTTAATCAATCAGTCATTCAATCAATCGATCCCATTGACAACAATCAGTTTGTTTTAAACTCATTTTAATTTTCATATCATATATATATTTTTTAATGTACTTGTTAAAAGTAGGGCTCATTAATCACAAATGTCAATCAAATCAATGTCATTTAAATGAGCATTCAATCAATAAGTCAATCACTCAATCGATCAATCGATCACATTGGCCAAGTGCACACTAAGCAGTTAATCAGGCTGAGTGTCTGGTTGAAAAATGATCCAAAATAAGCTGAGCAGCAACCCCAGCCCCTTTGCTGCCCTTTACCCACATCGACTGAGACTTATGTGTCAACCCCGAATGCTCCTGAAAACATTTGTACATCTGTATGTGTATGTTGTATATTTGCATTTAAAATCAGAATCACATTTCGATTCACATACGCATCCTTTGGCCGGCTTCCGTTTTGGCTGTTGAACTAACATGCAGTGATTAGGCGACCGGCCGGGCAACAAACGATTTGTTGCATGTTGTTGCAATTGATTGTTGCAATTTCAATTTTGAATTATGAGCCCGAGCCGAGTCGAGCCCGAGCCCAAGCCCCAAGCTCACGCCGAAGGAGAGCTATTGCCATTGCAAACGACAAACGGCATCCCTTGGCATTTCATCCGGCCGCTGTCCGCTTCCGCCTGGGTGTGACTGACACACACACACACACACATACAGTATGTGTTTGTGCTTATGTCGTTTGCATGTTAAGCCCCCAGTCGCACTGACCCACTCCTACGTGGGAGTGTGCAATGTGTTGCAAACTGCATTGGCAGCGTCATTCAAGTGTTTAGTGATTTATGGAATGCCGTTAGAGCTGTTGCATTGCATTGCATTGACCTGACCTGCACCAGCCCAGCCCAGTTTAACTCCAACCCACCCTGCCTCCCTTTCCGACCTTTTTGAGTCGAGTCGAGTCGAGATTAGCACAATGGATTTGAGCACTTTTGACAGCTAAGATTTGTTTATGTGACGCCGGCAACCAGGCAGAGGTTCTTATCTTAGTCGGGGCAAGTCTGGGCTCTCTCTATCCGACGTCTCGAAGTGTTTGATGGGCTGGGCTTACTGATTCATGTCTTTGCATATTGGTAACAAATTTGTGGTAATTGATTTGAAATTGATTAATTAAGTTTGCGGCTAACAGAAGCGACTGCAAACAGAACAACAACAACATTGTTTGCGCCACACACACACAGTGTCTGACTTGTTTGTTGTTGCAACTGTTGCAAATTAAGCCTGGGGATGCCAAGGTGCAACCACAAATGGCGGCCGGGTCTGCCAACAATACTTCAATCCAATCCATCTGCTGGCATCGTTTTGCTCTCTAAACGTTATCGACACAATTTTGACATATTGAATAACAGTAAAACGTTGCCAAGCGGCAGACGACATGTCTACCAACCCGTTCTCCCCCGCCACCCTGCTGTTACCAACTTGTATCTGGCTTGTGGCTGGGAGTCTGATGCGCGCGTGTTTGTGGCTGCCTTTTGGCATTTGGCTGCCAAATGGTGCATATGGCTAGATATACACACACACACAAGCACAAAATATGCCAAATCGGTTTAACAAGGCAGCTAACAGGCGGCGGCACTCCAGACGACATCGACATCCAACATCGGCATCGACATCGACATCGACAAGGGCGACGTCATCAACAGGCAGGCAAAATGTTTGTTGACACGTCAGGCATCTCTCCTCTCTCTCTCTCTCGCTCTCTCTTTCTTGTTCACTGTATGTGTAGGCGCTGGGTGTTAACATACATCAAATATTGACAGTTTACTTAACACACCAGCCCATGCAAGAGAAAGACCAAAGACAACGGGGCACAGTTAACGACACTTGCAAATCGACGCCCCGATCCTTTGCATATCTGCCTGCAGTAAAGTGTTTGGAAGTCGAACCAAAAGCAGAAACTGAAATCAAAACCCTTAACCACAGTCCGATTTAGTACGTGAGGTGGTGTGTTAGCCACATTTAAAGTTAAAGCCAACTGAAGGTCACCGGCTGCGACAAGTATGCACATATTTATGCTGGATCTTCGAATCTTACATTCTTTTACTTATTTTTTTTTAACTATATAAAAAGCGGGACTGTTGAATATAAAAATAATAATAAATTGTGCATACTTTATAAGAGTACAATGAAAAAACACATTTCTTCAGACTTATTTTTAATTCAAGAGTTTCCTTATACCTGACAATAATTTATGTTTATTTATAAAAAAAGGTTGACCGACATTAAATACATCTTACAATAAAATATCAAATTAATTATAAACTAAATTTTTATTTAAATCTGCTGAAACTTCTAACTGTAGAAGTTTCTAATATTCTCTATTTTATACCTTACAATTATTTCTTTTTTAACAAACTTTATTTATAAAGAAAGGTTGAACGACATTAAATACATCTTGCAATAAAATATCAAATTGAGTGTTAACTACTTTTTTATATTTAAATCTGCTGAAAGTCATGTTAAGTGAACTCTGGAAGTTTCTCTGTTTTATAACTTTTTTTTTTAAACAAATTTAATGAAAAAATTTTTTTATTGTACAAAATATATTTTCGTAAAGTTATCTATTCAAAGAAATCGATAAAAGAGTTAAAAGCCAGAGTTCCTTATTTTGGATTTGCAGTTGGCAATATGAACTTTATATCTGCTATTCGAAACAATAGCATGACCGTTTGTGTAGTTGATTGCCTGAGTAATGGGCAGTGGGACAAGATGCTGTTGTAGGCTGGAAACTGTGGTTGGATTGGGTTGGGTTCGCGTATTTTTGTTTTCGCGCCACAAGCAATCTGTGCGGGGCATTGTGGATATGATTTATCAATGCTTTTAACTGCAGCCAATACGTGGACGTGGTGGTAGTGGGATGAAATGCGAGGGGGAAGAGGCGTTTCGGTAAAAATTTGCATAAGACGGTTTGAAACTGGCAAATGGAAAATGTCAAATGAAGCTGCAGCCCGCATCAAGAGAAAGCGGCAGAGAAAGTGGGTCGGCACATCAATGATTAATGGCTGCGATTATATTTTTTTTCGTTTTCGAACTTTTCATTTTTGTTTTGTTTTTAGTATTATCTGTAAAGTTGAAATTGTAATTTAATTTAGAGTTGGATTCGCTCTAGTGGCCGTTGCCATTTCTGATTCCTTGGCTTTGCGGCCTTATGCAAATGAGCGGCTTTGTGTTGTAAGCCCACCCAAAGGGCAGATGGTGGCAAATAGGGGGAAGCAAAGACACACACACACACACACAGAGAGAGAGAGAGAGGGAGAGAGACAATTGTCCATTGCATATCCTTTTCGCATTAATATTTCATTAACAACATTTGCGGAAGTTTGATCTTCTGCATCAATGGTTTGTAAAATTGACTTGGGCCCAACAACAACAAGACTGTTGCAAGAAGCTAACAAAGTTCAAGATTTTTTTTGTGTGTGCCACAAAGCACAACAAGGACAACAAGAGGACGACAACGACAACGACGACAATGTTGCCTTATTAGATTAATTTCATTTTGGTATATATATTTTTTTATACCATCTCTCTGAATCCTTCTCTGTCTCTCTCACACACAATGTATATGTGCTTGGCGTAATCATCCTGTTGATTCACAACATTGCCAGCCAAACCCACACGAGCCCACACCACCACATCACATCAAAATCACTCGAACCACCCAAAGTTATGCAAATTTTCTTGCGTTTTGCTTTCGTTTTTTTTTTTTGCCAACCCTCCGCGCTCTACTTTCAATTTTTGCAGCGCTTTAGCTTTAGCTACAGCTTCAGCTCCGTTGTAATTTTCATTATTTATATTTTTTCCATTTTACTGATTATGATTTAAAGCCGGCTTCTTTGGCCGGGGGATTGTCGCACTGATTGCCACGTATCAATTTCCAGCCGCACTCTGAGTTGTGTGTGTGTTTTTGCCAATTTCTCAAAATGCTCCGCGCCACAATTTTAAATAAGCCATTAACCGCAGTCGACGGCCCGCCAGTCGCGACTGTTCAATATATCAAAAGATGTTGAGGCCCAATAAGTGGGTTGCTCTTACTGTTGCTCGCTGAGCGCATCTTTTGGTTAAGTTTAAGCAAAGCTGAATAAAACTTGACTTGCATTTTGGATAATCAAAACATTGCTAAGAAGTAGTAGTATTACTTTCAAGATAACTTCCAAACAACAATTCACAAATCCTATTGATACTGATTTAACTTTCTTGTCATAACTTAGTTTCTTTGTTAGACATAAAATGAGTTTTTAATAATAAAATCGGAATATACAAATAAAGTTTTCATTGAGTTCAAGCAGATTCTAAGTAAAATACCAGAATATATTATTACACTCATAAGCTCAACTGTTACTGGTGCTGTGTATATATTTGTGAAGTAACCCTCGCAAGGTTTGGCAACATGACTGATATTTGCATTTGATGCTGATGCCCGCTAACTACGCCTGTCAAGTGGGATTTTGTGCGATTTTTCTTGCAGCTTCTAGCGTGACCCCCGTATTGAACAGTAGTCGCCCGAACCGCCCGACCTCCCTGACCTTGTGTACCCAAACATCCACCACCACCACGATACCATGATAGCCTGACTCTTGGGCTTGGGCTTGGTGCTTCGACTGGCGGCATGCATGCCGAAAATTGTGTTGTTTTGCGTGTAACCGCGCGTGGTAATCAAACACGCGGCATGTCGAAGAGAGGGGCAGTGGTTGGCGCTGGGTATGTGTGTATGTTTGGCGGAGTGGGGTGGGGCTGGGCGGTAAGTAAGCTTCACATGCCGCTTTCGTTCTTGGCGTCATTTTTAGCGTTTTTTTTTCATTGTGTTGTTATTCGGCGCGCATATGCCGCTGGCTGGCGCCTGTGTTGTTGCGAGGGGGTGGGTGGGTGCGCGGGTGGCATTTCGCGAGTCGTGCTGTTCGCAAATATGTTGCCAATTCGACGGCGCATTGACGTTTCCCTTTTGCTTGACGTCGTCAACAGCTCAGCTTAAGTTGCTAACGAGCTGCGCGGCTTTTGCCTAGCGGCGTTGCGTATGCCGCAACATTAATAAAAAAATTTTGCAAATTTTGTTTTTGCTTTGCATGGATGTGGATATAGAAGTAATGTGATTGTTGGGTGGTTGGTTGGGTTGGTGCTTTCTGGCGCTTCAATTTTTTTTTTGTGTGTAATTTTTCAAATATTGTTCAATTTGCAAACGCGCGTTTAACGATGTGTGCGTAATTTAAGTGCCCGTTGATGCCGCCGAAGGGGAAGCGGGCGGAACCTTTGAATTTTCACTTTGATGGTTTATGACGTACGACTACTCATAACGTCATTGCCATTGCCATTGCCATCGCCATCGCATTTGTGCAATCGCTTGTGCCTTCAATGGAATATGATTTAATTATTTTGATTACAAATTTTAATTGTATTGATAAAAGCGCAAAAATGCACTGGAGAAAGTGAGTGGGTAATGAAGTGGGAGACAGAGAAAGAGGGGCTTGAATATTAAAGTGCTCAAATGTAAATACAACACAACATGCACTAAACATTGTAGTTCGTTCAACATACGAATAAGAACACCACAAACCTCAAGGAATAATGTCCCTACCAGTAATAACTGTTGGTAACCTTGTGACTTACTCAAATATATATTTATACCCTGAGCCCATTGAAATTGGGTAAAAAGGTATAATGGGTTTGCAAAGGTATGTAACACGCAGAAGGAAGCATCTCGGACCCCATAAAGTATATATATTCTTGATCAGCATCAACAACCGAGTCGATATATCCATGTCCGTATGTATGAACGCGTCGATCTGAGAGACTATAAGAGCTTGAGACTTCAGATTTCGAACGTAAGCCGCCTAATCCCTAGGCAGTACAAGTTTGTTTCAAATGTTCGATAATTCTTCTTGTTTTCGATATACACATGTGATCGATAACAACAAAATCTTGAATTTGGAAAACTTGATGATGCAGTGTGAAACATTAGACAAAATAATGACAATCTGTGAAATCGGTTAAGAAACTCCAGAGATATAGAGCACTGAAGTTAACTCAAGTATGAACTATAGGCGTACTCACACACATACTCAGACATACTTGCAAGCAGTGACTGTACGCGTAAAGTATAGGGTGCAGGATATAGTCTACTCGGGATTTCTCGCCCAAAGTCTTCTTACTTGTTTAAACTGTATGATGCAGCACTATTATAAGCCTCAGCTCAAAACAAAACTACAGCCAACAATTATTTTTTAAAGATCATACTTATTTTGCTTGGCAAAATTAGCTACCTGATCGTAACATTTTACATATATTCTCTATTTTTATTCAGGTTTCCTTATTTTTTACTTCCAAGATTTCTCGGGCTCCAATTTGTACAAGATTTTAGCAATCGAAAACAAATTCTTAATTATTATCAACCATAAACAGACGTTTCTCACTATCTCTCTCTCTCTCTCGGAAGAGACTTTGCGTTCACTTCCGCTTCCGTTTGGTTGAGACCCCCCCACCACGCTTAACCTAACTGGCCACCACTTAAATAGTTTTTATCATGTAATTACCGCCGCTGTCGTCTACCAGACGCATCCTTGTATCCGCGTATCCTTGTGTCCTCACATCCCTTTTCATGGGGTGGGGGACGCTTAACTTTTTGTGTCGCAGCTTCCGTGATTTGTGCAGCCGACCGCTGTGGCAGCTGCCCCACACACAGCCACCAAACCCAACCAGATCCCCGCATCTTTCCACATGAGTCGCCTCTTCTCTCTCTCTATATCTGTATCTGTCTCTCTTTTATTTGGAGTTTTTTTCGGCCGACGATTGTGGGCGGCTGTGTATGGGGGCGTGGCCAACTGGCCATTGCGTGTATTACAATAATTTTTAATTACCGGCGTAAACGTAATTATGAATTTTTATTTCGCATTGCTCCGCTGCAAATATATATATATACACAATTTTTATTTTTTTTGCTTCCTTTTTTTTGCGCCTGTTGGCCCTTTTTGTTGTTTGGCATCGTTTGGCTAGGGAAAGGGTCGTTTTTTATTTTTGTGTGTAGTTGTCGCTGGAGCTGATCCGGTGCGCGATATGCACAAAGGCTTCACAGTTGGTTGAGGCGGCCGTCTAAGGGCTTCGGGTTGCGCGTTTTTGCATGTGTCACTTGGCTTGGCGTTGCCAGATTTCTTAGAATTTCAACACACACACACACACACAGAGCTAAAAGAGCAACAAATGGGTGGTGTGGTGGTACCCAGCCACCGACTGCACGCAATTATCGCAAGTGACGTGGAGCGGATATGCTGCCATCGTCGCCTAACGTCTCCAACGTTGGCGAATAAAACAATAAGTGCTGCATGCTTTTAGGCGATGCTGGCGAACCCATAGTCCAATGGGTGGTGCATTGCGCCAAATGCTTGCCGGGCAGTCAAATGGCTTTCGGGGTGGGGTTGGGGTATCTGTGTGGTCTAAGGGAAGGCGGCGGGATTGTATGAGATTTTTATGGTTGCCCGCAGCGGCGGGCGCGCTCATTACGCCGACTGCGGGTCGACAGCGTCAGTTCCAGTTCCAGCTCCAGCATCAGCTCATCAGCCTTTACCCTTTTTACCCCCCTCATCACACACCATACTTTTTTTTCTTACTTAACGTCTCGCTCTTTTTGTAGTTTAAGCTGTCGCTGCTGCTGCTGCTGCTGCTGCTGTTGCAGCGTTGCATTTTTAGCTTCTTCATTGCGCTTAAGGACTTTTGACTTTTGTTTTATTAGTTGTGAGCTCGCGACCTCTGCACCACCACCCACACGTTGGGCTGATGCGGCCACACACAGTTGTTAGAGCATTTGCCATGGCTACTCTTAGCTCTCAACTCTGTTTCAGTCTCTGCATACATTCACTTTTAGCTCTGCTGTTTTTTACTCTCCTCTTGTTTTATTTTTCTTTTCTTTCGTTGACTTTGTTTTTTTGTGCTTTTTTGTGTGCTCTCTGTACTATTTCTCATATTTTTAATTTCTGCACTTTGTCCCTATTTATCCTGGCGTTGGCAGTTTTTAATTTCTCTGCTTTTCCGGTGCAAAGTTAATGAATAATTGTGCGCACTTTTGCGGCAAACGGCGACAGCGACGCAGACAGCAACTGCAGCAGCGACATTCCCACTATGTGTGTGTGTGTGTGTGTGTTGACGCCATTTTTATAGAGCCTCGCGCTATCGTACAAGAGACAGAAACAGTGTGAACCGGAGAAGGGCGTCTACGGGATACGAAGCACAGAAAGAGAGAGAGAGAGAAAGAGTGACTCAGTGAATAGCGCAAAGTGTGATTGCATCCGGCGCCTTAATGAGTTCTTGATTTAATTCTTTTTTCCAGCTGCGTTTCGTTTGGCTTCATTCTATTTTCGATACCCTACAACCATGGAAACAGCTGAAAAGGTTATCATTAGCACAACAAGAACCCCAAGAAAGAAAAAGATTTTGAAAATGAGAACTCCTTGAACTTATTGTCAGCTAAATATATACTTAAAGTGAGCCCTCAAAAAAGAAACGAAACAATTTCTTAGTGGCAGTTAGCTCTTAAAAGAGTTTCAACCCGAACATGGCCTAGTAAAAATAAAGGGTATCTTCTCAAGTTGTACATTCTCGACCCTAACACTATTTTTTTCTTGCCTCTGTCGCTGAGCTGACGTTGATTTCTTGCCATTTGCAGTGTCCAGCACCAATGCAGGCACTCGGTGTCATTGTGACTTGAAATTGGTTGACATTTCTTTCTGTTCACCGTTCAGAGTTCCGCGCGTTACTTACAAAGAGAGAGAGAGAGAGAGAGAGAGAGAGAGAGAGAGAGAGAGAGAGAGAGAGAGAGAGAGAGAGAGAGAGAGAGAGAGAGAGAGAGAGCGTGAGAGAGCGAGAGTGAGAGAGAGTCAGAGAGAGTCAGAACAACTAGCCAAAGCGAAATGGAACTGGAAACAAGTCAGCAACCAAATAGTTCTCTCTCTTTTCATCCATGTTGGTAAATGTATGTGTGGATGATTATTTTGAAGACAACTTATAATAAGTTGTTTTTATAATTTAAAACTCTTTAAATTTGAGAGCCCCGAACAAATTCTACATAGCTGACACAATAGGAGTATTGTTTGTGCAGTTTGTTTCTAGCACTTAGTATTATGATGTATAGGCGATTGAGTAGAGAATCCATATATTTGCTAGACACAGAAAACATCATAGAACGCCAGATACTTTATTAGATTTGAAACTAAGTTAAGTTAGATATTAAGTCCAAAGAACTCTAGCCTACACCTTTACTGTTGATCCCGATCTCTCTCTCTCTCTCTCTGTTTGAGTCTTTGATTGACAGCGTCCACTTGACAAGTGCAACTTTTTGACTTTATCGACACTAATTTGTTTTCAATGGCAATGGATGTACACTTGAGAAGTCTTGCATTCGCTCAGTCCGCTCATTAATTGCCGCGGCACCACGACGCCAAAAGTGCGTGACGAAAACAGAACAGCAAGAACACAACAATGGGGAGAATAGGACAATGGGCAGCAGGCACAAAAAGGCAAAGGCAAAGACATTGGCAATGGGAATGGGAATGGCAAAAGGCGAAGCAACAAACGGAATCAAACTGAAGTGCCAAAACGACAACAAACGCAAATGCCAAACAACGTTGGCCCAGCAAAAAAAAAACACGAAAGGCAGACTCGAACGGGAGTTTTGGGTTGGAGTTAAACCTGGTTGCAGGACTTAACCAGGAGCTAAAGGACAGCAGCAGGCAGCTGGCAAAGCCAATGCGTAATCAAAGTGCTGGCGAGGAGCAGGCCAGGCAACTGGCACTAGACAGCCGACGCCATCGTCTTAGGTGTATCTGTGTGTGTGTGTGCGGTGACTCCAACGGATCAGCAAGAGCTCCCCTTCTGCCTGCTCCTTGTCATCCTTTTGCCCGTCGCCTAGCCTGTCAGATACAATGAGCATCATTGTGTTTTAAGTGCGTTCGTTATGTCCTGTTCCTTGTGTCCTGCCCGCTCTCTCACTGTGCCCGAGGCGGGTTGTTTATTTATTCTTTTTCTTGTCCCAGCCCCTTGTTCAGCAGCGTCAGGCTACATTTTTGGCATCGGCTTTGTCCATGTATTTCCGTTTGCCGTATTGTCTCACAGTTGCACAGTCTCGCATTTCTGGTTTTTTGGATCTTTTGGGGTCTGCAAGAAAGTGGCCGGCAAGGCCAGGCCAGACGCTTTCCCATTGCCCGCTTCCCGGTTGCCCCTAGCCCCCGTCGGCTTGCCTTTTCGCATTGGCAATGAAAAGCGTTTTCAAATTAATTGATTAAAGTCCATTACAAGTTGCTGTACGGTCTCTCGTTCTCTCTCTCTCTCTCTCGCTGTCTCCTTTCCCGCTGAGCTGAGCTCGGGCGACAGCCAAATGACAGTGGCAATTGTATGAGAAATGACTGCAAAGGACTCAACCAGGACTCACTTTGTATCCCTCTAGGTGGTCCACTTCAGCTAAGGACTATCAGCCGGAGTGGGAATAGAAAATGGGAAATGAAAAACTATGAGCTTTCAGGTTGAGAAGTAAGGGCGCTCTGAAGCGCATATGGCAAGGCTCATTGATTTTGTGGGTTTATCATTGGACATTGTTGTATTTAAGAACGATACAAAACCAGTTCACAGTTGAAAGGTTCTTGTTGAATCGATTCGATTCATGTTCATTGTGTACTTTGGCTAGTTAAGTGATTTTGATTTGATGTGCTTTTGGTGAATTGAGCATTTCAACCCTCATTTGTACAAGTCCTATGTTAAAAATAATTAAACTCGCACGAATGCAAAGAAAACACCGTAAATGTGCAGTTTCAATGGTTCAAATTCATAAGTTTCATTACACTAAACTAATAATAGATAAATATTTTCAAATTACACCTAAGAGTATGCTACATTTTATATACAGTTCTTATGCTGGGATTGAAGTTGACCCTACACAAAAAATACTCAAGCCATTTGAATTTCTTTTAGATTAAGTCAACGCTTTTTAGTCCGTTAACCAACACAGTTTGGAGTTGTAGTTTAACGGACAACGGCTTGCATCTGAAAGTAGGCAAGCACAAAAAGACGAGGTAAAAAGTTTTGCAAGTGCTTGGTTCCGAGCACATGAAAAAGGAACTGAAACAACAACGGACAGAAGCACGTTAGTAAGTTTAATTTTATTTATGGACGGCTAGCCAAAAGAATGCCTTGGCAATTTCTCAAGGAGCGCGCCAGGACTGGAATCCTGATACGACGTGTCTTCTGTCTTCTGTCTTGTGTGTCCTGAGTCCTGTGTATCCTGTGGACAGGAAGTCGAGTTGGAAATGGCGAGCGCACAAATCAAACTTGTAAATTAGCAATACTCATTGACAAATATTTCATTCAAGCAGACAGTTGGACATACACTCAGTCAGTCAGTCAGAGAGAAAGAGAGAGAGCGATGGGAAGGGGGTGTTGCTACTTCCTGGCGGCTGGCATCCTTGCGGTTCGCAAAAACATTTTTGTTTTGCTTTTTGTGGATCTATGCAATATTTCAAACACGAACTCTGCGCACCAAAGATTAATTAACTTATGTCAAAGTAATTTCCAACGTTCGTTAAGGCGACACGAGACCAGCCACCCAGCCACCCCCTTACCCCCTCATCTACCCATCCCCTCATCCAACTCAACGGCATGCAGTCAAGCCAAATTGATTGTCAGTCATTCAAAGACATTTTTTCTTATTTCGCTGCGGCTGCTACCAGCGCCAAAGATATTGGCTTTTAATGGGGGTTGGACTCCACGCACCCCCGCCCCCACCACCAGCACTCCCTCCTTAACACTCATTGCCTTGCTGCCTGTGGCTTACTGTAGGTCAGAGTTTGTTGTTGGCGGTGGGGGGCGGGGTAACTGTGCCTTGAATATTGTTAGTTATTCGGGGAGTCTGGTCCGTCGACACAGTCAATAAGTAAATAAATGAATGTAATTACAAGCTAAATAAACACCAATGCGATTAATGGCTCAAGCTCTGTTCTCAACTTCACAGAGGGTCCATGTGTGTATGGGTGTGTGTGGGAGTTGGTAAGAAATTGTCATAGGCGGACTTTAAGGCCAGGCTTTAAGTTATGTAGAAACAGCATCAAACGCACTGCTGCGCCCAACAAAAGCAAACAGCATATTTCTTTTAGACTATGTGTAAATTATGTTTTTTTTTTCTTTCTTTTTCATTTCGTTACTTTTTTTTATGTCTTTGCTGAATGGGAAAAAATGCTAAGATGTCGCGGCCGCAGCTTTTGCATAAAGTAGAAATTTACACATTCTTAATAAAATAAATACAGCAGCTGCAAAAGAAAAAGAACTCGCAACAACAACAGCAGCAGTAGCAAGAATGAACTAAAAAAAAAATATAAAAAAAACCATGCATATTTCTCCAAATGCTACAAAATGTTACAAAAAAAGAAGAAGAAGATAACAACACAGAAAGTACAGAACTTGAGAGCGAAATTCTTATAATTTGTACACATGCCTCATCCACAGGACCTGCAACCTGTGTCCAACCTCCGCTCCCTTCAGACCATGCCACTGCCGCGGTAAGCGGCGTTTTTTCTGAAAGGCTTAACACAAAAAATGCTTTTTAACATTGGTGGGTGCGTGAAGGGCGAGAAGGGGAGAAGGGGGAGGAGGGAGTGACGAGCGGGGAGCGGTGATGTGGTGCATTCAAGAAAATGCCCCAGCAAAAAGATTTCAGCTCGTCATTTATGCGTTTATCTGCGACCACCAACAACGCGCCTCGTATCCTGCCAACTTTCATCAGGCAGGCTCCTGGCAAACAGTTCTACCCACATACACAATACTATATGTGTGTATGTGTGTGTGTTTAGTTTATACCCTTTATGTGGAGAGTTCTGCAGTTCAGTTATCATCTAAGAGCCTACAAAGTGTATTTCATGACCAGATTGTATATTCTATCTGTCTTTTTCAGGCTTAAATAGAAAGTCTGTTCGTACTTCAATTAATACTTTATTCAGTACACATAGACTTAAAAGTCATACGATTAAAGATAAATAGTTCGTAGATTTACCATTGCGACAACTATTACATATACTTTATCTAAGAGCTATCGGATAGCTAATAAGTTTTTGGCTGAAATTTTTAATTTAACGATCTTTATTGTATTAAAAAGCTGACATAGGAACAAACAGTTAATGCTGGGATTATTAAGTATTTCAAGAAAAAATCTATTTTTACTTAAAAATAAATAAATAAATTACCAATTAGCAGCAGTTTCTCTTTGTTCTCCAAGTGTATGTGATGTTCGGCATGTGAAAGAAAGTTGGCTGCGTTTCACGATGTTGCTCTTT
This sequence comes from Scaptomyza reducta, assembly GCA_035044485.1. Taxonomy (NCBI): domain Eukaryota; kingdom Metazoa; phylum Arthropoda; class Insecta; order Diptera; family Drosophilidae; genus Scaptomyza; species Scaptomyza reducta. Next base: position 290,039 of record JAWNNV010000328.1, read on the forward strand.
TTGCTCCTTCTTATTTTGTGTGTTTCTACACCCAAGCCACAACGTGTTTTTCCTCTGAGAGTGTATTTGTGCGTGTGTGTGTGTGTTTGTAGGGTGCAAGATGCGGCATTTTACGTAAATTGAGTAGCTGCATATTGGTTTTCTTTGGGCATCAATGTTAAGTTTCCACAGAAGTTGTTCAAGCAAAAAGAATATTTATTCGCCTATCATTTGAAGTTTCATTTGATTGATTTGAATTTTATTACACACTTTATGCGTTTGAATATTTAACTACTTTATTTGATCAAATATGCTTGGATATGTTCAAATTAAGCCCATTTTTGTAGAGCTTTTTCAAGTCTTATGAGCTTGAATTTGTAGCACTTGCAGCAAACAGGCAAACGACCAAAAATGATGCAACTGTAAATGTTTTGCACTAAGGACATAAGCAACGTTGGCTCACACATATGCGACCGCTTGCAAATCTTTTCTTCTAAGTTGCACAAAGCCCAAACAGAGCCAAAGCAAAGCAAAGCGGGCAACAAACGGCACGTAGCAAAGAAAAATACGCGAAAATTATATTTAAGATGACATTTTATTTGGCTAGGCTTTCCGATTTGGTCCAGCCTGTGGTTATCCTGCCGCCCTTACCCTTTTCCAATGTGTTTGTTTGTGCCTTGTTAACCTGTTCGTTTGTCTGTTTACCATTGTCTCGCAAAAAGAACGCTGGCCAATTAGCTCCGGTCCCGGACCCGTTCGCAGTCCCAGTCCCAGTCCGGTGACAAGCCAAGTTAAAGGCGTACTTGGCCCTTAATTAGGCGTGTTTATGTGTAGCTTTATTCGTGGAAGCTGTGCAAGCTGCAATAAGCCGCATCTTGGGTCCTTACTACGCATGCAAGCCAGTCATGGCAGCTAGTCATAGAAGCATACTAGTCCACGATTGTAATACAGTTAGAGCGGCTGCTTGTTAATTAACATTTAACACGTATCCTCCACACCACATCCCACCTCACTTATATATATATATGATGGGAGGGGACAGGTGCCGAACCCATGCATGACATACATCAAAAGCGGCATAGACAGCTGGACGGGCGGAGATTAGCAACAAACAAAACGAAAAAAAAAACGGCTACTAAAAAAGAGGCTAACACACGAATGCGGCAGGTGGCATTTTCTCTATTTCTTCATCGTTTTTTTTGGTAAGTTGTGGGGGGTAGGGGGTGTGTGTGGCTGCCATTACATGCGTTAATTTCATTAAAATTAAACACATGCATGGCCAAAAACAAAAGGCGGCCCTTTTAAGTAGCTTCTCCACCAGTGTTGCAAGTAATATAAAAATAACATTAGCATGTCCTTGCACAGGACACCTTTTCTGTCTGTTCTTTATTCTTTTTTTCTCCTGTGTGTGTGTGTGCGTGTGTGTTTCTCTGAAGCACTTTCGGTCAGGCATGCCACGTTTGGGCGCCCGCATTTCAAGCCAACAATGAGCTGCGTTTTACGTACGTGTGTGTGTGTGTGCATCCTTGCGGTGGTCCACTCAACCTGTCCACCTCTTCACTCCTCTTCAACTGTTTATCACTCTGCTGCGCTTTTTTTTGTCAAACGCTTCATTCTATGCACGGTGCTCTGTGACTGTCTGACTGGTTGTCAAACGTGTGTTGCATACTCTTAGGCTGCGTTATTATAATTTTTTTACAACCAAAGCCCAAAACCATAAACCTCAAATGTAAAATGCACAAATCTCGAATGGATTTACATTTGAGCTGAGAGTTGCCTTTGTTTTTCGTCCCTGTAATGCTTTTTTTCTTTCTTTTGAATCCAAACTGCATTTAGTTGGGGCACTTGAAGCTAAATTACAGCAAGTGCAACAAATATTTAATTTATTTGATTTTTAATATTCATTAATTATTATTAAACATAAAAAATTCTCATGTTAATTGCTTAACTTTGTACTGGAATTTAATAATGTTTACGTTTCAATTATCATACTTAATTACTTATTTTCCATAATTCATAAAGCCTTCTTTCCATTTATTGAGATTCATTTCGCAGTAGTTCAGTCTTTAAAGTAATAAACTTTCATTGTTTGCATCTCAAGCAATCTAAATACGCCACTCTGCGCACTATCAACCCCAAACCCCCAGCATACCAGCCCAAAGAAGAAGACACACTCGTATGTCAAATTCGCGATGGCATTGTAATTCGCATAATGAAAAACAGAGAGAAACAGACGCTGATGCTGCTTAGTTTTGGAGACTGGGTCTCAAAAATTAAAAGCCAGCTGTCAAATTCATTTGATAGTTTATTAACCCCAACCCTCAATTTAAGCAATCAACCAAAAATCTGAACACTACAACAAATTTCGAATAAATAAATTTGCCCATGAATATGGCAAAAGAAAGGTTCGGTGGCAGTTGCTCAATGAATGATGCTTTGGCTTTGGAAAAACAAAAGTTGATTTTACGCGGGGGTAAGTGGGAGGTGATGATGAGGTAGTTTCCATATATTCATACTTGTGTGTGTGTGTGTGCTTGTTTTTGGTTGTATTTGTTGAAAAGGTGCAATTAATTGAAGAGTTTGTCGACGTTCTCGTCCTCGACGCTGTTAATTCAATAGCCACATTTGGTGTGTCTGTGTGTGTGTGTGAGTTCGTGAGTGTGTGTGTATGTCTGTCCCTTTTTTGGGCGGCCTTAGCGCCGGATAATAATAATCAGCGCGCTCCAATGCATACGGATAGTTTTTTGTTTGTTTTAGTGCGGTTTCATTGTGTCATTGTGTGCGTGTGTGTTAGCGTGTGTGTGTATTTTCATTGATAATAAAAGGATAATAATAAAGTGCGCGTCGCGGTAAATATTTAGCTGCTGGGCTTTTGTTGCTCCTGCCCCGAACCGAATGGCGTCCAGCAACCCAGACGGATCCTTTCATCTCAAGCGCCCAAAAGTATGCATGAATTTTCAAAGCAATGCCATTGAGAGTCACCATCTTGTAAATGTACATGCATGTGTTATTGTGCGTGTGTAAGTGTGTGTGTGTACGTTGAGTCCTTCTCGCAAATTTATTGTTTCCGACATATTTGCGGCTGTTTATTTGGCGCACACTCCCAACATAGCCTCATTGTGCCGCTAACTAACCTCACTTTTGCATTAAAATTCATTAAAACATTCAACGCCTGTCATTTAATTACATACGTTCGCCTTAGACGGATGTGTGTGTGTGTGTGTGTGTGTGTAGGAAGCAAGCTTGAGATTTTCTAAACATAAGACAAACAAAGACGTTATCATATTCAAATTATCCACACAGTATCTACAAATATGAATAAATAATGTTGCTTAAAACATCTCGCTCTTATTAATAATATTGATAAAGTATCTTGAAAACATTGCGAACTGAACTTTATGTTTTGCAACTTAAGATTGCTTTGATACACGTAGCTTTATTCAATAAGAACGTACAACAAGATATGCCCCATATCATCTATGCTACTTAGATGCATCTTTGTAGCTGGTCATAAGTAATAAAATATATAATTAGTTCGAGAGAACTCTGCTCAAAAACTTTTGGAACATTTGGAATAACATTATCTTTTATTAACCAAAATATCAAAATCATGGTTATTCATTTTAAGTACTAAAAAATTGACAAAGTATTGCAATAAATTTGCATTTCTGTATTTGTATTTAGTTTTTTTTAGGATTTACTAGCACATTAAAAAATATTTAATTTAAATGGGTACAAATTGTTTTGTACAAATGTGTGTAACCGGCAGAAGGAAGTATCTCCGACCCCATTAAGTATATATATTCTTGATCAGCATCAACAACCGAGTCGATATAGCCATCTCCGTCTGTCCGTGAGTCCGTATGTATGAACGCGTCGATCTCAGAGTTTATAAGAGCTAGAGACTCCAGATATGGAACATAAGCTCGCCTAATCCCTAGGCAGTATAAATTATCTCGAGTTATCGATAACTCTTCTCGTTTCCAATATTCACATGTGATCGATAATAACAAAATCTTGAATTTGGAAAACAGCGTTTGAAACATTAGACGAAATAATGACAATCTTCAATCTTCAATCAATGGAGCATTGCAGTTAAGTCAAGTATAGTATGCACTATACGAGTACACACACACACTAACACATACTTGAAAGCAGTTACTGTACGCGTAATTATAGGGTTCCGGGTATAGTCTAGTCGAGATCTCTCGACTTGAGCCTTCTTACTTGTTTTAAGTGACTTTATTTGACTTGTTGGTTCCGATGATTGTTTATTTATTATTAATAAATTTAAATTTACTAAGCGATACTGTGAGTAGATTCTTGTGAGTTGAGATATTAATGCCTATGGCAAAGGGTTTAAATATTTTTATAATCGTATTGAAAAGTTATATATATATCTTGAAAACTCTCTTCTTTTACATTTTTCTATTCACAATGACTTCTTTTGTTATAGTATTTTAAAGTTTGAATAGTTTTCGGTAATCCTAATCCAATCTTCAAGTATTCAGTTTTTAACCGCATTTACTGCCACACACTATATGTTTGTTGGGGCCAAGCTGTGCGTGTGTGTTTTCCGTATTGTAGATGATTGGAGGCCAAGTTGACCTTTGTGTTGTTTTTGGGGTGGCCGCTTAGTTAGCATCTCTAGTCGTGTGCCCGAGATGCCAAATGCGGCATAATGCACACAACAACAGGCAAAGGCTACGTGGCAGGAAGTAAAGTTGCGCGTTGACAGTCGACAACATAAATTAACCAAAGTTGTATTTAAATCAAATGCGATTAACATCTACAAGCGGGGGCCTACACACAAAGGTGATCTCCTCTCCCACCCCGCTCCCCCCATTATAGAGCTGCACCACCGCGATATACTCCACTACATCCCTCGGCTGTGTCGACTTGAGTTTGACCCATTTTTGGGTCTCAATTGTGCATCTCGCTCACTCTCTCTCTCTCTTTGTCTCTCCCTGTCTGGCACACACTTTTATGCCTATCGCTGCTGGGAGATGCACATTTTTGGCCAATTGCCTTGGCCAAGCTAAGAGCAACAACAACAACATCTATCAGTTGCGTCCATTTATGACAAATTGATAATCGCTTACAAGTTGCCAGCTTGCCAGAGTTGTTGTTGTTGCTGTTGAATGTTTGCGGCACGCACCAGAAAAGTACTTGCAACTAGCTTGTGGCAAGCAAAGTTGCGAATCGCATTTGCATACAATGCCACAACGCACTTGTCGCTAAATTCTGATCAAGATGCCACCAACAGAGATAAGCGCTTCGCCCAAAGCCTGCTTAAGCCAAGACACAAAATAACGCAAAAAAGAAGTCACAAAACATTTACAAAGCACATTCTGATACAAGTTTCATAAATATTTTCACAACTATTGATGAATCTATCGCTCAGCGACGCCATTTTCAATTGATCTATTGAAGAATTAGGTGCGAAGAGCGAGACAGAGAGACAGAGAGAGAGAGATAGAGAGGCGTAGAGTGGAGTGATGTGTTGTGCTGTGAAGAGGGGCTGCCTGATTGTCAAGCCCAGCCCCCTTGCCATGAGTCAAGAGAGAGCTTCAGCGTTTAAATTGCTCAACACGCTGCTATCTCACTCACTCGCTCGCTCACTCACACACACACACACATACACTCACCCTGGCAGTCAGTTTAGTTGCTGAGTCACTCAACAAAAGCCTTACCCCTCTCTCATTGAGCGCATTTGCACAAGCAAATGCTGCGCACACGTTTCGAAATGCTCACTTTCGAAGTGCTTCCCCTTTTCGAAAACTGTTGCCTCTCTGGCGAGGAAGTTGAGTGAAATGCGCTACGCTCTTGAGTGAACTTACCAATCACAAAAAGTACAAAAACTCATTTGGTCAGCGACAGGCTTACAAAGCGAGTCGACGGAACTGAAAAGTTCACACGACTTTTGTTCATTCGAATATGCCCAAAATGTATGTTCGAGTATATTGCAGTTGTATTAAATATCATGTTAAAATGCATTAAGATTTATTTGAGTAAGGAAAGTCAAAAGACAATGGAATTCGATTGTAAGGTGAACAGTTTAATAACAGCAAACAACACCAAATAGGATAAAAACATCATTAAAGCTTAATTTGATAATCAGTTTCTTAAATTAATAAGCTTGGTGATAAGTTAAAGATAATTGAGTTAGTTAACTAGGAAAGGTAGATTTTAAACTTGGTATGGTACAAGATATTCACACATGGTAAAGTAAATACTATTTATTGTTGTTATATGTTCGTTTCTTATTTTAAGTTTAATTGTTTTTTTTTTTGTAATCTGTAGTTTGATTCATACAAGAAAAAAAAAAGAGTTTAAATGTTAGAAGCAATATAACAATCAATCAATAAAAATAAATACAACAATTTGTTTCACTTTTTGTATTGTCAGTTAACAAAGTAAGAATTATTATTTTCTTTATTTCGAACTTTTTTTGTGTGTGCTACAAAGTAATATTTAATAATTCAAATCTTTTTTGTTTATAAACGTACATATGTTTACATCTCGATTAACATATAAGCAAAGTTTACTTACTTAATTAAGTTCACTTAAGTTAACTTAACTAAAGTTAAAGTTTTGGGCTTCAAGTTTTGTACATTTTTGTAATTTCGATTTATGGGATCTTTCCATTTGATTCGATTTGATTCGTTTGAGTGTTGAGTAACGCGCGACTTGTTGAGCTGTCAGCGATTTCAAAATGATTTCAAAATTATAACTGGAAGCACACAGCTGTCGACTGGAGTCTTTACTGTCTGTATGTGTGTGTGGCATCATTGCAGGTCATAATTTCGTTGTCAATTGTCGCCGAGGCGAATCAAAAGTTCATTAGGCGAAACCGGCCATGGCACACATACGTGCGTACATATGTGTGTGAGCTGGTCAGGGGCTGCCAAGGACACCAAAAAACAGGCTGGCAGGACTTTGCCAGCGTAGAAGGACACTGGCAACATCATTTGTCAAAACACAAACTTTTCGACGTAGTCGCGTTGCGCGTCGCAGCGAAAGTGCGTGCCCCCCTGCCACCTCCTCCTTTCCACTTGCCACCTTGTTGTAGTATCTCCCATTGTGCATTGACTTTCTCCACAGTTTTCTCCCCCCCAACTTGCAACAAAAACAGCAACGAACACAAACTGATGCCTCTTGCATGGCCCTCGGGCACTTGCCGCCACACTTGCCTCACGCCTGCCCAGCGTGATGTTTATCATTATTATCGCGACTTACTCGCGGCCAGCCAACAACCAATATCGTCCTCGGCCTCAACTTCCATCATTTGCTCGTCCCTCCCATATCTTCGTCCTTCCTGGCTGCCCTGAGGCTCTGTTTGCTTTTGCTGCATTGTTATACCTACGAATTGAGGGTCTATTAGCTTTATTCTCTATTTTCGTAATGTTTAGCTCAATTCTCATCTGTCTAAAAGCATTCAAGTATGTGATGTGTATATCGGAAACGGAAGGACGAGTTATCGATAAAATGCTACTGTTCTGACGGAAATGGGCTAAATGCTGATCAAGAATATATTTACTTTATGGGTTCCTTGCATACACTTCATTTCACTTATTTCTAGTCAGAAAGGGTATTCAAAGCCGTCTCTGTTCCATTAGGCTTGGAGCTATGTGCATGCGTTGATCAACATTACCTACACACACACACATGCACGCATACATGCACACACGCACACATATGTTAACTGACTGAAACTCGCAATACCGTATGGCGCATGCCACACGGACATGCCTCATGCCACACATTAGTCGCGTTGCTGTTATTATTGTTGTTGCTGCTGCTGTTTGTGTTTTGTGTGTTGATTTTTGGTCGCGTTTTTTGCGGCAACGCCAATGTTGGCATATTAGCGGTTTTCGTGGCCGATTATTTGGAAGCCCATTTGATTTGGGTGCTTGCGTCTGCGAATCCACTGGACGCCTATTAATTATCCAACTGGTTTTGCTCTTCTCCAACTCCAACACCGACTGAAGCACTCTCAATGTATGTGACAAGCACTTGCTTTTGTATTTTTGTTGTTGATTCTTATTCCTTTTTCCATTTTTATTTACTTATTTTTTGTTTTGTTTTGCATTTTATTCCATTTTCATAATTACAACAAGAAAGTGACTCGAAAAATGAGTGTGACATGCCAAAGAGTCAGACACACAGTGCCTTTTCAGCCACCCCCCCTTGCCACGTTGCCAACCATGTGCGGAAGCTGCCAAACAGTCCATAGTTGTGCTTGATGTTCCCAGTTTTCCCACTATCCCACTTTGCCAGCTCTCCGACGAAACGAGGCGAAACTATGCACAGTTATGGACACGTATTCTCGCTCTTGGGGGGTGGTTGGGTGCTGTGGGCAGACTGGGGCTGTCCATTTGTGCAAATTATTGTGAAATATGCAGCGGAGCGGGACAGCAAAAAGCACGCTCAACAAAAAAAAATAGAGGAATCGCTGCATACTTTTGAAAATGAAGTCATCGAGGCGCTGAGAGACACACACACTCACAGAGAGGCAGAGTGTGTGTGTGCCGCATGGAACCCTTAATTAAATAAATTCAATATGCGCAACGGGCGGCTGACATCCCCTCCCATCCCACCCAAGCCTCTTTTGAAAACGTCCCAGTTCAATCCCCAGTTCAAACTCAAACGAACTACAAAATTATATGGCGAAAATGTTGTGTGTTGAGGAAATCGTCATGGATTTTAATATTTAAAAGCGTTTTCACAAAACTGTCCCAGCCATAAAACGAGACACACACACACACACATACCAACAGAGAGAGGTTGGCAAGGGGCGGGGCGAGGACTCTTGACCACCACGTGGGCTGACCAACAAAGTGCCGCAGCTCAGAGGCCAAACGCATCGACTGCGCCATGAACCATGTCCCAAAAGAAAGAAGCCCGGTCAAACCTAACCAACCCACCAACCAACCAACCCATCTCTATCCCTAACCCAAACGAAACCCGTTCGACAGGGCAGCGGCAACATTTTGATAAGCGTCGTTCGCCTGGGCATGCCCGCCCCAGACCTCCCTCCTTCCCGCTACTTCAGCTTGTGTTCGTCGCCAAAAAAGGATATTATTTAATGAGCTAAACTTAAAGCGTTGGGCGCTCCACGGGATCGGTTTGTGGGCAGGGACTTTAACTGCTCCTGCTACTGCTGGAAACTGACCAAATTGAGTTGACCTGTTTTGTGTGTGTGTGTGTGTTGTTGGCCAAACTTCGTCTCGCTCTCAGTGGGCATTGCCTTGCATATTCAAATGTTGTTGCTGCAGCTTGAAGCCTGCCGCTGCCGCCAGACTAACCCAGCTCCTCCTCCGCCTCCTCCTCCTTTGCTCCATCTTTTAGTTGATTTTTTGGGGTCAGGCGTGTGCGTGATTAAAAATTCAACACCCGAAACGAATGTGGAATTGAACGGCAAATTAAATGAGCACTCAACTGGACTGTGCTGGTGGGCCCGCACCAGCCAAGGGCTCCGCCTTGGTGGTGGCAGCTGGGAAGCGGGGTGTGGGTTGCCTGAATGGCTGGTTGGCTGGTTAGCGTGTTTCAAGTCAAAACAAGCAAAGCGAGCGGCTTAAATCAATTCCGTTACATTTCAACGTACTTAAACAACTTTTGATGCTTTTAAACATTTACTTCCTAACTTGATTCAAGCTGAATCAAACTTATACCTAAACAACTATTTTATACCATTGTATCGAACTCAACCCAAAATATATAAGTATGATTTGGGAGTTAATTGTTGTTGTTAACTTGTTAAACATAATTCAAGTGTGTTTAAAAGTAAGTTTAGAATGCATTTAAATAATCAAAAATCGACACCAAACTATACACAAGATCAAATTTTTCTTTTGTTGCTTAATTTGTTTCCGATTTAAGTTGTTGTGTTTCGATTTTTGATTGCGTGTTAAATACTTTGAATTATGAACACCAATGTGAAATTGTTGTTGAATAGCCTTGAAATTGGTTATAAAATGCTGAAAGAGAGTTAAAAATATTATTTGGTTTTTTGTTGCAAAGTTATACATATATTTTAGAGGTACAAACAACAGAGTTGAGGTAGTTAGGAATAGAAAAAAAACAATAGATAAGCAAACGAGCATGACAAACAATTTTGAGCTGCAGTTCGGGTGGATTGGGATCTGGAATTAGCCGGATGCGGGCGTTGTCGATGGCGGTGGTCCACAGCGTCCGCCCGGTGGTGGTCCCGATGGCGGAGTGCCACTTGGTGGCGGTCCACTAGGTGGTGGGCCACACGGACCCTGCGGCCTGGCGCTCTGTTTGGGCGAGAGCGTCAAAGTCAGTGGCAAGAGCAGCGATCGTAAACGACAGACTTACCACAAGAGCATTGCCACAAAGCAGCACCAGCAGTAGACTCAGGAAGTAGCTCAACGTTAGACGCATCGTTTCAGGTCTGTTTCGAGACGAGAAGTGTTGTTCCATTGCCCAGAGTATTGGGTATTTATGGAGTTGTGAACTGTGACGATTCGCAAAGTCTGGCGGAGCAGCCTTGCGTGTCGAATTGTTATCGTTGAAATTGCTGTGGAAATTAATTTCGAATTGAGTTTTTAGTTTTAGCTTTTAGTTGTAGTGTGAAAAATTGTCAGTTAATTTAATTTTTTTTATTTTTTTTCCATTTTTGGTAATGTGCAATGACAATTATAGCATCTCGTATAGAAGTTTGCCATAATTATTATGTCATTATTCAATGTCCACACGAAACAGTTGAACAGTTTGGATTGCATTATCTTTATAGTGGCTACACTTTGTTTATTCAGTTGGCAAACTATCTGTTTACAAACTGAGTAAATGTGATGCACGTGAAAACCATTTAATTAATTGTTTTTTTCTTTTGCTCTTAAAGTGCTAAAGTAAAATTATTAATTTTTTATCCCTGACCCCATTAAAAATGGATAAAAAGGGTATATGGTCGAGTCGATATAGCCATGTCCGTCTGTCCGTATGTATGAACGCGTCGATCTCAGAGACTATAAGAGCTAGAGACTCCAGATTTTGAACATAAGCTTGCCCAATCCCTAGGCAGTACAATTTTGTTTTTCGATAGCTCTTCCCGTTTCCGATATACACATGTGATCGATAACAACAAAATCTTGAATTTGGGAAACTTTTAGACAGCGTTTCAAACATTAGACGAAATAATGACAATCTGTGAAATTTTTATTCAAATAGTTTGAGAAAAACCGGAGATATGGAGCATTGAAGTTGAGTCCAGTATGCACTATACGTATGCACACAGACACACACACACATACTTGCAAGCAATGACTTTACGCGTAATGTATAGGGTTCAGGCTATAGTCTAGTCGGGATTTCTCAACTGAGCCTTCTTACTTGCTTATCCCTGAAGAGTTGTCCTTTAAGCTTATTATACCCTGAACACATGAAATGAATAAAATAAAGGGTATAATGGTTTTGTGCAAAAGTATGTAACAGACAGAAGAAAGCATCTCCGACCCCATTAAGTATATGTATTCTTGATCAGCATCAAACTGGTCGAGTCGAGTCTATATAGCTAAGTCTGTCGGAATTTTTCGGATTTCCATATACACATGAAATCGATAACAATAAAATCCAGAATTTCGAAAATTTTAAAATTCTTTTTGAAACTAAAAGACACAATAATGACTATCCGTGTTTACTAATGGCTGCAGTCGTGCAACGTAGTTCAGATTTCCGTTAACAATAAAATCGGATTAGTACGATCTCCAAGACGGGCTTACTCGTCTTGAGCCTTCTGATTTGTATTATATCTGATCAATTTAAATGTAAAAATCTTTGCAATAGTTTTAATTGCGAACTTTTACTTGCCACACCCGTTTCGATCAAAGCTTACAAGCTGCCGCATTTCGTGGCAATATCTCTCGATATATAGTTCACAGGCCGCCCCATGCAGTTCATTAAACAATTATAATTATATTGCAACAGAAGTTGCCGGCAGCAAGAGCAGCAGCAACAGCAGCAACAACAGCTACAATGAAATGTGCTTTGTGGCCCCGCATGGCGTATGAGTAATAATATTAATAAGCCGTCTTATTTGGCCGCCGCACGTAGACAATGTAAAATAACAACGCAACGAACGAGTATGCGTAATTTTCGCCGTCGTCATTATTATTTTACGGGCCAACGAACGAAGAAAGCGAAGAGTGCGCCAACTTTTTTAGCCTTATCAACTCATGGCTGACGGCATCCAATGGCAGCAATGCCAGCAAACTCAAGAAACTTCTTCTTGGGCGACGTTGACTTTGCCCTGTTGTCTTGGATTTATGCGCTTGAATTTCACACCTTATTGCGCTTGCCGTGCAGCTGAATGCTGTTTTCTTCTCGTTCTTCTTTGTTTTTGTTGGCGGCCTTAAAACAATTAGCGACGTTATTTGATTTTTTTTGTTGTTGCTATATGTAGTTTTTGTCTTCTCTTCTTGCTGTAAGCAACCCAATCCGATTCGTAATTCGTAATCCCCAACTCGAACTGGCAACTGTCGGAATTCAAGTCGACTCTCATCTTGTTGGTCCTTGTTGCATTGTTGTTGTTGCCTTAATTGGTTGCTCTTGCTCAATGGTTTGTGTCCCGGCTTTCAGTGCGTGTAAATGCATTTTGGCTCAGGTTCCCCAGGCTCCCCCTCCCTAACCACCCACCATCCCACCCTTCCTCCTCATTGCGCTTATTATTCACTGTTCAAATTGCAGCCGCCATTTTGTTGTTGCTTCTGTTGTTGTTACTGTTGCTGTTGGCCGTTAAGTTAGCTCGAGTAAAGCCCACCTGGCTGGGCTGCTTGTTGGCTTCTCACTTGGTCATAAAACTAAAATAATGGCAGCATAACATTTTATCTACCGCAGTAATAAATATTCAGTTAATTATAGTAACCAACAAGCAACAACAGCAACAAACTTTGATAGAAAAGAGAAAGAGAGAGAGAGAGATATCTTTACATATATGACATACCAAATATGCAGATGTTAAAGACGAAAAAAGTACAGAAGAGCAGCACACAGAAGAAGAAAGAACGATAGATCAAAATGTAATGAAAACATTTCAAACAATATCAATGTCAAATCGTCAAATTATTTATAAAAAAAAAACTTCATCAGATGACATCAATAATATTAAGAATAAAAATCAAAATATTATATTATCAATAAAAGGAAGAAAAAGTAGGAAAGACCGAAAGAAAGACTATTAGATAATACGAAACGAGATTTTTGTAAAAACAATACAAGCGCATAACATATTGCTAAGCGTTAATGTAACATTATTGAACATTTCTTATATATCATTTATTTTTTCATCTCTTAAAGTTCATTAGCACGATTCCAAGATGTATTCCGAGCAATGCTTCAAACTTATCGATATTACAATACGAAATGGTTATATTAAACTTTATTTGTGTCACGCACACACAAATAAAAGGAAATACAAACCAAAACTCAATATAAATAATGTATTTGAAACATATTTAATTCGTTAAAATCAGAAGCACAACAACAACAAAACAAATGTCTTTAAAATTGTTTTGGATCAAACTAAACCAATGATAAGAATTATTTAGCAAATTGTTATAGGTTGGTTTGGGTAGATGACATACTATGTAGGAAACATCTTAAAAATGTTCTCCGTGTTAGAAGTATAAGAAACATAAACAAGAACATAATCAATGCACAAACATACCTGCTGCGTCAATTGTTCACTTTGAATTTATTTGGCTACCTTTGTGGTCTGTAAAACAATAAGTGTTACGATAGCCAACACGACAATGATAATAATAATGTAAAAGTAGATGCACATTTCCGCAGCCAAAACTTGATATAAGTCGCTTGATATTCACAAAAATATAAAATATATTAAAGTATTATGTTCTGAGCAGTAAAATCATGTGATGTTGATTAGACAAAATACAAAATACAAAAAAAAAAAATAATTGTGTTTTGCTTATAATAAGATATTCAAAATATCGAATGACATCATGCATTGTGAAAATTCCCCGAAAAAAGTATTTTTTCAAAGGGTTTCGCTTATAATAAGATATAATAAAGATCACAATAAATAATATACTAAGATCAAGATTCATTGAAAAAAAAAATTATTTCATAATAAATATAAAAAAAAAATACTCTACTATAAATATAAAAGCATTGTGATGTTAATTTGAATATAAACCTTGAAGTCAACGACTGAATGAGCCTCTTCAAGCTGAGTGGGTCATAACAATTGGCGCACACTTATCAGCTTTGGTTGACCCAAGTTGCAAAACTCTTTTCACGCACCTAGAAGCAACACTCGAACAATGCCAGAAACGAGTATTACAAACACAATGTCTCGAATCGACAGAAACATTTATACGCTGAACGACCCTACGTTGGGCATAACCATTAAAATTTGTGTGGCACCAACGCCCAACTCTTTCCTTTCCCTTTCATCCACCCAAGTGCTTGGTAAGTCTTTGCCTTTTCCTACTTCATAGGCACATGCAGCTACGTCATGAGAAACTTCATTATGTGTAGTTGTGGTCGGGTGGTTGGGTGACTCGTTGCTTGTGTGTGTGTTACTACTTAGCGGTTATAATAATTAAAATGAGCCAAATAATTTCAGCCAAAAAGCATCGATGAAAGACTAAAAAGCTCAATAAATGGCGGAGGGTGGCGGAGGGCTTGTACCTCTTTAGCTATTGGCGGTTATCAACGTCTCCCTACCTCCAGTGCGCAATACCCTTGGGGCCAATTTAAGCGCACAAAAAACGCAAGCCATGAAAGAAAGTTGTCCAAAAGTTTTCCCATCGATGACTTGCCAGCGTTTTGTAACTCTGTATGGTAGCTGAAGTGGCAGGGGGATGGAGGGTATGGGATCCGTTGCTCGAGTGCCAGCCATGTGATATCGATGCCAGTGCCAAGTGGGGGCGCAGCCAGTTTCGCAGCAATGCGTAACAGTGTTAACCAAAAGCAGTTAAAATTACAAAAGGCTGCAGACGTGGCCATGGCAATACCCAAAAGCAGTCACTCAGTCAGTCAGTCAGGCCCTCCAATTGCTGGGTGAGCGGGTGGGTGTGGGTGGGGGGGTGTGTGGTACTTTGAAAAATTAACACCTAATATCCACAAAATCGCATCAAAGTATTGTTGCGGAGTTCCCATTCCCATCCACTTCCATCTGAACCATTCGTTCGTTTGCCTTTTGTTAGAGATGGAAAACTTTGCAATTTCTTAAAAGTGTCGCCCCTGCCAACCCTTTGGCTCACTGTAGAAATACCCCGGCAGCTGTTTTACTTAGTTGTAGGCGTTATTAGCAACACTTAAGACGGTCCACGGAGCTACTGGCGGGCGGCAACTGGAACTTGCTTTTTTCCAACACCTACGCAACAAAAGCATATTGGAGACAAAGAAGAATATTGGGGTGTTTGCGTGGTAAGGGTTAGGGGTTGGGGTTGACTGAACTTGGAGACGCAAAATGTTGCTATTGTTTTACTTGAGTTGAGCTGTTGTTGTTTTGGCATTGTTGTAAATTGACACCACAGCAATGAGTTAATAAGGCGATAAAAATGTTACCAACACCATCAACCCAAGGGGATGGGGAATGCGTACTGTTTACGGCGACGGCGATCGGGGGGGTGGGTGTGCCAAGGTGTTAAAGTGTGTGTTTGTGCTAACCCTTGAGGCAGTTGCAAATCAAAGCTTGTGTACAATATTTCAGCAAATGATTTTTTTTTTGTTGGTACAACGAAGAGAACCTGATCCGAAAACCGCAAAAAACCTGCTAACCTAGAGCAATAAAGGCTGCTTAATTTACATACATGTATATACAGGCATGTGCGTACATAATAATTTTTTAATGTATGTATGTATAAATATTTTTCATTATTTTCATTTCATGTCTTTTAATTAACATGCCTAATAAAACACATGCCAATGGGGTGGGCTTAACCGCAGGGGTTGGAATAGGGAACGGGTGCAAGATGGTGGGGGTTGGGGTGTTGGGGTGGGGTGGGTAATTTAGGAGTTGGGAGAGAGAAGCACAAACATGTTAATACATACATACAAACATACATCTGAATACATGGCGAAAGAGCATAAAAATATATTGTCGAAAGTTGACACAGGCGAGCATCATGCATAAGAACATATATATTCTGATGTATGCAAATAACACACACACACCCCAAACAGGCTTCTATCTATTTATGTGTGTGTGCATAAGGAAAAACTTGCTTTTGAATCGTGCGCTGCCTGCTAAAAATCCCAAAATATAAATAATTAAAAAGAAAATGTTGCTGGCAAATCAAGCGAGAACCAGAACCAGTAACACGACGAGTCGTTTCTTGTAATTATGAATCCTGCTACCACCCCCTCCCTCCATGTCGTAGCAGCCACAAATCCCACTTTCCCTCCATTTGCCCATTCCCCATTTCCCGGTTCGCCTTTGCGGTTTTTACAAATGCATAATGCTGATTACGGGCAATAATTTTATGAATTTATGTAAACGTTCCCGTTCACAGTCGAGTCGAGGAGAGGCGGGGCGGGGCGAAGGTGTGCCTCCTCCTGATAAGCGGGATAAGTCGCCTGCCATTTTGATATGTAGCAATACTCATACACACACACACACACACACACACATGTGTATGTGAGTGGCCATAAACTCTTTGAATGTCATCCTATCTGCAGTCAAGTTTAACTTGAGAAGGAACGACAGAGACGGTCTATTTCTCCCTCAAGTGCTATAAATTTTCTAAGAAATTGTCAAATTTTGTATCATTTACTTCTTCTTCTTTTATTTCTGACTTTCGCTTTTATATACATGGATGTATATATCTTTTTTGCATTTAATTTCAAGTTGTTTACAAACTACAAAAAATTGTTCATTCCATAAAACAAATCTGTGGATTTCAAGCTATGTCGTACTATCATTGGACTTTTTATACCCTGAACCCATTGAAAATGGTTAAAAAGGGTATAATGGTTTTACGCAAAAGTATGTAACAGGCAGAAGGAAGCATGTCCGACCCCATAAAGTATATATATTCTTGATCAGCATCAACAGCCGAGTCGATACTCCCCGCGCAGTACAAGTTTGTTTTAAATTTTCGATAACTCTTCCCGTTTCTGATATACACATGTGATCGATAACAACAAAATCTTAAATTCAGAAATCTTTATGAATTATGATTTATGAAACATTAGACGAAATAATTACAATCTGTTAAAATTTTATTGAAATCGGAAAAAAAATTCCGGAGATATGGAACATTGAAGATAAGAAAGTATATATACACTATACGCGTACACACACACATACTTGCAAGCACTGACTGTACACATAAAGCATGGGGTTCAGGGTATATTGTAGTCGGGATTTCTCGACTAGAGCCTTCTGACTTGTTACGCATACAGTCAGTGCTTGCAAGTATGTGTGAGTGTTTGAATGTATACGCGTATAGTGCATACTTTCTTAAATACAATACTCCATATCTCCAGTGTTACTCAACCGATTTCAATAATTTTCACTGATTGTCATTATTTATGTACCAAATCTGGTGTCTCTAGCTCTTATAGTCTCTGAGATCGACGCGGTCATACATTGGACGGACAGACAGACAGACGGACATGGCTATAAAAACTCGGCTGTTGATTCTGATCAAGAATATATAAACTTTATGGGCTCAGAGATGCTTCCTTCTCCCTGTTAAATAATTTTGCACAAAACCATTATACCCTTTTCACCCATTTTCAATGGGTTAAGGGTATACAAAAACGCACAATAATTGAGGATATAATATTGAAATAAAAATCAAAACATTTTAAATGTTTTGGACCAATACTTTGAATTTGAGGTGAGTCCTATATTTTATCGCATCATTTATTTAAAAAAAACTGGTAATCAGATGAACTTTAAATGTTTCTTCTGTGTTAGTACAACATTGAAAAACATAATATAAATTTCTCATAATAGTATTCTTGAAAAAACGCAAAATAATTGAGTTCTATTAGATATAATATTGAAATAAAAATCAAAACATTTTAAATATTGTGGACCAGTATTTTGAATTTGAGGTGAGTCCTATATTTTATCGCATCATTTATTTAAAAAAAAAAACTGGTAATCAGATGAACTAAAAATGTTTCTTCTTTGTCAGCATAACTTCGAAAAAAACATAATGAAAATTTCTCATAATAGTATTCACGAAAAAAAAAAAAAACGCAAAGTAATTGAGTCCTATAGGATATAATATTGGAATAAAAATCAAAACATTTTAAATGTTTTGGACCAGTACTTTGAATTCGAGATGAGTCCTATACTTTATCGCATCATTAAATAAAAAAAAAAACTGGTAATCAGATGAACTTAAAATGTTTTGTCTTTGTCAGTATAACATTGAAAAACATAATAAAAATTTCTCATAATAGTATTCTTCAAAAAAAAAAACGCAAAGTAATTGAGTCCTATAGGATATAATATTGAAGTACAAATCAAAACATTTTAAATGTTTTGGACCAGTACTTTGAATTCGAGATGAGTCCTATATTTTATCGCATCATTAAATAAAAAAAAAACTGGTAATCAGATGAACTTAAAATGTTTTGTCTTTGTCAGTATAACATTGAAAAACATAATAAAAATTTCTCATAATAGTATTCTTCAAAAAAAAAAACGCAAAGTAATTGAGTCCTATAGGATATAATATTGAAATAAAAATCAAAACATTTTAAATGTTTTGGACCAGTACTTTGAATTCGAGATGAGTCCTATATTTTATCGCATCATTTATTTAAAAAAAACTGGTAATCAGATGAACTTAAAATGTTTTGTCTTTGTCAGTATAACATTGAAAAACATAATAAAAATTTCTCTAATAGTATTCTGAAAAAAAAAAACGCAAAATAATTGAGTCCTATAGGATATAATATTGAAATAAAAATCAAAACATTTTAAATGTTTTGGACCAATACTTTGAATTCGAGATGAGTCCTATATTTTATCGCATCATTAAATAAAAATAAGAAAACTGTTAATCAGATGAACTTAAAATGTTTCTTCTTTGTCAGCATAACTTCGAAAAAAACATAATAAAAATTTCTCATAATAATATTCTTGAAAAAAAAAGCAAAATAATTGAGTCCTATAGGATATAATATTGAAATAAAAATCAGAACATTTTAAATGTTTTGGACCAATACTGTGAATTCGAGATGAGTCCTATATTTTATCGCATCATTTATTTAAAAAAAACTGGTAATCAGATGAACTTTAAATGTTTCTTCTGTGTTAGTACAACATTGAAAAACATAATATAAATTTCTCATAATAGTATTCTTGAAAAAACGCAAAATAATTGAGTCCTATAGGATATAATATTGAAATAAAAATCAAAACATTTTAAATGTTTTGGACCAATACTGTGAATTTGAGATGAGTCCTATATTTTATCGCATCATTAAATAAAAAAAAGAAAACTGATAATCAGATGAACTTAAAATGTTTTTTCTTTGTCAGTATAACATTGAAAAACATAATATAAATTTCTCATAATAGTATTCTTGAAAAAAAAAGCAAAATAATTGAGTCCTATAGGATATAATATTGAAATAAAAATCAGAACATTTTAAATGTTTTGGACCAATACTTTGAATTTGAGATGAGTCCTATATTTTATCGCATCATTTATTTAAAAAAAACTGGTAATCATATGAACTTTAAATGTTTCTTCTGTGTTAGTACAACATTGAAAAACATAATATAAATTTCTCATAGTAGTATTCTTGAAAAAACGCAAAATAATTGAGTCCTATAGGATATAATATTGAAATAAAAATCAAAACATTTTAAATGTTTTGGACCAGTACTTTGAATTCGAGATGAGACCTATATTTTATCGCATCATTAAATAAAAAAAAAACTGGTAATCAGATGAACTTAAAATGTTTTGTCTTTGTCAGTATAACATTGAAAAACATAATATAAATTTCTCATTATAGTATTCTTCAAAAAAAAAAACGCAAAGTAATTGAGTCCTATAGGATATAATATTGAAATAAAAATCAAAACATTTTAAATGTTTTGGACCAGTACTTTGAATTCGAGATGAGTCCTATATTTTATCGCATCATTAAATAAAAAAAAAACTGGTAATCAGATGAACTTAAAATGTTTTGTCTTTGTCAGTATAACATTGAAAAACATAATAAAAGTTTCTCATAATAGTATTCCAAAAAAAAAAAAACGCAAAATAATTGAGTCCTATAGGATATAATATTGAAATAAAAATCAAAACATTTTAAATGTTTTGGACCAATACTTTGAATTCGAGATGAGTCCTATATTTTATCGCATCATTAAATAAAAAAAAAACTGGTAATCAGATGAACTTAAAATGTTTTGTCTTTGTCATTATAACATTGAAAAACATAATAAAAATTTCTCATAATAATATTCTTAAAAAAAAAACCCAAAATAATTGAGTCCTATAGGATATAATATTGAAATAAAAATCATAACATTTTAAATGTTTTGGACCAGTAGTTTGAATTCGAGATGAGTCCTATATTTTATCGCATCATTTATTTAAAAAAAACTGGTAATCAGATGAACTGAAAATGTTTCTTCTTTGTCAGCATAACTTCGAAAAAAACATAATAAAAATTTCTCATAATAGTATTCTTGAAAAAAAAAACGCAAAATAATTTAGTCCTATAGGATATAATATTGAAATAAAAATCAAAACATTTTAAATGTTTTGGACCAGTACTTTGAATTCGAGATAAGTCCTATATTTTATCGCATCATTAAATAAAAAAAAGAAAACTGTTAATCAGATGAACTTAAAATGTTTTGTCTTTGTCAGTATAACATTGAAAAACATAATATAAATTTCTCATAATAGTATTCTTGAAAAAACGCAAAATAATTGAGTCCTATAGGATATAATATTGAAATAAAAATCAAAACATTTTAAATGTTTTGGACCAGTATTTTGAAGTTGAGGTGAGTCCTTTATTTTATCGCATCATTTATTTTAAAAAAAAAAATGGTAATCAGATGAACTTAAAAAGATTCTTCTTTGTCAGCATAACTTCGAAAAAAACATAATAAAAATTTCTCATAATAGTATTCATGAAAAAAAAAAAAAATCGCAAAGTAATTGAGTCCTATAGGATATAATATTGGAATAAAAATCAAAACATTTTAAATGTTTTGGACCAGTACTTTGAATTCGAGATGAGTCCTATATTTTATCGCATCATTAAATAAAAGAAAAAACTGGTAATCAGATGAACTTAAAATGTTTTGTTTTTGTCAGTATAACATTGAAAAACATAATAAAAATTTCTCATAATAGTATTCTTCAAAAATAAAAACGCAAAATAATTGAGTCCTATAGGATATAATATTGAAATAAAAATCAAAACATTTTAAATGTTGTGGACCAATACTTTGAATTTGAGGTGAGTCCTATATTTTATCGCATCATTTATTTAAAAAAAACTGGTAATCAGATGAACTTTAAATGTTTCTTCTGTGTTAGTACAACATTGAAAAACATAATATAAATTTCTCATAATAGTATTCTTGAAAAAACGCAAAATAATTGAGTCCCATAGGATATAATATTGAAATAAAAATCAAAACAATTTAAATGTTGTGGACCAGTATTTTGAATTTGAGGTGAGTCCTATATTTTATCGCATCATTTATTTAAAAAAAACAACTGGTAATCAGATGAACTTAAAATGTTTCTTCTTTGTCAGCATAACTTCGAAAAAAACATAATAAAAATTTCTCATAATAGTATTCTTGAAAAAAAAAAATCGCAAAATAATTGAGTCCTATAGGATATAATATTGAAATAAAAATCAAAACATTTGAAATGTTTTGGACCAATACTTTGATTTCGAGATGAGACCTATATTTTATCGCATCATTAAATAAAGAAAAGAAAACTGTTAATCAAATGAACTTAAAATGTTTTTTTCTCTGTCAGTATAACATTGAAAAACATAATATAAATTTGTCATAATAGTATTCTTGAGAAAAAAAACGCAAAATAATTGAGTCCTATAGGATATAATATTGAAATAAAAATCAAAACATTTTAAATGTTGTGGACCAGTATTTTGAATTTGAGGTGAGTCCTATATTTTATCGCATCATTTATTTAAAAAAAAACTGGTAATCAGATGAACTTAAAATGTTTCTTCTTTGTCAGCATAACTTCGAAAAAAACATAATAAAAATTTCTCATAATAATATTCTTAAAAAAAAAAAAACGCAAAATAATTGAGTCCTATAGGATATAATATTGAAATAAAAATCAAAACATTTTAAATGTTGTGGACCAATACTTTGAATTCGAGATGAGTCCTATATTTTATCGCATCATTAAATAAAAAAAAGAAAACTGTTAATCAGATGAACTTAAAATGTTTTGTCTTTGTCAGTATAACATTGAAAAACATAATATAAATTTCTCATAATAGTATTCTTGAAAAAACGCAAAATAATTGAGTCCTATAGGATATAATATTGAAATAAAAATCAAAACATTTTAAATGTTGTGGACCAGTATTTTGAATTTGAGGTGAGTCCTATATTTTATTGCATCATTTATTTAAAAAAAAAAAACTGGTAATCAGATGAACTTAAAATGTTTCTTCTATGTCAGCATAACTTCGAAAAAAACATAATGAAAATTTCTCATAATAGTATTCATGAAAAAAAAAAAAAATACGCAAAGTAATTGAGTCCTATAGGATATAATATTGGAATAAAAATCAAAACATTTTAAATGTTTTGGACCAGTACTTTGAATTCGAGATGAGTCCTATATTTTATCGCATCATTAAATAAAAAAAAACTGGTAATCAGATGAACTTAAAATGTTTTTTTCTCTGTCAGTATAACATTGAAAAACAAAATATAAATTTCTCATAATAGTATTCTTGAAAAAAAAACGCAAAATAATTGAGTCCTATAGGATATAATATTGAAATAAATATCAAAACATTTTAAATGTTGTGGACCAATACTTTGAATTTGAGGTGAGTCCTACATTTTATCGCATCATTTATTTAAAAAAAACTGGTAATCAGATGAACTTTAAATGTTTCTTCTGTGTTAGTACAACATTGAAAAACATAATATAAATTTCTCATAATAGTATTCTTGAAAAAACGCAAAATAATTGAGTCCTATAGGATATAATATTGAAATAAAAATCAAAACATTTTAAATGTTGTGGACCAGTATTTTGAATTTGAGGTGAGTTCTATATTTTATCGCATCATTTATTTAAAAAAAAAACTGGTAATCAGATGAACTTAAAATGTTTCTTCTTTGTCAGCATAACTTCGAAAAAAACATAATAAAAATTTCTCATAATAGTATTCTTGAAAATAAAAACGCAAAATAATTGAGTCCTATAGGATATAATATTGAAATAAAAATCAAAACATTTTAAATGTTGTGGACCAATACTTTGAATTCGAGATGAGTCCTATATTTTATCGCATCATTAAATAAAAAAAAGAAAACTGTTAATCAGATGAACTTAAAATGTTTTGTCTTTGTCAGTATAACATTGAAAAACATAATATAAATTTCTCATAATAGTATTCTTGAAAAAAAAACGCAAAATAATTGAGTCCTATAGGATATAATATTGAAATAAAAATCAAAACATTTTAAATGTTGTGGACCAATACTTTGAATTTGAGGTGAGTCCTATATTTTATCGCATCATTTATTTAAAAAAAAACTGGTAATCAGATGAACTTTAAATGTTTCTTCTGTGTTAGTACAACATTGAAAAAAACATAATAAAAATTTCTCATAATAGTATTCATCAAAAAAAAACCCAAAATAATTGAGTCCTATAGGATATAATATTGAAATAAAAATCAAAACATTTTAAATGTTGTGGACCAATACTTTGAATTTGAGGTGAGTCCTATATTTTATCGCATCATTTATTTAAAAAAAAACTGGTAATCAGATGAACTTAAAATGTTTCTTCTTTGTCAGTATAACATTGAAAAACATTATATAAATTTCTCATAATAGTATTTTTGAAAAAAGAAATAAAAATAAAACAAGTAAGAAGGCTCTAGTCGAGAAATCCCGACTAGACTATACCCTTAACCCTATAATTTACGCATACAGTCAGTGCTTGCAAGTATGTGTGAGTGTCTGTATGTATACGCGTATAGGGCATACCTTCTTAATTTCAATACTCCATATCTCCAGTGTTTCTGAACCGATTTCAATAAATTTTCACAGATTTTCAGTATTTAGTCTAATCTTTCAACCTGCATCAAAAAGTTTTCCAAATTCAAGATTTTGTTGTTATCGATCACATGTGTATATTGGAAACGGAAAGAGTTATCGAAAATCTAAAACAAACTTGTACTGCCTAGGGATTAGGCGAGCTTATATACCAAATCTGGACTCTCTAGCTCTTATAGTCTCTGAGATCGACGCGTTCATACATACGGACGGACGGACGGACAGACGGACATGGCTATATCGACTCGGCTGTTGATGCTGATCAAGAAT
The DNA here is from genome assembly GCA_035044485.1 of Scaptomyza reducta. Classification (NCBI taxonomy): domain Eukaryota; kingdom Metazoa; phylum Arthropoda; class Insecta; order Diptera; family Drosophilidae; genus Scaptomyza; species Scaptomyza reducta. The sequence continues at coordinate 314,568 of JAWNNV010000328.1, forward strand.
ATATATACTTTATGGGGTCGGAGATGCTTCCTTCTGCCTGTTACATACTTTTGCACAAAACCATTATACCCTTTTTACCCATTTTCAATGGGTTAAGGGTATAATAATTGAGTCCTAAAGGATATAATATTGAAATAAAAATCAAAACATTTTAAATGAAATTGAAAATTGTGTCCTATAGGATATAATATCATACGCTTTAAGCAGGCCTTGCCTAATTTAAAATAGAATTTGTTTTCAATTCGATCCGAAAATAACATTTAAAATTTGTTTGTTGAACCGTTTTAGCATGCCTGATGACTTCTTGATATTCTTGAAATTTAGCATGCATTGCTTTAAATACATCTATATATACTTTGTGTGTGTCAACATATTGGAGAATGCCATCCAAGGCTACGAAGGGGGCCCGAATTAAGCAAGTTTTTCCCTTGAACAATCCTCCTCCATTTCAAAGCAATGAAGATGTCGAAGTCATCGGGCATAGTTCAAATCTCTCGCCATAACCCAAAGAAATCTTTCTGGGTTTCTATCCAGCACATTTAAGCATCAACATTGTGGCGTCATCTGAATTAAAACACTTATTAACTGCATGAACTCGAGTGAATTTCATTTCCTCTACCCATAGCCACGGTTCTATGCACATGACGTAAATATCAGAAAAGAAAAAGTATCTAGAACGCATCAGAAACGCAAAACTTATGAGGCATAAGCATTTGGCGAATCGAAATCTTTTCAAACTCATGCAATTTGTGTAATTTCTCATCCAATTATTTGCATATTTTGAACTTTGTTTTAGTTGCTGATAAAACTCTTATAAACATTCAAACAATATTCACGCTAATTATAAATGATTTCCAAAAAATGCGACAAATGTGAAAAGCTGAATGATTTATATAAATTCAATTTATTAAAAAAAAAAAATATACGTTATTAGAAATGAAAAAAATGAGCGCAAAAATAAAATTTTAGAAACAAGAAAGCTCGACGTATAGAATATAGACGAGTTGAATTTTATTAACAAAGTTGTTGTTATAGTAAATGAGCTTTGTTAATTTGCACGTCATGAGACATATATTATTCACCGTATGCATGTAGTTATCAGATAGAAATGCATTTAGAGAACACATCCCAAAACGGAGATACATCATTATGAGGTATAAGCAGTTTGGCAGTCGAAGTTTCATTTTCACGCGTAACCAAAAGTCAACGCGCATCAATCTCGAACTAACAGTGATTTTGTTCGATCTCTCAAACGCATTAAGCTTATGTAATTTCCTTGTGAAAAATATATACCTACAACAAAGTTCTCTCTGAAAGTACCCAAAAAAAAATAGAACAATTATAATTAAAAACAAAAATAGAAAATAAAATGTATATTAATCAAAAATCTTTATACAAAAGGTGCAAAAAAAAAAAAATAAATATAATAACAATATAAAAAAAAATAAAAGTAAAAAAAATATATAGATATAACTTCCGGGTGCCAATCGGCAATGAAAAAAAAATATATATCACTGAGGTCGAGCTATTATTAGAAGTCTTGCCCGACACAACAAGGTTTTTTCCTTGCATCTCTATCTGTAAAGGTTAGAACCAGTTGGGAATTATAAAAATAGTATTCTTGAAAAAAAAACGCAAAATAATTGAGTCCTATAGGATATAATATTGAAATAAAAATCAAAACATTTTAAATGTTTTGGACCAATATTTTGAATTTGAGATGAGTCCTATATTTTATCGCATCATTAAATAAAAAAAAGAAAACTGGTAATCAGATGAACTTAAAATGTTTTTTCTCTGTCAGTATAACATTGAAAAACATAATATAAATTTCTCATAATAGTATTCTTGAAAAAAAGGCAAAATAATTGAGTCCTATAGGATATAATATTGAAATAAAAATCAAAACATTTTAAATGTTGTGGACCAATACTTTGAATTTGAGGTGAGTCCTATATTTTATCGCATCATTTATTTAAAAAAAAAAACTGGTAATCAGATGAACTTAAAATGTTTCTTCTTTGTCAGCATAACTTCGAAAAAAACATAAAAAAATTTCTCATAATAGTATTCTTGAAAAAAAAAACCCAAAATAATTGAGTCCTATAGGATATAAAATTGAAATAAAAATCAAAACATTTTAAATGTTTTGGACCAATATTTTGAATTTGAGATGAGTCCTATATTTTATCGCATCATTAAATAAAAAAAAGAAAACTGGTAATCAGATGAACTTAAAATGTTTTTTCTCTGTCAGTATAACATTGAAAAACATAATATAAATTTCTCATAATAGTATTCTTGAAAAAAAGGCAAAATAATTGAGTCCTATAGGATATAATATTGAAATAAAAATCAAAACATTTTAAATGTTTTGGACCAATATTTTGAATTTGAGATGAGTCCTATATTTTATCGCATCATTAAAAAAAAAAAAAAAAAACTGGTAATCAGATGAACTTAAAATGTTTCTTCTTTGTCAGCATAACTTCGAAAAAAACATAAAAAAAATTTCTCATAATAGTATTCATGAAAAAAAAAAAAAATCCCAAAGTAATTGAGTCCTATAGGATATAATATTGGAATAAAAATCAAAACATTTTAAATGTTTTGGACCAGTACTTTGAATTCGAGATGAGTCCTTTATTTTATCGCATCATTAAATATAAAAAAAAACTGGTAATCAGATGAACTTAAAATGTTTTGTCTTTGTCAGTATAACATTGAAAAACATAATAAAAATTTGTGTAATTTCTCATCCAATTATTTGCATATTTTGAACTTTGTTTTAGTTGCTGATAAAACTCTTATAAACATTCAAACAATATTCACGCTAATTATAAATGATTTCCAAAAAATGCGACAAATGTGAAAAGCTGAATGATTTATATAAATTCAATTTATTAAAAAAAAAAAATATACGTTATTAGAAATGAAAAAAATGAGCGCAAAAATAAAATTTTAGAAACAAGAAAGCTCGACGTATAGAATATAGACGAGTTGAATTTTATTAACAAAGTTGTTGTTATAGTAAATGAGCTTTGTTAATTTGCACGTCATGAGACATATATTATTCACCGTATGCATGTAGTTATCAGATAGAAATGCATTTAGAGAACACATCCCAAAACGGAGATACATCATTATGAGGTATAAGCAGTTTGGCAGTCGAAGTTTCATTTTCACGCGTAACCAAAAGTCAACGCGCATCAATCTCGAACTAACAGTGATTTTGTTCGATCTCTCAAACGCATTAAGCTTATGTAATTTCCTTGTGAAAAATATATACCTACAACAAAGTTCTCTCTGAAAGTACCCAAAAAAAAATAGAACAATTATAATTAAAAACAAAAATAGAAAATAAAATGTATATTAATCAAAAATCTTTATACAAAAGGTGCAAAAAAAAAAAAATAAATATAATAACAATATAAAAAAAAATAAAAGTAAAAAAAATATATAGATATAACTTCCGGGTGCCAATCGGCAATGAAAAAAAAATATATATCACTGAGGTCGAGCTATTATTAGAAGTCTTGCACGACCCAACACAACAAGGTTTTTTCCTTGCATCTCTATCTGTAAAGGTTAGAACCAGTTGGGAATTATAAAAATAGTATTCTTGAAAAAAAACGCAAAATAATTGAGTCCTATAGGATATAATATTGAAATAAAAATCAAAACATTTTAAATGTTTTGGACCAATATTTTGAATTTGAGATGAGTCCTATATTTTATCGCATCATTAAATAAAAAAAAGAAACCTGGTAATCAGATGAACTTAAAAGGTTTTTTCTCTGTCAGTATAACATTGAAAAACATAATATAAATTTCTCATAATAGTATTCTTGAAAAAAAGGCAAAATAATTGAGTCCTATAGGATATAATATTGAAATAAAAATCAAAACATTTTAAATGTTGTGGACCAATACTTTGAATTTGAGGTGAGTCCTATATTTTATCGCATCATTTATTTAAAAAAAAAAAACTGGTAATCAGATGAACTTAAAATGTTTCTTCTTTGTCAGCATAACTTCGAAAAAAACATAAAAAAATTTCTCATAATAGTATTCTTGAAAAAAAAAAAAAACCCCAAAATAATTGAGTCCTATAGGATATAATATTGAAATAAAAATCAAAACATTTTAAATGTTTTGGACCAATATTTTGAATTTGAGATGAGTCCTATATTTTATCGCATCATTAAAAAAAAAAAAAAAAAACTGGTAATCAGATGAACTTAAAATGTTTTTTCTCTGTCAGTATAACATTGAAAAACATAATATAAATTTCTCATAATAGTATTCTTGAAAAAACGCAAAATAATTGAGTCCTATAGGATATAATATTGGAATAAAAATCAAAACATTTTAAATGTTTTGGACCAGTATTTTGAATTTGAGGTGAGTCCTATATTTTATCGCATCATTTATTTAAAAAAAAACTGGTAATCAGATGAACTTAAAATGTTTCTTCTTTGTCAGCATAACTTCGAAAAAAACATAAAAAAAATTTCTCATAATAGTATTCATGAAAAAAAAAAAAAATCCCAAAGTAATTGAGTCCTATAGGATATAATATTGGAATAAAAATCAAAACATTTTAAATGTTTTGGACCAGTACTTTGAATTCGAGATGAGTCCTTTATTTTATCGCATCATTAAATATAAAAAAAAACTGGTAATCAGATGAACTTAAAATGTTTCTTCTTTGTCAGCATAACTTCGAAAAAAACATAAAAAAATTTCTCATAATAGTATTCTTGAAAAAAAAAAACCCAAAATAATTGAGTCCTATAGGATATAATATTGAAATAAAAATCAAAACATTTTAAATGTTTTGGACCAATATTTTGAATTTGAGATGAGTCCTATATTTTATCGCATCATTAAATAAAAAAAAGAAAACTGGTAATCAGATGAACTTAAAATGTTTTTTCTCTGTCAGTATAACATTGAAAAACATAATATAAATTTCTCATAATAGTATTCTTGAAAAAACGCAAAATAATTGAATGCTATAGGATATAATATTGAAATAAAAATCAAAACATTTTAAATGTTGTGGACCAGTATTTTGAATTTGAGGTGAGTTCTATATTTTATCGCATCATTTATTTAAAAAAAAAAACTGGTAATCAGATGAACTTAAAATGTTTCTTCTTTGTCAGCATAACTTCGAAAAAAACATAAAAAAAATTTCTCATAATAGTATTCTTGAAAAAAAAAAACGCAAAATAATTGAGTCCTATAGGATATAATATTGAAATAAAAATCAAAACATTTTAAATGTTTTGGACCAATATTTTGAATTTGAGATGAGTCCTATATTTTATCGCATCATTAAAAAAAAAAAAAAAAAACTGGTAATCAGATGAACTTAAAATGTTTCTTCTTTGTCAGCATAACTTCGAAAAAAACATAAAAAAAATTTCTCATAATAGTATTCATGAAAAAAAAAAAAAATCCCAAAGTAATTGAGTCCTATAGGATATAATATTGGAATAAAAATCAAAACATTTTAAATGTTTTGGACCAGTACTTTGAATTCGAGATGAGTCCTTTATTTTATCGCATCATTAAATATAAAAAAAAACTGGTAATCAGATGAACTTAAAATGTTTTGTCTTTGTCAGTATAACATTGAAAAACATAATAAAAATTTGTGTAATTTCTCATCCAATTATTTGCATATTTTGAACTTTGTTTTAGTTGCTGATAAAACTCTTATAAACATTCAAACAATATTCACGCTAATTATAAATGATTTCCAAAAAATGCGACAAATGTGAAAAGCTGAATGATTTATATAAATTCAATTTATTAAAAAAAAAAAATATACGTTATTAGAAATGAAAAAAATGAGCGCAAAAATAAAATTTTAGAAACAAGAAAGCTCGACGTATAGAATATAGACGAGTTGAATTTTATTAACAAAGTTGTTGTTATAGTAAATGAGCTTTGTTAATTTGCACGTCATGAGACATATATTATTCACCGTATGCATGTAGTTATCAGATAGAAATGCATTTAGAGAACACATCCCAAAACGGAGATACATCATTATGAGGTATAAGCAGTTTGGCAGTCGAAGTTTCATTTTCACGCGTAACCAAAAGTCAACGCGCATCAATCTCGAACTAACAGTGATTTTGTTCGATCTCTCAAACGCATTAAGCTTATGTAATTTCCTTGTGAAAAATATATACCTACAACAAAGTTCTCTCTGAAAGTACCCAAAAAAAATAGAATAATTATAATTAAAAACAAAAATAGAAAATAAAATGTATATTAATCAAAAATCTTTATACAAAAGGTGCAAAAAAAAAAAATATATATATATAATAACAATATAAAAAAAAATAAAAGTAAAAAAAATATATAGATATAACTTCCGGGTGCCAATCGGCAATGAAAAAAAAATATATATCACTGAGGTCGAGCTATTATTAGAAGTCTTGCCCGACCCAACACAACAAGGTTTTTTCCTTGCATCTCTATCTGTAAAGGTTAGAACCAGTTGGGAATTATAAAAATAGTATTCTTGAAAAAAAACGCAAAATAATTGAGTCCTATAGGATATAATATTGAAATAAAAATCAAAACATTTTAAATGTTTTGGACCAATATTTTGAATTTGAGATGAGTCCTATATTTTATCGCATCATTAAATAAAAAAAAGAAAACTGGTAATCAGATGAACTTAAAAGGTTTTTTCTCTGTCAGTATAACATTGAAAAACATAATATAAATTTCTCATAATAGTATTCTTGAAAAAAAGGCAAAATAATTGAGTCCTATAGGATATAATATTGAAATAAAAATCAAAACATTTTAAATGTTGTGGACCAATACTTTGAATTTGAGGTGAGTCCTATATTTTATCGCATCATTTATTTAAAAAAAAAAAACTGGTAATCAGATGAACTTAAAATGTTTCTTCTTTGTCAGCATAACTTCGAAAAAAACATAAAAAAATTTCTCATAATAGTATTCTTGAAAAAAAAAAACCCAAAATAATTGAGTCCTATAGGATATAATATTGAAATAAAAATCAAAACATTTTAAATGTTTTGGACCAATATTTTGAATTTGAGATGAGTCCTATATTTTATCGCATCATTAAAAAAAAAAAAAAAAACTGGTAATCAGATGAACTTAAAATGTTTTTTCTCTGTCAGTATAACATTGAAAAACATAATATAAATTTCTCATAATAGTATTCTTGAAAAAACGCAAAATAATTGAGTCCTATAGGATATAATATTGGAATAAAAATCAAAACATTTTAAATGTTTTGGACCAGTATTTTGAATTTGAGGTGAGTCCTATATTTTATCGCATCATTTATTTAAAAAAAAACTGGTAATCAGATGAACTTAAAATGTTTCTTCTTTGTCAGCATAACTTCGAAAAAAACATAAAAAAAATTTCTCATAATAGTATTCATGAAAAAAAAAAAAAATCCCAAAGTAATTGAGTCCTATAGGATATAATATTGGAATAAAAATCAAAACATTTTAAATGTTTTGGACCAGTACTTTGAATTCGAGATGAGTCCTTTATTTTATCGCATCATTAAATATAAAAAAAAACTGGTAATCAGATGAACTTAAAATGTTTTGTCTTTGTCAGTATAACATTGAAAAACATAATAAAAATTTGAGTAATTTCTCATCCAATTATTTGCATATTTTGAACTTTGTTTTAGTTGCTGATAAAACTCTTATAAACATTCAAACAATATTCACGCTAATTATAAATGATTTCCAAAAAATGCGACAAATGTGAAAAGCTGAATGATTTATATAAATTCAATTTATTAAAAAAAAAAAATATACGTTATTAGAAATGAAAAAAATGAGCGCAAAAATAAAATTTTAGAAACAAGAAAGCTCGACGTATAGAATATAGACGAGTTGAATTTTATTAACAAAGTTGTTGTTATAGTAAATGAGCTTTGTTAATTTGCACGTCATGAGACATATATTGATCACCGTATGCATGTAGTTATCAGATAGAAATGCATTTAGAGAACACATCCCAAAACGGAGATACATCATTATGAGGTATAAGCAGTTTGGCAGTCGAAGTTTCATTTTCACGCGTAACCAAAAGTCAACGCGCATCAATCTCGAACTAACAGTGATTTTGTTCGATCTCTCAAACGCATTAAGCTTATGTAATTTCCTTGTGAAAAATATATACCTACAACAAAGTTCTCTCTGAAAGTACCCAAAAAAAATAGAATAATTATAATTAAAAACAAAAATAGAAAATAAAATGTATATTAATCAAAAATCTTTATACAAAAGGTGCAAAAAAAAAAAATATATATATATAATAACAATATAAAAAAAAATAAAAGTAAAAAAAATATATAGATATAACTTCCGGGTGCCAATCGGCAATGAAAAAAAAATATATATCACTGAGGTCGAGCTATTATTAGAAGTCTTGCCCGACCCAACACAACAAGGTTTTTTCCTTGCATCTCTATCTGTAAAGGCTAGAACCAGTTGGGAATTATAAATATATTTTATGGAAATTTTTGTAAATAAGCTTAGAGCCGAATTGGAGACATAAAAAAATGGATTTTTATGTCTTTATCAATAGTTTGCCCAATTCTGGGGATATTTATTATGTAATATTGCGGAAGGAAAAATGGATTTAATTTAATGCCTGAATTGCAAAAATGGTTTGGAGTGCAGCGCACATCAAATATAACACAAGTCAATATAATAAATAAATGTTTAAATAAATAAGTGAATAAATACACGCGAATAAAAAATGAACACAAAAAAAGGAGTTGGGGCCAAAAGAGCCGAATGTTATAATTAAATTGCATTTGTGTCTGCGGCCGTTGTCCTCAAACAAAATGGCGGCGGCAGCACCATAGATATCTATATATATGTGTGTGTGTGTGTTGTAAAAATATTTATGTGACCGCTGCACAGTCATTGGTTTTGGCCTTGTTTTTTGGTTCATTTTTTGTTTGTTTTTGTTGCTGGCCAGAAACCAAACGGCGATACCTTCAGTGCCTCCGCAAACCGCACAATTTACAATATTATTCCTTTTCGCTGCAGCTCGTGCCGTTTCTATGCCGCTCTCTTTCTGGCACACAGTGCACGTACGTATGCACGTACGTATGTCTGTCTCCGTGTTTGTCTTTTGCGCAGAGTCTGTCTCTGTTGCTCTTGGTATGCATATATAATATTTATGCATGGCAGTGCTTAAATTTATTTATCATTCAATTAAATATTTAAAATACCAAAAAATGCTTTCACCACTGTCCAACAGCAGCCCACATACACACACACATCGCACTCACACACACATGCACACCTTTAATACTGAAATTGAAATCATAAATAAATGAGCAAATTTACTCGGCTCGGCTCGGCTACAATTTGTCTTTAGCACGCTGCATCTGTTTGAAAGTGGATATATTTAACAGCAGATAAACTGATTAATACAAAATATATTCTTGATCAATATAAAATAGAAGAGGTTATATACAAATATCATTCACACATTAAATTTGATTGATTTTTTCATTCGCTTCTTCTAAATCGAACCAAAACTCAAGAGCTAAACTTCATGTTCTCTTTTATACATTGGTATAAATGCTTTCGCTTAACACTAAGATTAACTTTGAACAATATTAACCAAGAGTGTAACAGAGTATTTCCTAGTCGTCTTGATTCTAGAAGACTGCCATTATTTGCTTTTTTTGTGGGTGGTTCTTTTCTTTTTTTTTTTGTATTGTGCGAATGTCGACGGGTTTATTTGTTTTCGTTTGGTTGCGGCACCACGCGGCGTATGCGTAAAATGTGTGTGTGTTGTGTAAATTTTATTGTTATTATTATTATTATACATACACATACATATATATATATATATGTACGTGTATTTTTTTTTCTGCTTGTTCACGCAGTGTTTGTAAAATTAATTGACATTTTATTTGTTAATTAATTGTTATAGCCGTTGGCCGGCCAGCAAATGGCCAAATGGCTTTTCATTATTGTTATTACAAATGCCGCGGCCATTATTATTTGCTCGTTATGCGCTCGTGTGCGTGCTTCAATGTGTGTGTGCGGTCAAATTTAATGCATTTGTAATTTAGTTGTAGTTTTAATTGGAAAAAAAAGGTTAATTCTCTAATTATTTATTTATATGCATTGTGCGAAACAAATATTGTAAAACACACTTAAATGTGCGATATGTTTAGCTAAGTTGATAACATACATATTTATCTATCATATCATGTATGTTTGAACTATTTTCCATTCGAATAATTACACTGTCCAACTAAGTATCCATTAATTAGTTTTGTATTATAAAAGTCAAATAAAAACATATACAAAAAGCAAAAATTTAACAAATAAATACGAAATCAAGAAAATATTATTATTAAAATATCATCATGGTTTTGTTACGGCGCAAATCCTGTGGTTTCGTTCCAATTCAATCCAATCATTCCTCGCTGCATTGTTCATAAAAATGTAACAATATATGATAGGCATCTGTGAAAACTGCAACAGCTGAACAAAATATAAAATAAGAACGGCGTTGCTTCTAGTCTGGCTTGGGAAAAGCAAAGTAAAAGCAAAAGCAAAAGCAAAAGCAACAGCCGTGCTGAGTTGAGCAGCGAAGGACCCATCAATTTTTACAACTTTAAATACCAGCAGGAAGTAACTTAAAAACGACCTCGCTCGCTGTCTCATCCGTATTCAGTCCTGCCCGAATTCATTCCCATAACCCCCGTTCCCATCGCCATCCTCATTTCCCCCCCTGCAACAGACAGCATTTCGAATGCGTTCGAGAACGCGACGAACGGCGAATGGTGAATGGTGAATGGCAATAAGAAAAAGTCATAACAAAATTTTACGACAACTTTGGTAGCGTTTTCATTTCGAGCCGGTGTATATATATATAGTATATGCATATAGATGTGTATGTGTGTGCTATAGTTGGGCTCCTGGCTGGGATCCTGATGCTGCTGCTGCAGGACCAAAAAGAGCGGCACAGGGAACTTAGCGGGTGATTCGGTGGTTGCTCATTGTTTCGGTTAGGTGAAAGGCAAAGCGGAGCACAGACAAAATATTCTAATGGCTGCCATCCCGCTGCTCGATGACTGTGGCAAGTGGAGCTGGCGCGGGGTTGGATGCGGAGGCATATAATAATCATCTATATTCATGGATTAGGATTCAATTTTTATGCCACACGCGAAAGCTGTGTAGGAAAAAAACGAAGCGCACAATAAAAACAATGAGGGTTAAATTGAAAAGAAAACAAAAAAGAAAATAACCAAGATATATCTTTGGGTACGCCGAATGCATATCGCTGGAAAATCAAGAGCACACCCGAACAAATTTAAATATTAATATTAATTTTAAAGCAAACACAATACCATTTTATCGTTTTTGATATAATGATGTACAAAAAATCCAAAAAAACAAAAATACTGTCTTTTAAACAATGAAAACAGTTTCCTATATAATATAATACTATGCATATTTGTTCATACTTAGTTTTAGTCGGTTATCGATTACCATAATCATAACATAACACATCTCATCTGATACACACTTAACGACCTAATCAACATACTCTTTTTGCAAGTGTATAGCAACAAAGCGAGCTCGCCCATAACGCTGCCAAATATGAAATTATAAAGCAACCAAAGAATAACGCGAACAGAGACAAAAACAGAGAGTGCGAGAGAGAGAGAGAGAGAGAGAGAGAGCAAACGACCGGAGAACGAAAAAATTATTCAAAAATTTATTCAAGAAAATATTACCAAAGAGCTAATAATTTTCCTACCAACCAAGCGTCGCATTTCGAAGGTGGCAAAAGCGCCGCGTGAGGCGCACTTCTTTCATTTTTTTTTTGTTTTTTTGTTGTTGTGTGGGGCGGGGATGGAAGGGTATGGGTGGTAGCACGTTAACTGCGCTTTGCTGAGCCTGAGCCTGGGCCCGCGATTCTATTAATGAATAATATCGCGGCTAAGGCATCGGCTTCGGCGTCAGCATCAGCTTGGAGTTGGGCGGCGGATACGGAGTTGGAGTTGTGGCACGCCACAGGGGTTAATAAGTAATCTGCATTTTTTGACATTTATTTATGTCTTCAAATATGTGCGACCCTCTCTCACTCTCTGTCTCTCCTTCTTTGTGTGTGTGTGTGGGGCGGCACATTATTTCAAACAGCAACAAAGAGCACCGTAGAGAAATATAACAGCTGTTAAAAGTGTCATTATAGAAAATATGCCCAGGTTCTTCTTTGTTTTGTGATTATCTTCTTTGAGTGCTTGGCAGATTGAACAGCTTCTCCGAATCGCTGTCGTAGCTGGTGGTAACACCAGCCCCTGCATTCCCGACACATGTTGTCACCTTCATATGTATGTGTATTTATGCATCAATTCAGGTTTACTTTAATCGGGTATTAGCACAATCATACACAGGTGTATTCAATTATTTTATTTGCCTGATAATAATAATAGAACCCCGCACAGAGTTCAAGCAATGAATAAGATAGTTTGTATTCCAAATGCCAATAACTAATGAAACAACAGTTGGGAATTATAAGCGCATGCTATTAGTAACGAGCTCCTATCGGTATGCAACAATTTGTCGCAAATACTGAAACAGCACGCAATATTAAGTACAGTTGTGCAGAGATCAACAAAAGTTTTTATTTTGGGGCGAGGTTTAATAATGAAACATATTTTTATGGCAATTAATAAACATGTTGAGTTTCTTTAATTGCAATGTGGATAAGTCTACTTTATTAAAATTTGTAAATGAATAATAAAAGTGCTGAAATCATTTGTTACTGCTTGATGATTGTCGGTGACAAAGCTCTGTTAGCACCTATTTGATATGCCAATGCTGCTTTTGGGTACAACAAGTGAAAGATAGTCCGCAGCTTAATAGCCGTAACAGCAGTGTGATTAAAGCCTTCGTAAATGATGTCCAAAGAGCGACATGAGAGTGAAACTGGTTGGGTGATTATGGGCAATGTGTGGTTGCGTCTTTACGTGCCACGCAAATCTATATTTACGATTATGGAAGTTTACGATGCGCCTTCGACATTTTAGTGTCATTCAGCGCTCGGCTGTAAAAGCGACGGTTTCTGACGATTCTCGCTTCTCGGCATAAGTTGGAGGTCGGAAAGTAGGCAGGGCAAAGACGCCAATGTCCAGTGCCTTTGATCTCAGATGCTTAGCGGAGAGAGAGAGAAAACAGTGAGTAGTGAAAGGAATACATACGCACATACAACCCCCCCTACATGCCCCTCTAACATGTGTAACCGTTGCCACCCACAATCATTGCGTTGGTGAAAGTTAAACTGTCATAACAAGTGAAAGGCAACAGGGGAAATTGAACAGACTCCAGCCACAGCGTTTCATAGCTGGACTACGATTGTGATTGTGTGACATCAGACCTTACCACCCCCCAACCCCTAAAGCCCTCACTCCCTACGCCTTTGGCAAGCACTCACTGTTCACATGTCAAGGTAATTTGGGCGCACTTTTTGTGCCCGCCTCGTTTTATGAGTGAATTAAAATAGTGTGTGTGCCAAGCCCAGTCGCCTACCAAACGCAAACGCACACACATACACACCCACACAAATATACGCACACATATGTTTATACTTATGTAATTACTTAGTTTATTATATTGTAAGTGCGAGCATCTACTACAGTCTGAGTTGGAGCTACGCTCGCATGCAGCTCCTGTCACGCACCAGTAAGTGGCCATACCTCCAGCTCCACGCAAAAATCTCCCCGAATGCCCCTTTTTATAGTTTTGGCAAATCGTAAAAACTTTTTACAGCATTTACATGATGGAACAGAATGATGGAGGAGGAGGAGGATGAGCAGTTGGAGTTGGAGTTGGGTATAAGTAAGGTTCGTTCTGTTCAGGGTTGCTCAGCGTCATGCGTCAGGGTTGTCGCCACAAAAGTTGTGCGCCACAGCTTCAGCTCTCTATGTTTGTCTTTGTGCCAGCTGCCTGCAGTGGCTGCTTTTTCAATTAAACAGCAGTCGTTGCCTAGTATCAACCTAACCTCCCCCACCCCGCCACAGCCCTTTTCTCATCACTCTCTCTCTATTTAAGTTGCTCTCTGTGTTTCATCTGTTGCAATGCCAGCCCCCATTGAGCCGCACTTAAGTCGACTGACCAAAAAATCATTAACTATTTTAATTTTAGTTTACAAATTCCATGCAATTTAAATGCGACAACTGGCCAATGGCATGGGCATGTGTTTCCAGGGCCAGTCAAAGCAAACCCTCTCTCTCTGTCTCTTTCGTCTCTCCTTCTCTGTCGCTCTCTCTATCTCCGTCATTCTTTGGCTGTGCCAAGTTGACGTCGCCTGTGTGCACTTTGCTCAAATGCTGAGCAAATACAATTAAAGCGTCTAAGAAAAAAGCCAATAATTAAAAATGCACAAAACCAAAAGTGAACACAAAACTCCTCCTCCCCCGCTTACACTACGCCTTTCTCAACTGCTTGCAATCTTGGACAGACCCCACAAAGCCCGTGCAAAGCCCACTAAAACCCAAGCTTCAGGGCTTAGTCGCAACCATGTAGTTGAAGGCCAGCACTTTGGCTAACAAAAATCATGAGTGTGTGTATGTGTGTGTTTGTCAGCGGGGTAGAAAGTATTGGTGGGGAGGGTGGTGATGTGGATCGGAATTTCAAGAGGTTCACTGGATGGGTATAAAGCATCAGACAATTGTCTAGTTTTCAATTACTCCAACGTCGCAGTTAATTACTAAACGCAATGAAGCATATATCCTATAAGATCTTAACCGTGAAGAGGCTAGACAGCTAGAAGATTCTGTTAGTAGACATAGAAATGCAAAGTTTTCAGAGAAGATTTTTTGGATATTTTTTAAGGTTTTTCCATTAAGGATTAAAGCCTAACCATAGAATTTGGTAAACTGACAGAAAAAGATAATATTATTGTATGGAAGAATGTGATTAACTTAACGACAAATTTCATACTCTTCGTAAACTCTTAAGTGTTATCTAATCTCATGTACCCATCGATTACTGGCCACCAAAAACCGGCGACTTTTTGGCAACTTTTTGGCGGGTTTAGTGGACACAAATGGGAAAATGGACACGGATATAGATACAGAGACGGTCGCAAACACGGACATGGACACGGACACGGATATGGCATATTTTCCGCGCAGTTACTTGCGTTAATTTCCGAAAAAGAAACTGAGGAACCGACTCGACGACAGATACAAAAAAAAGGTCGACGCCGCGTCATCATCGTTGCCAGCGGCTTCCGGTTTTTGTTTCCACTCGTTCCCATTTTTGGTTTACTTTACGCATGTTTTGATACACTTGCAAAAATATGTAAAAACGTTTCAATATCCTATTTACCAAATGAATACAATTATTCGTTATCCCTGAGATACTGGATCCTTTAATCTCTAAGTCGGGCTACTATTTTTGATTTGAATTGTTGTTATTTTAATGTTGCATACACATACAAACATACTTTCCCAAGCAGGCTGTCATCTATGCAAATGGCGTGGGCGTATAGAGCCACGCCCTCATCTAAACACACACACACACATTGAAACGGACAAGAAGCGTAGTCAAAGCAATAATTTAAAATTTTAATTTTTTGCTGCTGTTGTTTTATGGTTGGGTTTTACTTTCTTGCCGGGGTTCGCTTAATCGGATAATATGAAAATTTTGTAATCGAAGTTTGCCGAGTCCTTGTCGTTGTTATCCTTGCTGCGATGTTGCTGCTGGTGTACATGACTTGAGTCAATATATGCAGTATTTTATGAAAAGCTAACCCTTTTTGTTATTTTTTCTTTCCGTTCGTTTTTTGTATTTGCGAAGGTTGGCATCGCATTTGCATGACGACAACAACAACAAGAACAACATAGGCATGAGTCCTTCGGTGATGCGCCGGGGCCGTGGTCCGTGTCTTTTGTTTTAATGTCAGCTCGGTCGGGCGGCGTCGCTGCTCAATTGTCTAACATTATCTGATTTAGCGTTTAATACTTAACCCTTGCAGGCCAACCTCCCTCCATTAGGCAGGCGAATAAAAATACAAAAATGAAAAAAAAAACACAAAACCGAGCTGAAAGGCAGGCGCAAGGATAACGAATTAAAAAATTAAACATCGAAAAGCAACGACAACGACAACGACGCCGATGCCGATGACGACGGCGACGACAAAAGGTAAAAATGCGAAAGGGGTGAAACATGATTAGGCGTGTGGATGGTAAGCTCGAGCTATGGGTTGCGCAGGAAGTCGGGAGTTGGGGTGTAGTGGCTGATGTGCTGCCGCTGATTAGGCAGCGCCTGTGGCTCTAACAGAGTGGTGGATGGGGTGCAATGACAACAGCGACGACGACGACGACAACGACAACGACGACGGCGCGCGGCATAATTAAAACTCCCAATGCCGTGTAATAAATGCCAAGGCAGGCACGGCCGATAAATAGCAACAACAATAAGAAGATGACGAAGAATAAGTCAGAGTTGGAGTAAGGGTAAGCATAACATTGCAACCCTTTTTTGTTTATGGGAGCACAACCCCCGCAGCACGCACAGTGCACACAAGAAAATAAAAGAAACAATCGAATTTTAATCAATTCGCGCAAAATGCTTCGCCAGTTTCATTTGCATCCGCGCCAATTGTTTCCAGGCAACGAAGCGTCACACCAACCAGATCCCATCCATGCCCCCCGGATGTCTGCATACGTGAGCAGCAGAGCGCTTCAGCTTCAGCTTCTGTTTCTGTTTCGGCACTGACTCAACTACGGCTGGCCTGACCAGCTTGATTATTTTACGCGCTGACCCGCACAGCCGGCAATCCTCTCAAGCAGGCAAATTACTGTTGCATACTTTGCGGCGGCAACTCCAAAACCCCTTAAAGTTTCCAAGCAATGCAAATTACCACCATTTGGTGAATGCTGAATATGTGTTGTTGTCTCGAATAACTCCTTGCTGAAATTGTAAGTTAAAGAATATCGAAATAAGCGTTTATTTTATTCCACTCGTGGTGGAATTCGTCAGCTAAGCATTAAAATTGTTGAAGGTGGCACAATTTAAGTTTCCTTGGTTAACTTACACGGTAAGAATTAATAAACAATGAACATTTTTTTGAATGCAATCGTAGAAAGAAATATATATTAGCCATATCTCTGTTTGAATTTCGTTCGCGGTGCTAAGAGTAATGTCATCGTTGACAGGCCTACCACCTGTTCTCAATTTTAGAAGTACTCCATGTCCTCGGCTCAGTTGCCGGCTTTGTTAGCTGTCAACATTTTGCGATATTTTCTATTCATTTGGCATTCACATTCACTTCGGACAGACAGAAAGACAGAGATGTCATTGCATTGTCCCTGACATTTTCTTTGGCAATTTCTATTAACTGCAACTCATCAGTTCTGTAACCTTGTGTTTCATCATCATCTGCTGGCTGCTTCTTCACATTGCAATTTGTAGTTTCTTTCTTCCTTTCTCTCGGATTTTTGCTATTTTTGGCTGCAATATGAAAAGGTTCAAAAGTGACACTGTCATCATCATTGCCTGGCTCTCGTTTTGGTTGCAGTTGCTTTTGCTGTCACTTTTGTTGTTATTGCGACTCATCATCTTTCGGCCTCCACATACAACTAGCTCCAGACTATTCGCATTTACCTTACCTCGTACCCATTACCATTTCCAATGCCATTCTCAATCCCCATTCACATTCGTATTCGTATTCCCATTGTCGTTGTTTTTATTCCGTTTTTCGTTGCTCTTGCAACTTGCTCGTTTGCTGTTATTTATAATTTTCGTTTATTTGCATTCGCATCCAATTTGTTTGTTGGTTCCAGCGATGCTGCTGTACTTGCTACCTGCTACCTGTTACCTGTTACCTTGTGCGGCTGCCCTGTCATTTTTTATTTCGCTCCTATACAGCTACAGCGTTAGCCATCACTTCTCCACGGCCAGCTCCTCCTGCTAGACCAACTAAACTAACCAACCAAGCCCAAGTCAAGCTCAGCCCTCATCCACGAAACAAATTGTACGACTTTGGACTAGAACCTTTTATACCTGCACCCTGTTTTTAGATGTGTTTAAGCCCAGGTATGTCTGTATCTTATTTTTAAAATCAATATATAATACACTCAATGTATCAATGTGTATATAATACTACGTCTATATCTATTTTACAATATGCAGCCTTATCTCTATCTTTTGCTCTACATGTATGTTCCATTTGGTTAGGGTATTATCTTAGTCAAGTGTTTCCCTCGTTCTTTGACTTCTTGTTGTTGGTTTCAACCATTTTACGCCATTATCAACGTCATCGTTGTCGTTGGCATCTTCTGTCCAGGCCCTGGTCCTTGGCTGGGTTTCGTCCACGGCTGCCATTGTTGGTGCTTGACATCATCAGCTCACCTTTTGCCAGTTAGACCATTGTTGTATATATCTCTCTCTCTTTTTCTTTCACTTTGCATCTGTTTCTCCACTATATATGCATTCCACTCATTCCTTCCTCCTTGCCTGCCAGCCTGTCATGGCATATTATTGGTGTCCGGAAAATGTTTGCGTAATTGCAATGTTGTCATTCGTATTTTTCGCTCACTTGCTACGACTTTGCGCCTCCTCCTTCTCTCAGTCTCTCTGTCTCTCCACATGCCCCTTCATTTCACCTGTCCCCCTATTCAGTGTTCGCTTGCTTTATGCTGTCGCGCGCTTTCATTTGGCTTGTCATTTGCTCCAGATGATGGCCACATACAACTACAAATCCAAGTGCATCTATTAGCTGCGTCCTAACACCCAACAACACGATGCCTCCGGCCATCGGTTGAGCAGCGGATACCCACGTAGTCAAGCCAAGCCAAGCTGAGCTCCTATACCAAATCTCAATCGTTGCTTAAGTGAGACATCGCTGACTACGGGATGAGGCTAAGAATGAGATTGGCCATCCCATTCCCAATCTATTGCCTTGTTGACTCGCGCCCCGAACAAGGTCGTGACATCGCTAAAGCATCGACAACTTGTCAAATTACCTTAAGCAAGCCGCCGGCCAGGCGCAATGTGCGCACCCTAAAACTCTGCTCCACCCCCAACGTGCCGCGGGGCCTTCCTCTCGCGCCGCTCGCGTGCTTGTCAATATTTAAAATTGAAAAATACGCGCGCCCCTGCCACCGACCCCGCAGGTACAAGAGTATTTCATATCATTTCAATATCATTGATGTAAAAATGTTTCGCGTTTTGTTGATGTGCGCCAAAGCGGGGCAAACACAAAAACAAAATCCGCGAGTCAATGAAAAACACAAAAAAGCATGTTATACAAAATTAAATAGCTCAAAGTTAGGCAACGAAGAGTGAATACTCTACACAAGGATGTATGCAATATCCCAAAAGACCTTCAAAACCATCTCTTTGGATTTCGATTTTTTAAGCACATCATGTGAGATTTTTACGGAGTAGATTTGTGTATTAAGTAGTTCTATTACAAACTGAATGTCAAGTTCGTGATGACTTATGCGTAAAGCATGATGAGACTGAGACAGCGATCTAAATGGCGCAGAGGCAGGGGGTAGAGTGACATCGACATTGAGGACAATCGCAAGACACCCTTAGCTATATGATAAGTTAGCGAGTCACCGGGGGTTACCATTACCGACAGCAGCATTCATTCAGCCGTCCACCCATCCATCCATCCATCTATCCATTGCAGGCAGTCGTCTGTATCTGTCGAATGTATATTTCATATGCCCTTATGCTTGATGCTCTTATTCCAATGTGAACGGTGAATGTCGCGTTGCGTCTTCTTTGCATTTCCCAATGTACTCGAAAACGATTTATTAAAAATATCTTTGGCACGGCATCGACGGCAAAACAACAAGCAAGCTTATTAAAAATTTATTACCAAGCTTAAAATATGTTACCCCAGTCGCTTGTCGCACGATTCCAGCTACATTTTGTTGGATGCAGCTTGCGGGCGCACCTTTCCATCAGAACGATGTAAAGAACACGAAGATGATGATGACGACGACGACAACGGTAAGGATGTTGAATGTTAGCGCCGGGGGCGCAGATATTGAAAGGTATTTTGGCTGATTTGTTTGAGTTGGAAATTTAATTTATAACTGTAAATGTATGCCATGGCGCAGCGGGGAAACCGAAAGCAGGAAGCAAAGGACCAAAACTTTGAACACAGAGTTCAAAAGTGTCAGCAAGGATTTGGCTTAGAATCATTTATATTGAAATTGGCATTATTTAATCAGTTAGAACCCAAGGAGTTCGATAATTACGAATATTAAATATATTACCAGTTCTTAGGAATAATAGTTCAATATATAATATGTGTAGATTAATTGAAATACCTTATCGGGTATTTTGTTATTTCCTCATTTCCCTATTTGTACAAACTATTAGGAACAAGGAAATAAACTTAAAATAAAATATAACTAGCTATGACCAATTGAATATAGATAGAATAGATGAACGTTTGATGTCACAGCAGTATGGAACGGTAAGTAATATATCAGCAGAGTTCCAGCCTGTCCTCAATTGCCTCCACTCCATCCTCAAACACCCCCATCCAGACTAAGCGCTGGTCATCATCATCATTAGTAATGACCAAAACTACCACCATAAAAGCGAAACCCTATCTCCTATCAGCTATGTCAGGGCCTTGGCCCAACTTAGCAACGGTAACCGCAAAAAGCCCAAGAGTCGACGGGCGGCTCAGGGCCAATGACAAATGATCAAGTGTCACACATGGAATTTAAAGTAGCTGTGCAGCTGTGTGTGTAGGCAGGTATACACGCTTATTAGTTGTTAGCCCAAGGGTTGACGGTGGACGGAGCTGCTGCTGCTGTCGCACTATTTGATAACTAAAACTCTTCAGCGTCTCTTCGTCGTTGTCATCATTTTTATTATTTAGCCGAAATGATGAAATGAAAGCCCGTGAAGGCTTAAGTGGCATATACAGATACACAGAGAAATGGTTGTAGGTCCTTCGTCCTTTTTCGTCATCGTCGCACATGTGGCGTCAGACACACACACACACATACGACTGGCATTAAGCCCGAAACAGACTGGGCTGGATTGGGTGGCGGCAGCCAAAAGCATTTTTCAATATTTGACAACAAGGCTGCAGCTGTATGTGTATGTGTATATATGTGTGTGTGTGTGTGTATCTCTGTGTGAAAAATGGCAACTTTGACAGCTTGACACTTCAGCATTGCCAGGCCAACTCACAGACCCCTTCCCAACCGAAACACAAGCCCAAACCCACACACAACCTCCAACCCCCCCAACCCAATAAAGATTCATATGTAGCTCAGCTTCGGGAATATATTTTAATTTAAACGTTGCCCACACCAAATAATAATAATGTGTATGTGTGTGTGTGTATGTATGTGTCCTCATCTAATAAAAATGTTACCCCCTCTTCCAATATCGAAATGCACCCATCCCCCGCTTTGCTAATAAAGCTTACTCAAGGCGCAAAGCGAACCTTCTCAGTTCTCATTCTATATCTCTCTCTCTCTCTCTGTCTCTCTCTCTCTCGTTCGCTATCTGTTACGTTCACTCATTCATTTGGCACAGTTTTTGGTTATGGTTTTAAGGGAATTCCTGATGCTCTTTTCCGTCGCCTGATTGGCTCAGCTCCCGAGTCATCATTGTCCTTGTTCGCGCTGCTCACGTTACTGCTATTTTGACAGCTGAACGTCACATTTGACAGGCCAAATAATTTGTCTTTGTTTGCGTGTTTGCGTGTGTGTGTGTGTGTGTGGCGAGAGGTGGAGGACGAGTCGAATGCTTCAAGCGCTTCTTAACATGTTTTAATTGCATGATTCGAATCATCAAATAGCCGATAAAGGGTGAGTCGAAAGGGGAGAATTTTGGGGTGGAGGGTGAGCTAATGGGAGTTGAGTGCAAAGATAGATAAAAGATTTTAGATAGAAATTTGTTACTTATCTAAAGATACTAAATAATTGATGGACAGTATGTGAAAGAAATATGTACTATAATCTGTTCATAGGAATTTTGACAACATTTACTATATCTCAAAATCTTAGATATAAAACATTCGTGGCTATTGGTAATATTCGGGCTTAGGGGTATAAAATACATTAGATAAGTTAACTGGAATATTTAAATATCATATCTTAAATTATTTACTAAGGACATTTAATTCCATAGAATGGAACGCAAAATGATCACAAAGTGTGTGTTCGTTTTCCAAGTTCAGCCTTCAAGGAGCTGATCTAAGAAGCTTTTGGGCCATCTGAGCTTCATTAGTTTAGTGGGCTAATCAACGTTTTGCTTGAGTCACTGAACAACAGCATCCTTAGCTACAGCAACTCGCATTTAATTGACAGTCCTTGCTGTCATGTTTTCTCTCTCTTTCTATACAGACTCTGGCACACGTTGTCACCTTCATCTTTTTAAACGTTGGCGTTTCTTTTTTTATAATTATGATTTTTGTTGTTATGTAACGCTTTATATCAACTCATTAATTTCTATTTCTGTTTGTCTTGGGCATGAGTGCAATGTGCTTGTCCTCTTTTCCACCCCCACCCCAAGGCACCAGTGTTTGCAGCCCCACCCCCCACTACCCTCTTAGCAATGCAACATATCTGAAATTATACTTTGTCCTTTCTATAACAATAATTATTATTTCTTGCTTCAAGCAGCAGCAACAGCACAACAATCAGAGCATCTCTGGCCGGTTCGGTGGCCGATGGCTTTCTTTCCTGTGTGTGTGTTTGTGTGTTAGGGGGGCGAGGGGTTAGGACGGTCGGGGGCACTAGTCGAGCCAGCAAACACTTAAAAATGCTAAATAAAACATATTCCACTTAGAGCACACGGGCACACTCGCACCAGCTCTCTCAGCTCTGAGTCTGAGCGATGGCTTGTTCGGCAGCAGCAAGGGTAAAGGGGAGGTAGGCTTGTAGGGCTTGTGTATGTGAGTCTCTCTCTGTGTGTGTGTGTGTGTGTATGGGGTTAGCTGCCAGCTCACAGGTGCCGCTTGTTAAGAAAACAGGCACAGAGGGGCACAAAACGGGCAGAAGGCTGGCCATATTTGCAATTCATATACAGCAGCAGCAGCAGCAGACGATGACAACACACACACACAAATTCACAGTTGGCATGGAAAGGAGACAAAAAAAAATATATATATAATAATTTGCAAAAGTAGCGTCGTGTGACAATTGTTGGGTTGCTCGTTGTTTGGGTTGTTGGGTTTCTTCTAGCAGTACCAACACCCCCCAACCCCCCTCTCTCACTCTCTCTCTCTCTACGTCTGCCTCTTCACAACACTGCCCACAAGCATGTCCATGGCTCAGTCTTCAGTTTTTGAGTCGACGTCTCATGCTGCTACTGCCTTTGCGTGGCCAACTACAGTTTGTTGTTGTTGCTGTTGCTATTTGAATTTTGAGGACATTGTGATGAGGCTTTAGTTTGCAAATCTCTTGCACACATACACACACACACAGAACACATGGCTAAAGAAGTGTCACCGTCCCATTTTCCCTTTCATGCACCTCAAAAAAAACACGAGCGAGATAGAGTGAGAGAGAGAGAGAGAAGAGGAACACATAAACACACAAAAACGTCAACGAGCGACGGCAACATCAACGCTGACTGCAACTGAGATGCTTCGATGCGACTACCAACATGTATATATACATATATGTCCCCTCCTGCCTCCCCACGAACCAAACCAGTAACTCAGCTCAGGTAAGCATACAATCGTTGCATACTTTTTTGGGCACCGCATCCCAACACATATGCAGACTGGTATAAACCTTAAATGAGCATTTGGCATATGTGAAAGAATGAATAGATGAAAAATAAACAAATACAAACCAAAAACAGCAAACAAATATATATTGAATACACGTACGTGTTTGTATATATATAAATATAGCTGGTGCTAACTTTTCTGTTATGAAATCTTAAACAAACTTCTATTGAAAGTAATCGCAAATGGGGAAATAATTAGCTCGATTTAAACTCCTTTTAAAGACTCTTAGGTAAATATGTTATATATCCAAGTAAAATATTTACTCTTTCGTGAACTTTGAATTACGATATATAGCCAAACTTTAAAGAAATGAATTTCATTTACTTGAAAACTAGCCTCGATTCGCATATATCGATAGTAAATCGATTACACATTGCCTAATACCTATGTTCGTAATCATAATAGCTCATAAGCTTATAACAGGGCATCCGTCTGTCGAGTTTTCACTCTTGACTTGAGCACTCTTAGATGTGTCTTTGTTCTTCAGTGTTTCTGTATTTCTGTATGTTTATTACCTACTATTGCCTTTGGTAGAATTTGCAATTGCTTTGGCTTTGGCTTTGGCTGCTGCATTTCTTTTGTAAAAATAATTTCTCACATGCTTTACGAGCAGCAACAAAACCGTGGGCCAGATTCACTAGGAGACGGCCAACGAGAGCGAGAGAGCGCGAATGAATTAAGTGTTGCTGTGCAGGTTTTACCTGCCACCACTTTGCCCCGCTCCCGCTCCCGCACCACCTCCGCAACTACCACAACCGCTGCCGTACAGTCCATGTGCTGTCAAGTGCGCTTATGGCTGTCATGACGCCCTTAACATTGTCATCAACATTAGTTTTGCAGCGCGAGGCAGCTTCTATGGTGTGTTGCAAGGTGGTTTGACGTTACGTGAATGCAGCCGTTAGATGGCGCTTTGCATTGCTTGCGCTTTGCTCGTTGTGGTAGGTTTTGTCGTTGTTGTTGCTGTTGTTGACATCGTCACAAAAATTGGTGCAAAATGCTTCAGTTTTGGCTTTTTTTTTCAGTTTTTTTTTGCTTCTTCCATACACACATTTTACATCAATGTAGCATGTGTGCTTAAGATAAATATCTCATGTGTGTGTGTGTTAGTGCAGCTGTATGTGTTAGTGGCATTCTGTCAGCGTTGAAGCAGTTACAGATTTATTGGTAGCAAGACGAAAAAGGAAACTGAATAAACTAGGCTATATAAGCATCACAAAGCCACACAAAGACACACACACACACACACACACACACATAAAATACATGTACATATGTAATTAAGCGTAGACTATTTGTAGTTTTTAATAAGACACAACAAACCTCTCTCACCCCCACAAGCGCGTGCACAAGCGTCTCGCCTGTCATAGAGATTCTTTCTCTCATTTTTTTGAGGACTTTGACTGCTTTTGCTGCTGTTGCTTAGCTGCACTGACAAAACAATATAAAATAAGCATGAATAATTAGAATATGTTAAGTGTTTTGGGGCCTGGCACACACTCGACATATGCAAGTGTGTGTGTGTGCGTGTGTATGTGTGCAGCCCGCATATTGTATATTTATATACAGTCAGGCAGTCAGTCAAGTTGGGAGCATATACAAAAGCCACGCCCACACAATACACTACGTTCTCGTCATCGTCATCATCACTGGTAAAAACGACTCGAGTGCCCACCTGACTTTTTGTCATTCAAATGTAAACTGTACGTCGTCAGAATCATGCCCAAACCCTCCATCCATATTCACATTCTCATCATCATCATCATCATCGTTGTAGTAGCCATCAACAGCTCTACAATACATATGCACGTACACACACAAACACACACACACACAGTTACACCTGCTCTGATTGCTTTGTTCAGCTTTTTTTTTTCTAACAATTTCTCTGTCGCTGCATCTTTTTGCATTGCATACACTTAGGCGCGACTTTTTCACTTGTTTTTGTGTATGCGTGCCTTGTGTCGTTATTTTACATTCTCCTTTCTCTCTCCTTCCACCCTCTCTGCCCCTCTTTCGCTTCTCAGTGCTGTGTTCTTGTTGCCTTGCATAGAAAAATTTACAATGCAATTGAGTATGTAAATATTGCCTACTTGTCATGTAGACAAATACAACGCCCCTCTTTACGTTCCCCATCCCCTACTGCTAAATGCCACTGTCCCTCTCTCTCTCTCTCTCTCTCTCTCTCTTTTGATGACAGTCTCCTCTTGCATATGCATGTGGAAGAGCAAGTGTGTATGTGTGTTCTGTATATTTGTTATTGTTAGCATGCGTCTGCATTGTTGTTGCAATTTTCAAAATTAAAATAACAATATGTCTCTTTGAGCCAAGCACAACTGTACCGTGAGCACAACAGTAAGGCAAAAAAAATGTAGGTCCATGTGCGTTCTTCTAGAAACAAGATCTTTCTTAATATCTAAATGTTGCTAGATATTTTACAAAATCCTTTGCTTTTGGTTTAAAGTACATCAATTCGTTTGAGCTGTGTTATCCGCTCCCACTTTTAATGTTATTGATCAGAAATCACAACCTCTTTGAGGTCACATTAGCATAACTTCACCTTATTCACCTTAATCACCATGTTCGTGTATATTCACCATTTCATTCTGTTAATGGGTTTTCCTTTGTGGTAATCGGTATTCCTTATCGAAACTTGTTTTGCATCATATTTATCTTCGCTCGTTAAATATGCGTGTTCTGGCTGACATTTATGTGTATATGCCATTCATAAGAAATTTTTATTATTTATTATAAATTGTTTGATATTAAAAATGTACGAGTACATTGTAAGTACGAAAGACAAATATGTATGTGTGTGAGAGAGATGGGTTTTGGTGAACCACCTACAACGAAAGAAAAACTTTTGCTTAAGTAAATCATAGCTCCAGAGTTGTGCAGGAGCAGGGGCAGGGCACGAGCCAAGCCCTGGGAGAACAATGGCAATGTATAGAAAGCGGCAGTTATGTATTTCTTCTTCATATTTTTTTTTTTGTTCCCATTCAAAATGTCGAGGGATTAATGGCACTTGCCAAAATTTATGGCCCTGGTCTGTCTCGCATTTATGGTGAACTTCTGAAATGGGCTTTTGCATATCGTATTGAATGCCATAAGATGTCAATGGAAAAATGAACTGCGACTTTGTGGGACGATAAAGTTCGGCTAGCTATGTGAAATAGTTTAAAAGTGTTTTTTGAGTTTTAATTCGCAACATTTCTATTGGATATATGCTGCGAACATTGTCCAAAAGAATGCGTAAGAACTTACTTTCCTTTAAATATGCTTTAGTGATATGAGGCAACAACAGCAGAATCAATTTGCTTATTGTGGACTAGTTTTATGTTCTATACCAAAGTGTAACTGAGTTGGCACTTTTTTTTGTTTTTGTTTTGCGAGGGAAAAAAACCTTTTCTCATTTTTTTTTGGTCATTTGTTGCTTTTATTTTATTTTTTGTGGCACTAAATTAAATTTACAAAATGTGTTTGGCAAAGGTAATGCAATTTATTTGGACCCGTAATAAAAATTAATAACGAAAACGTGTCGGCCTGCCTCTGAGTTGGACTGAATATG
Source organism: Scaptomyza reducta (assembly GCA_035044485.1). Taxonomy (NCBI): domain Eukaryota; kingdom Metazoa; phylum Arthropoda; class Insecta; order Diptera; family Drosophilidae; genus Scaptomyza; species Scaptomyza reducta. The sequence goes on from JAWNNV010000328.1 coordinate 341,935, forward strand.
ACTAGGCACAAAAAAAAGAAGCAAAACGGCAGCGAATAGTGAAGAAAAATAAGAAAGAGAAATGGAAATTGTGTATGGGTTGGCTGAATGAGGGGAAGGTTGGAGTAAAGGGTTTAGTGGCAACCGCCCGCATATTGTCTATCTAATAAAAATCAAACAAATTATGCTAACAAACGGGATTTCATAGCTCGTTGCTGTTGTTGTTGCTGTTCCGGTGATTTGCTCAATAACCCTTGTAATATAAACAGAGCCCCCAGAGTCCTGCCCAGAACCGTAGAGTAGGACGAGAGAGAGGGGAAAACGCAAACATAAACACAAAGCCACCCACACATGACATGACTTTCACTTGGCAGCAGTCCATCAGCCGGACAAGAACACCATGCAGGATTCAGCACACACACACAGACACACATACACAAAAAGGACATGACTTGAAAATCACTTAATCTACTTGGTCTTGTGAAAAAAAGAGCACAAACACACACAAACACTTGCACACACTTATAAACTTACTGAACAAACAAGGCCAAGGCAAAGAAAATGCCGAGTGAAATCGAAACTGCAACAGAAACCCTTTCAACTGCCTTGCCTCCCTCTGCATACTTAAGGGCGCGTCCGGTTAACCCCAAAAGGCACACTGGCACAAGGGCGGTGGGAAGGGGGCAACTATTTGCCTCGGCCAGGACATCCGCACAAATCAACAAACCATGACAACGACATATTTCACATATGCGCCAGCATACAAACAAGAAAAAAAACTTACCCAAAAAGAAGACGAACAAATAATAACAAAAAATCGGTGGGGGCGGCAGGCGCTCAAAATTATTGCAAATCACTAAAACCAACAGCAACAACGACAACCACAAGGAGGATTGTGTCAAGGAATAAAACCGAGAGTACAAAATCGTGAACAGCAACAACAACCACCGAGTGGTTGTTAAAGGATTCGCTGAAAGGGGGTAAAGCAGGGCGACGTAATTGAATTCAATCAAAATTGTTTGGTCCATCAAACAGACAATTACAAGCCATACATATTCCCTCACTCTCTCTGCCAATACCCGAACAATAACAATAACAAAACAAACAAGATGAATAAGCAGCAGAAGCAACAGAAGCAAGATAGCAAATAACAAAAAAATTGCAACTTTCAACCCCGTCGATTTTTTTTTTTGGCATTTCATAAAGTTGTCTGTCAAAACGAACAGTTCCTATCCCCATCCACCCCATGCCAGAACACCCAGATGATATTTGGCCATATGCCTGGGCTAGAAGCTGTCTCGGGGACTAAGGAACACACACGTAGACAAGCGATTTGTCAATTGCTCGATTTGATAAGCTTAGGACATTGCCAATGGATTTACTACTTCCTCTGCTTGGATTGATTGAGTGAGCGGGGGGAAAGGGTAGGCAATCCCATAAAAAGAGTTAGGTGTTGTTAAAGACTTCAAGCAATATATGATATTGATAATATTCATGTCAGTTTAGTGTTTGAAAGTTGACAGCTTAATTGGGTAAGATCATTGGAACTGGATTTAATAGCTTTTTTTATGCTTGAGTGTGATCTTTTGAGCTTTCAAAATATTAAAAAAAAAAGTTGCTAAAAGTACCCGATTTTCTAAGCATGTTTTTAGAGGTTTTCCTATACGATAATGCAATATTCCTATGATAAATTAAGGACCTTCATGCAACAACAAATAATTAAAACTTTGACATGTCTTCTTATTCGATTTCTTCAATATAGTAACATATTCAATGTGCAATCTAATCATACATACCCGTAACGGAAAGAATATGCAAGTTCAGTCAGAATAGCATATATTGAAATCTATTTGACTCCCAGCCATTCTTTCTATATATTTGCTATGGCCCTTTTTTAACCTACCTCCCAAAACCACATTCGCTGGCTTTTTTGCCAAATCACTTGACCAATTTGTCAAGTGGCACTTAAGCGTGTGCGTCGTCTGCCTTAGCCTGCCCCAGCATGAAAAGAGAGAAAACCCATTCCCCGCCCCCGAGTTGCTTGGGTCCGGGGTGGATACCAGGATGCGTGATACTTGTAGTCGTCTTGTTTGCGGTGGTCTTTTTCGAGTTTGTCATTATCCGTGTTACAATTTGCATGCATTGTGATGCGAGGGGTTGCCATGGGAGGGGTAGGCAGCTCCAGCTTTAGCCTGAACGTCTTCAGCTATACAGGCCATTCATCCATTGATGTGACTATCTTTTTGGGCCATGGCCCAGTGATAAAAAAGTCACTTGTCATTTCTTTTTAACCCTCACTCGAACCATGCCCATGCCATCCCTGCCGGCCACTTATGGCCAGCTATTTACTTCTTTTTATGATTTTATTAGCTGCAAAAACAAGCAATTTTGTTACAATGTTTATTGGTTGTAGTGTTTTTTGTTACGGTAGGAGGGGTTTTGGGTAAGGGTTCGCAGATTCAGATACGGATTTCGGACGGCGCTGCTTTGATGTGCCCCTTAAAAATCATAAGCGTGAGTTATGTTTTATATGCTCCATAACAGAACCGAATGACTGACGCTTGGGCCAAGGGGTTGCTTTCCTCCATCCCCTTTCCGTCTATCTTAACATATGATGGCACTTTGCATGTGAATATGGCCATGGCTATGGCTATGGCTATGGCTATGGCTATAGATATGGATATGGATATGGATATGGCCTTTTTGTTGCCAAAGGCGAATTGCGTCAGCGATTTGGCCTGATTGGTGTGATTTCATTTGATTTGATTTGATTGTGTGTGTAATGCAATATGTACATGAGCATGTGAATGATGTAAAAAGGGGGTAGCTGGGTTAAAAAAAAAAATGAGGGTGGGCTCCAATTAGGAGCGCTTATTGAGCCGGCGGCTTAAAGAGTTCAGTCTAATACGATGATATACTTAAAGTAGTTTGTTCGGAGGGAAAATATTACAGTACAATTTAGGTTTACGCTTTTAATTTATAGCAAAACCCTTCAAAAGTTTATGTATATAGTACCCGAAGCAAGATAAATACAGTGAAGTATATGTTTATACAATACTCTTTGTTCTGATTGATTACTATCAATGCACAGCCCAAGACGTAAGACATAGCGAAATTATAGCATATGAAGCGTAAATGAACAACAAGCTTGGATTTTTCTGAGACCTACCTGCAAGTGGGTTCATTTTGAGTTCAAAGGTTACCTGCAATGTGTTATCTGAGATATTATTGATTGGTTTTGTCTTAAACAAAATCTTATTTGCTTGTTTTATTAACTTATATCTTAAAAACTAAAAAGATTATAAAGCGTCGGATTGCTTAACAATAAGTTTAAGTGGACATTATTGAAAGACAAACTCCGATAGGCTTGAGCTCAACTTGAAGCGCATTTAAGGAACGTGCTAAAATCAAGAAACGCAGACGTCTTCATTTCTAATTGTTGTCTGGCCACCACAATTTGCACCACCAATAAGGCAGCCCACGGCATGGCAACAAGCACGAGACGCGATTGCTTTTAATAGCCCACCGCCCACCTCACCCACCCATACCATATCAAGCTATGTAAGTCGAAGGACGACAACAATAACAAAACAACTTGCTGGACGACTGACCATTTCATTAACTGTCCCCACAAACGAAAACGCTGCGGCGATTAGTTCACAGTCATAACACACGGTCCCAGTCAGCACACCCAAAATACCCCCTCCCACCGCACGCAAATCCCTGTACTACCTTCTACACCTACCTATTTGGCATTTCTCCACCTTCTGGCTACTGTTTCATGTCCATCCGCTGGAGACCAAACTAAACTATAAAATTTTATGAGTTTCTTTAGACCAACACACACACACACACACATACACACACGCTCAATTGGTTTCAGCTTTTTTCCATGTTTGCAGGTAGTTTAAGCTACCAATTCTCCCCCTCCATCCCTCTCTCTGTCTCCTCGTTTGTTGTCGTTCGCCAAATTGCACAAAATGTTAACACGCAATTGAACAGACAAACAAACAACTGTTGAAGAGTGGGCGGCACGGGTGCGAGGGGGTCGCAGCCAGCTGTCGAATGCTGTACGAAACTGAATCAGCAGTGTGTGCGAAGGGAGTGCGGGTGACAGAGGTAGATTTCAACTCCTGGCCAGACTGCAATTGGAGCCCATGCGTTGATTAGTTTAACGCGCCCAACGTTGCGGAAAGTTGCGACGACTGCTCATTAAATCGAACCGTGCCGCCTTTTGGCTTATTAGTTTCTATGCGAGTTCCCCGTCTTACCCCCATCGTCCTCGTGCTCCTCCGTTCGGTTGGCCCAGAGTTAGCTTCAGGATGAGCGAATAAAATTCTTAATTTTATATATATTGAGTTGCGCTCGTAAATGTTTTCTTACACTCTTAGTAGGTATAGTATATATCGGTTTTATACCTAAACTAACGATTCGATACATATGAAAATGGAAAACATATTAGAAATAAGAAAAACTTTAACATACTTTAAAGAGTAAATTGAAGAGATCAAACCAAAAATTCCACTAATAATATATAAGTTTTCAAGCAAATACTGCTGAATGGATCTTAATGGAACTTAATAATAGTATAACTTATACATCAGAATAACACATAGGCAATAGTATACGCGTATAGTGCATACATTCTTAACTTCAATACTCCACATCTCTAGTGTTTCTCAACTGATATCAATAAAATAAACAGATTGTCATTATTAGTCTAATCTTTGAAACTGCATCAAAAAGTGTTCCAAATTCAAGATTTTGTTGATATCGATCACATGTGTATATCGGAAACGGGAAGAGTTATCGAAAATTTTAAACAAACTTGTACTGCCTAGGGATTGGGCGAGCTTATGTTCCAAATCTGGAGTCTACCTCTTATAGTCTCTGAGATCGACGCGTTAATACATACGGACGGACAGACGGACAAGGCTATATCGACTCGGCTGTTGATGCTGATCAAGAATATATGGGGTCGGAGATGCTTCCTTCTGCCTGTTACATACTTTTGCACAAAACCATTATACCCTTTTTACCCATTTTCAATGGGTTAAGGGTATAAAAACCAGGCACACCAAACAAACGCGCATAACAGAATAAATCTCCACTAACTAAAATTGTTAATGATTGTGATTAAAAATTATAATTATGAAATACCGTAAATATATTAATAAGAACAAAAGTATGAAGTTAATATTCAGCCATGAAGGCATCCACAAACTTATTTAAAGTAAAGAAAATGTTCAAGAAATTAAATCGATTACATGATCTACGACTTTTATTATTGTGAAGCATGTCTAGAAGCATGGCTATTCGAAAGACCCCAGCCCAATTTCCCTGAGCATGGCTGGAACCGTATAGTAGACAGCGAATAGCCTAGACAGCACCGTCGCGCACGTTACAACTTGTAGTAGTTAGTTGCCTGCCACTTGGTATTGGTGAATTGAGGCGTCGATCATAATCTTGCATTCAGCAAGAAACATTATGGTTGTTGTAACTATATTTGTTATGCTTTGGCATTGTTGCTTCTTCGATGAGATGCACTTTCGCAATACATCGTACTGCACTTGAGTACCTACATACTATATATATTTATATATGTATTACAGTATATAGTGGCTCAACTCAAACAGGTGTTGATCGATAGCATCGAACCTTTGCCAATAAAATTCTAGTATATGTCTTCAAAACATCAAACACACTTTTAGTTCTAAGGAATACAAACTTTGTTATTGCATCTCTGTTCTTTCATTTTATTTCTGGAATATAAAGTGATGTTATACACTCTCACTCTCACTCACACTCTCTCCCCGCCCCTCTCTCGCACTCTTACGTTAACTAAAAATCTCCGTTGAATAAGAAGTCAAAGCGTAACTGTCAATATTGACTTGTTGCGTGGAAATCGCAAAACTTTTACAGCCTTTTGGCATAATAACTGTCAAAAATCTTTCAAATTTTAATCAACTTTATTTTTAGCTGGATGCTATTTGCTCGCGCACACGTCAGGCTCCCCAGAACACCCGAAACCCGAACCCAACCATCCACCAACAACCATAAAGCTGCTCAGCCCCGTATGTGTGTGAAAAGTTTGCAGTCTTCTGTTTTTTCATAGCCAAACAAATATGAACATAAGCTGTATGTGTGCAGATATGTAAATGTGTGTGTTCAGAGTTCCATATGTCTGTTGTTTGCCTATGCACGCCAGAAAGTATTAAAGACGCATTTAATTAAGTTGAAATTGTTGGCAAAGTGACGGCGGGTGGGGGGAATAGGGAGCTCAAATGTGCCCATAAAGTGAAATTTCAAAGCGAAAGCCAAAGCAAAATAAGAAAAAAGAAAAAAAAAATCGGCTCAGCAGGCGACAGGAGGTTATATCCAAGATTTTCCAAGTTAATCATGTGGGAGTTGTCCAATAACAACGATACGAAAAACCAAAACCTACAGACTGTGCAAAAAATTAAGAATTTGTAGTATGTGATTTGATGTAAAATTGGTTTTTTTGTTCGGAAGATGTAAATCAAAAAGTGTTTAAGAATATTAATAATATATGAATGTAGTTAGAAATACTATTTCCACGTCACTTGCTAACAATATAGATAAAAATCATTGTTAACTAAGTTTTTGATTGCAACCGAAACGACCTTTAAGTTTGAGTGTTAATCACTTTTCCACTAGTTAAAATTGTTAGCGATTAGGAAAGTTTTTGTCTGCATTTCCTAATTGTTTTTTTCGTTTACCACAACATGCTTTGACAGAAAAAATAACCTCACTACGTTTGCCCCACCTGCCAGTGGCGTGCCGCGTGTTGTTTGTCAGATAATTTAACGCGTAAGTGGAAAAACAGCTTAAGAAAACACAACAAAAAAAAGCAAAAAAGCACAACAAAAAATAAAATTGTAAAAATTATCAAAGAAAATTTGGTACAACCACCCAAGCGACCATTGATAACGAACACAAAAAAATAAAAAGCACAAACCCAATCCGCATCCACATCCGTATCTGAATCCGAATCCCCCCGACCCAGACTCTCTGACTCTCTGCTCGCAGCTCAAACGAGACGTGTAAATGGACTTTGGATGCCCGTTGACTGACTGACTTACCGTTGCTCATCCGCCTGCACACTCCCTCCCGCCGCCACCCACTCTTTCGTAGCCACCACTTAGCAGCCTAACCATCCCACGCCCCTTTTACACGCCAGCCCACCCCACACTCTCATCACTCAAATGCAAAATGGCGATTATTCATAAATCATTAAACACCATTTGGCAATGCGTTGGGCGTGGGTAGGTGGGCTTTGGATGGGTGTATGATAAGGAAGATGGGGGCAGTGGCTGCTATCCCAGTCGCGGTCGCTGCTGCTGCCTTTTACATTTTTATCGCTTTCCCAACAACAAAACGGACGAAGAAAAATTCCTAATGAGCCAAACGAAAAGCAACCAAAAAAAAAGTTAAAAAACTTCGGAAAAAATCAAAGGCCGTTTCTGACCGGCTCACAGGGGTTATGGAAGCTGGCTTGATGGTGGGTGATGCACCAGGCAGGTTTTCTAAATTTCGCGGGCTTTTTAACAAGGCGGCCAGGCATAAGGCGAACATCTACTACGCCACCTCCCTCCCTTCCCCACACCCCATCAGCCGTGAAGACATTAAAAATTTTGTTTGATACTTTGGCCGGCGTTTGCTCGGTCGCTGTTCTGGTCGTTTGATTTCCGCTTCCGTTTGCCGTTGAGATTAAAAAACATTTTTCGTGCATTTTTTCCCTCGTTTCCCTGATGTTTTAACTACTGCTACGACATCGGACGCCGCCGCTGCTTCGGTTTTTTTTTTCATATTCTTTTTTTTTTACGTTTCGCTGGCTGCGTTTGTCTTCTTCTACAACTGCTTCCATCTATATATCTTTCTGCTTATCTGTGAGATACATTAAATTAAAAATTCATCTTTAATCAAAAATTATTGTTGGCATGCGCAAGACAAAGTAGCGACCCAGCGTCTGGACGACTAACCAAGAGATGGACCCAGTGCCCCCTTATCCAATATCCAATACCCGGAGAGTGCCCACAGGAAGTTGAATCAGACCGTTGTTGTTGTTGTTGCTGGTGCTTAAGAGCCAGGGAAAACATAGTACTAGTTGACAATATATCAAAGTTTTTTTCTTTTCAGCATTTTCCATGGACAGGAGAGTAGGTGTGCGGGTCATGGGAGTGAGGCGCCATATTGAATTGCTTTGTAGGATGACAGATGCAGCTGATCACAGGTTTATCGTACAACAAGAATAACAATTGACTTGAACTACCAAATTGCAATTAGCAATTGAAATATGCATGTTTGAAGTTGAGTTTGAACCTGAACGATGTTAAATCGAAAAGGAATGAGCAAAATCTAAGATCTGCCATTCAAAAAAAATAATTCAAACTTAAAGTTTATCCATTTTTGCTTACAGTGTTTTCTATTATAACATGAACCCATTTAAAATTGGTGATAACCTTGAAGTTAACTTAAGTCTCCAGTATCTTTGCTAAGTATAGGGTTCAGGGTATCTTCTAGTAACGATTGGTCGAGCCTTCTTACTTATTTATATTGCTTTTGCTATGAAATGTGTAACGCTTAAAAGGAAACAAATCCCCTGAAAGTATATGTATATTTTCTTGATCAGCATCGCGAACTCCGTCGGCTGCTATGCAAACTAGTTCCACAGTTCTTGAGCTATCGAGATAAAAAGAAATCCTACTACACATATTATCCATTCAATGCCAAAGAATTTAGCAAAAATCACGTCTTAATGCTCACTTACGTCGCATAAGCCTGTCAATTTTTTGTTGTTCCTTTTATTTTGATTTTTTTTGTATGTTTGTTTTGTTGGTAAATCGGCTTAAGAAATTGGTTATCAGAGTCAAGCGCATCAAGCTCAGACAGACAAGCAACCAACAACAACATAACCATCGTCAAATAATGGATCTTGAAGTTAACTCAAAACAACAACCACAATTCACACACATACGAAACCATTTGCCTATCAGAATGTTTTGATCTTTAATTGTGTGAGTCGTCGGCCTTTTAACTAATTTGCTCCACCTCTCAGCTTACCCCAACCACCCACACACACGCATGTACATACCCATCCACCCAACCCTCACATCACCTTAGCAAAACGAACGAAACCGCATGCAAAACGCGTCACTTGCAGTCACTTTGGTACTTACCACGCCCAACAACACTTCCCCAACCCAACGCAACACCACCCAACAGCACCACGCACACACTCCCACACTGGCACACACTACGCTCCTAAATATTTTGCATACGTTTGCTTCGTTTAAGCCTCGCATATCTTTACAAACATCCCCCATCCCTTTCGGCCAGCCACACACACTCTGCCACCCCTCTATTGCTTTTATTTGCGCAATATTTGTCTGATAATAACAAATTCGCGAATATGTTTATCTGCGTTTTCATTGCCGTCTTTGCTCTGCCGTCTGCTTCACTTCGTTTCTTCATCTGCTCTTTTTGTATTTTTTTTACATTTCGTTTTTTTCTTATTATTGTAAAACCTTGCCTTATGGAAAACACTTCTTGTTGATATGGAGCTTTTCGAGCTTGGGATTGGGGTTTGTTTGGATTTGCTGCCATTGCCGCCTCGGTTTCGTTTCGTTTTTTTTTTTTTTTAGGTTTTGGGTATTGCCATTTTCCTGCGTACCGCTAATTCCATTTGTGATGTAACGAAAACGAAAATGACATCAATTTATTTGTTGTGTTTTTTCTGTTCTTTATTTTTTTTTATACCCTGAACCCATTGAAAATGGGTATAAAGGGTATAATGGTTTTGTGCACAAGTGTGTAACAGCCAGAAGGAAGCATCTCCGACCCCATAAAGTATATATATATTCTTGATCAGCATCAACAGCCGAGTCGATTAAACTATGCCCGTCTGTCTGAACGTGTCCATCTCAGATAGTTTAAGTGCTACAGACTTCAGATTTGGAACATAAGATAGCCTAATCCCCAGGCAGTACAAGATTGTTTCAAATTTCCGATAACTCCTTCCGTTTCCGATATACACATGTGATCGATAACAACAAAATCTTGAATTTGGAAAACTTTCAGACGAAGTTTGAAACATTAGTTGAAATATTGACAATCTGTGAAATTCTGATTGAAATCGGTTGCGAAAAACCGGAGATATGGAGCATTGAAGTTAACTCAAGTATCCATTATACGCGTACACACACACATACTTGCAAGCATTGGCTGTACGCGTAAACTATAGGGTTCAGTGTATTGTGTATTCGGCATTTTTCGACTAGAACCTTCTCATACTTTATTCTCTTCTTGTTCAGCATAAGTGAGGGGGAAATTTGTTGTTCTTGTACGGAGTTTTGTTTCGATTAGATTTGCAGGAGTTATACTGAAACTTGTGACAATCAATTAAACTCGAATAAAGCGATGTGAAATATATATAAAAATACTTAAAACATACTCATGAAAAACTGAGTGTTTAGCTAACTTTCTTTTCCGGTTCACCAATCCTTTTTGGAGTCGAATGAATCTTAACATAAAATCATTCTGATATATTCGTTAAGCTCATTTCTACACATTAACTTGGCATGTTTCAGGTTTCTTTTATGGTTTTGAACAAACGAATATTTTAGTTCTTAACAGTTCTCTTCATGCCTTTACTTGATTAGATTTGATACGGGGTTCAGTTGAACGGAGTTATGTCCTTGCTTGAACAGCTCGCAAAGTACTTGAGCGGCGGCTGCTATCAGAGTCTATCAGCTTTATCATCTACAACTGCTCCAAACGGACTGGGGCCAAGTTAAAAATGCAAACAATAACAACAAATGCACCCAAAGGATCAGTTGAAAAGTCAATAAAGCTCCAGCGCATCGGACCAAAGGGGAGCAGCCGGAACGCTTGGGCATGGAACGCAATATGATACGGTATGGAATGGGAACTTGTTGAAACGGACGCTGCAAAAACGCGCCAAAAAGCAACCGCAAAGTAACCGCAAAAAAACAAACAACAACAATAGCAACAGCAGCAGCAAGAACGATGCACAAGAGAGCTAACCAGGCGACCACACACAGTATGCGCCCACCCCTGCCAATCCCTAGCCACCCCCCGCCAGACCAACCAACCCGCGGCACAACCTTTTCGAGCTAAATATTTGTGCCATTTTTTATACTTTTTTATTTGCGTTATTTACAAAAACCATAAATCAATTGGACACGCCACACATATAGAAACACTATGCATATACACATACATACATATACATATATATATATATGTATATTATATATATATATATACAAATGCAAATCTATTTTTAAATGCGAAATAATACGAATCCAGTCGAAAGGAAGATAGAGATTGCCCAGCGAGAGCAAGAGCGAGTGAGAGGCCGCTAACCCCCGCGGCAATGCGTTGAAAATTGCTCGTTGCAAAAAAAGGGGAAAAAATGCCGCAAAAAAATAAATAAAATAAGCGACGAGCGGCGAAAAGGTCGACCAGCACTAGCTGACAAAGACAGATAGATGCAAAGAAATGGGAAAGAAAGAGACGGAGAGCAGACTGAGGAGCAACGAGCAGCGGCCGAAGGCCACGCGGGAAAAGCCGCTGATACGACATGTGGGAAAAGTCGAAAAGTGTAAAAGTCGGCGGGAAAGAGACACAAAAGCAAAGTCGTGAAGTCAGCGGCGGGATGGAAGACGGCTATGGCCGAGGGTGGGGGGAGGGGACGAAGATGCGACGCCGACCGCCCGCTGGCAATAAAGGCAAGGGCTGAAGAGGAACAAAAAACAAACACGAACAATAAAAATTCAACATTCTGCATGCCCGAAAGCAAGTCGAACGGGTTGCCCTCGCACTCGCAGCTGCCCGCCCACCCACCGACTCCCCGCCTCAAGGACTCTCTGGGGTCCGAGGAGAATAAAAAAGTATATATAAGCTGACACACTTTAAAACCAAATCGTGAGGCATAGAGACTATAGGAAGACGGCAGGCAGCCTGCCCAGCGGAAATAGAGATTTGAATGTGGATAGCAGGACAAGAAAACACCACCCAACCACCTAACCACAATACATGGCGGGGGGTGGGCACTTCGACATTAGTTTTGATAGACTTGCACGCATGTGTCTATTCAAATCTTCCTTGCCCTTCCATTGTTGTTGTTGTTGTGGTAACAAATCAGGCAGTCGAAGAGCCAAGGTAGAGAAGGACACGGACAGGCACAAATCTGATTTCCGTTTGACGACCGTGCACCATATGTGGTGTGGTTTATTCAAAGCGTCTGCTTTTTTTTTATTTGTTAGCCACACTGACTGGATTATTGACCAACACCTTGGAGGCACAATGCCAAAAGCACTTAAGTCGAAACATAAAAAGACAGATTTCAAATATTATTCTACTAGATATGAATAGAACTTTCCTGCAATTTGTGAAGATTTTTTGAAAGGCGAAAAGCTTCTTTACACAAGCTGTTGACATTAATTTAAATTATGCGCTCTTTCCAAAACTCTTTAAATACTTTTCACTTTTTTGGGGTACAAACACATGATTGATTTCAAATCATAATCCGGCAAAAACATTTTATTTTTAACTCTTGTAATAAATAATAAAAATAAACAAACCAATTACGATTTGTTCCTATACAACGAAAACGGAAGTATATCCCAATACTCGAGGATGGTTTTTTAAAAATACAGTTGGAAATCAAATCTACATAAAGTTCTTTAGATACTAAAACCGCTGAATCGGATTGAATTTGAATGGAATTGTATTTTTCTAAAAAGTAATATCTTGTATAAAGTAACCTGGATGGACGTTACATATCGCATGAGATTTTAAGCAATGCCCGAATCAGGGTAGGGTGCATTAAACAAACTATTTGCGCTTTATCAAAAGAATTTTTCACGCGCCGTTGACAAAATGAAACGTGGCAAAAAACGAAATGGAGAAATGGAGCATGAAGAGCAGGAAGACAGGAGGACAGAAGGACAGGTGTATAGCCAAAGCCAGCGAAGGAAGCAATGCACGATGATGACGATGATGAAGTGCAGTAGGAAGTGAAGCTGGATGTGGCAGTAGTATGGGGAAAAGGAGGCGCCACCAACGGCAAAAAAAAGCGAAAAACGAAGAAAAACGCATGACGGAAACATGCTTGCCGAGCGTGTGAGGATAGGGGCGATGGGGTGGACGATGGGTAGGCGATGCGTGATAGGTGTGACAGTGTTTGAGGGGAAGGGTGGGGTGTGTGCCAGCAATGAGTTGGTGACAAAAAATAGATGGTGCGCACTTATTCAAATTAACATAAATCAAAAGAATTCGCAGCGCATAAAATATGAGCGCAAAGCGCCAAACAGAGACAGAAACAGAGAGGGACAGACACACAACGCAAAAGAGTGAGATAGAGCAAGTAGAAAAAAGAGAGCGACCAAATGTGAGTAAAAATTCAGGTGGCACAAACTTACGTGGCACTGTTTTCAGCTTTTAAGGCTCACCAGGTTCAAAAAAATATATATACTTGCACACTTGGTTTGGGAGTAGGGTAAAGGAAACTAAAGGATTGGAACCACTCACTGCATCGAGATAAATCATTACTATGTATATTCAAACCCTTATTCTCCCTCTGCTACGCAGAATCCTGGCACTAAACAACGAATTTTGAATTTACTTACTTACTTTCTACGGATTTAAAAGAAAAGATCAGTAACAAATTTCAATTTGTTATCATCTTCGGTTTTTCTAAAGATCTAAAGTAAACATTATAGAATAATATCACTCAGTTTATTCGATTTTTTAATCTTATTTCGACATTTGATTAGTAAACTAAGGTTTCTCCCTTATTCATTCAACCAACCACAGAATTTTCTTACCCTTTTCTTTACTATTCTTTAATCTCATGGACTTTATCGGAAGCTGCTCTGCGCTGCGTGTGCAAAAGAATTTTTCTAAAGGTAACGTAAGTTGGTTTTTTTCTATGTGTGTGTGTATGTGTGTGTGACTAACGTGAACATTTTTGTGATTTTTCATAATTTTTTTTCCTTTTTAAGTGAGCTCTCGCGTTTTTCACACCTTTTGCGCCGCGACGCTTTCACATCATTTGCCCCGTTGTTGAGCATTTCCATTTCCATTGCCACTTCCGTTTCCGTTGATTTGTTGCCGCCGCTGCTGCTGCTGCAACATGGGGCGTGGCAGGATGTGGCTGCTTAAAACGTCGCAAGCAGCAAAAGGAGTAGAAAGAAAGCCAGCGACAACGACGCGTCGACGTCAACGCCTCAGTTAATGTGCTGCACATAATTTGTAACAATTTTGCACCCACAGACATAGCACCCCTCAGCCCACCACCCCACACCCCTCTCTCACTCTTTCACTCACATGCCAATATAGGTGGGTTAGAGAGGGAGATCGGAAGTAGCAAGGAAAGTAGATGGTTGATCGCCACATGCATTTGCCCCAAATTGCTCGAATTTAAAATAAATCCCGCAAAACCTCAACCCACTCCAGCACCACCCTTTAACGACCCCAACCCCCAAAAGAGTCTGCCTTTAGGTTTATACGTTTCTCCATCTTCCTTATGCTTATTCCTTTTTCCTTCTTTATTTGCTTCTGTTCTTTTGTATTTTTTTGTATATATGCGAATATAAATGAAATTTTTGTTGTTTGGACGTGACACATTTAGTTTGGATATATGACGACAGTCGTCAGTCAGGCGCGCATTGGCTCGTTAACTGGCTGTGGTGTGCAGCGGGGCCGCAAGGGGGTACAATACTATACATACAAAGAAAGGGTGACGACAATGTTCAGTTTGATCAGCTTAAAAGTCAAATTTAAACATCGTTTGGCTTAAGTTAGTTATTCAAACAACTGCTGAACTATTTAAAAGCTTACTATATTTGGAAAAAACAAGACGAAAGAACTCGATAAACTATAATCTATTTCGAACGTTTAGATACAATACCAGGTTTAACGCTTTGAGTATTTTACTTGAAATGTTTTCTAATTGTGACACTCTTTTAAATTCCCCTGCCACACTGGCCCACAAATGTTACACCTTTCGCGAAACAGATGTGCCCCACATTTATTTTCCCCTCTCCGATAACATTCATACTACAAATATAAAGTGCCATAAATCACATGTACTCAATGTCAGCTCAATGAACTGCAAGCGCCAGAGTCGGAGTTGGAGTCGGAGTCGAAATCGCTTCGTACATAGATGTATGGAAAATTCAACTTCTCCAACCTTTTTTCAGCCTTCCTTCGGAAAAGCTGTGTAGAATTCGTGATGCTAGAAGCTGACTGGGATGCAAGTGGAACTGGCATCGCGTTATTTGTGAAATTTCTTGAGTACATTTCGATGATAAGCAGCAGGCATGGCAGGCAGGCAGGCAGGCAGTAAACAAACACACATATGTGAATGGGGGAGGGGACGAGATGCTGCTTGAGTTTTCTTAACAATTTGTCATGCCTGGAACGCCAAATATGCCGAAAGGAGAAAAATGTATTAAAAGCAGCCGCCTAACAGTCGAAGATGTAGAAATGCGAGAAATGCGCAAATAAATCATTTCTTTGCATGCCTTTTTTCTAACCCAAGCCCCTCTCTCACTCACTCACAGTGTGTGTGTGTGTGCGAGTTGGCATAGATAGCAAAAGGGATGGGACATGAGTGTGTAGAGAGGGGGGCGGGTGGTGAGGATGGTTATTTTGGGTGCGTGCTGTTGGCTGTCTGAAGTAGTTTTGGTTTCGCAGGCACTTGAAATATTTTCACGTGTCTTGAACAAATGTCAAATGCAGAGCAACGACGAAAGAGAGAGACGGGTATATGTATGTGTACGTACATATAAATCAAAAATTGCATTTGCACAGACAGCAGGCAGCAGGCAGCAGCAGCAGATGTGTCAGTGTGTGTGTGTGTGTGTGTGTTTGGCTGCTACTCGTGAATGTATTGAAATGTAACGCATTTATTTTCATTACAAGCTGCCCGCAAAAGTATGCTATGCAAAAAGGCGCAATGACGGCGAGCGAGTGTGTATGTGTGTGTGTGTTTGTGTGTGCGTCACTAATGTGACAGTCAGCAGCCCTTTAAGCCGCTGCCGTCGAGCTATAAGCACTTTATTGGATCATCAGACTTATTTTGATATGTGGCCAAATATGAAAGGAAACAACACAAGACGCGAGTGCGCCATATTTTTTTTTGTGTGTGCTTGTTCAATTGTGCCTGTGTGTGTGTGACAGGCATTGACATTTTGCAAGCGCACAGGATCATAAAATATTTTGTCGGTCTGGCCAGCGATGAGAACGGCAAGGATGGCTCTGGCTGTCTTTCTATGAGGATGTCAACTTTGGCTCAAGTTATTTTCATTTGTATAACATTTTTGCATACTTTACGGCGCATTTGACGCACGTATGCGTATAGCTGTGTGTGTGCGTGTTTGGATGCTCTTTTTGCCGACTACTTTTTGACAAATCTACTTAGGCATTTTCTTTGGTTGTTCTTTGTTTATTTATGTTTATTTGTGATTTATTTCGATAACATAATAAATATCATGCACATGTCTACGTGCCTTCCTCGCTCTTTATTTGTGTGTGTTTGTTTAAGCATGTGGGCTTTTGTGTATTATCCTCACTTGGTTTCACCAGTTCACTTAGCATTGAACGCCATCTTATATACATTGTGAATATGTACTTAAATATTTCGCTGGTTATTTATGGATTAGGACTTGTTTTGGTTTTGATGATAATGTTGTTCTGAAGGTAAGGTAAGAGTGAGATAAGGGATCGAAACTAAGAAAGTATAGAATATATTTCATTTTCTTTTAGTTTTTTTATTCACATGATGAAGTTCCATAACTTAACTCTCGATTAAAAATTTTCTGGAGTTAATCATTATAGATAGCACACTAAGTAGCTGCAACCTCCCCCACCCCCCTACTGTACCCTTGTACCCCATCACCTGCGGGCAGCGGTCGAAATCAAATTATAGAAAATTTCCCATTAGTTTTAATGGAGGTGCTCGACTCAACTCGACTCGACTTGAGCTGTGCATCGCTATCAAAACGCTGCAGGTTAAATTGCGAGCTGGAGCATTTCGATAGACAATTTCTCAAAGTTTCCCATTTTCTTTTCAATTTCCCCACACCCGTTTCGGCTCAGCTCAGCATAGCTCTAGCTGTATCACTAGTGGCCATTTTTATGTAGTATTGCTTCGCTCTTGCTTCGGCTCGTTCGTTCTTTTTCTTTCTTCCTCATTTTCCATTTATTTATTTTTTATTAGCATTTTTTTCGTTTCGTTTCGTTTCTTTTTTTTTTGCTGGTGCCAAAGGAAACAGGAAATATCTTTGGCTGGCCGCTGCTTCTCCGTCTCCGTCGCAGTCTCCTTCTTCATCTGCTTCTTCGGCTTGTTCGTTCTTATAAATGACAACGCCTCATCGCGCAATTTGTTTACCTTACCTTATTTTGCGGGAGGGTGGCTTCTTCTTCATACTTTATTTCTTTCTTACGTATTTTTTCTCTTATTTTTGGTTGTTATTGTTGTTGTTGGTTACTTGGCCTACAACAACAACATGGAACAAGAACAACATCAATTTTGAAATTGCTACATTAGTGTTGCCCACTTAACAAGTTTAAGGGGCCCTCAGAGTTTCGGGCCCCGCCCATCATTGAGCACTCCATCCCCTACCCCACCCTTGACATGGATGGAATGTTGGTGGCGCCGCCGCGTTGCGTATTAAAATTAGTGATTAATTTTTACGCTCAAAATATGCAAATGTGTTGCATTGATGAATACATTCACTGGATGGCATCATGCCACGGTTGGTCGGTGGCAGGGTGAAGGCTGGGGGAGGCAGGCGTCACTTCATTTTCTACTTCATTGCGAAAGTTCGACGCCAGGCACTTGTCCACTGGGAATTGCCGAGCGACGGCGAAGGCGGCGGCCTTTTTTTTTGTCGATTTTAACGCACTTTTTCCCAAGGAAATGAAAAATTTTATGTCATATTTTTTATTTAATTTTTTTTCTTCATCCATTTTTTGTTATAAGTTTTTTTTTTGGAGTGCTTGGCCAGCGGCTAAAATTGATTATGGATGAACGCAGCGCGACGCGTCGCGACGTAGCGCAATTAACATTATTTTTAATTCCGAGCTGCCCACTTTTGAGCGCCGCTAATGAAGCATGCAAATCACCGCATCAGGACAAAAACGCAAACGGGAATGGACCGGACGCAAGAGAGAGGGAGACAGAGAGCGCGTGGAAGAAGAGAGTTTGATAAGTTGTACATGTTGCCCGACGCTTAACTTAATTTTCGCTATTAGTGCCGGATATTTAATCTATTTCTCTGCTCGCCAATTGATATGCAAATCGTCAAAAAAAAAGGTGGAAGGAAAATAACAGAACACGTGACAATGCGTTGCCTACTTTTGGGCGGGAGTCAAGTAAAGAATGTGTTTTGACATAATTTTACCGAAATTATTGTTACATTTTTAAGCACTTTAAAATTGTATTTAAACTTCAGATGTTATTAATAAGAATACTTGAAAGCACAAATATGTGCCTTAACCTTAGAAAATGTATTTTATTCTTTTGCTGATTATCGAAATGTATATTTAACCCATAAGACCCAAAAAATGTCCTTGCAGTTTCTGCGTGTGTCTTAAAATCATTCCATTTAAGTTTGATCTTCTTATTGGCAGACGAGCAATTAGTAAACTATATTAAATAAAGAAATACGATTCTTAAAGCAAGTTTGTTTTTTATGAAATCCTGTCTACTACTCTGCCAGATCTTTAGCGAGAACTTGTGAGGCAAGTCGACACGTTCACAGTTGACTTGTCCTGCAAGACGAATGAATTGCCCAGCAGCTGCTCCAGCTCAGATCAGGTTCAGTTGTGGCGCTGGTCTGCTCACTGCAAATGAGCAAAAGCTACCAAAGTGGGTGGGGGAAGGCGATGGAGTTTTGCATCCTGTGCAGCAAATGCCTTGCGTCTAGGTGCTCAACAAAAACAACAACAAGCGTATTGAGCGTGTTGCTGTCTACGTTAGACAACACTTTCCCACTTCCCCCCTCTCCTACTACCTTGTTCCGCCTCTTGCTGTTATGCCCTTTTTGCATTAAGAAATTAAAATCTGCGCTACAAAAAAAAAAAGGAAGAAAAATGCACAGTTTGCCACGGAAAAGAGCTAGCAGTCACAGTGGGGCTGTTGGTTGAGAGGGGGGATTGGTTGCACATGTGGCGCGCTCTCAACGCTTGCTTTCAGCAAGTGTTTTGTTATTTTTGTAGAAGTTTTATAATTGCGGAAACGGCAACTGCTTCAGTTTTCAGCAAACACACTCCGTGGCTGTTGCAGCTGCAACAACAGCAGCAGTAACAGCAACAGCAACAGCAACAACAGCAGCTACAACAAAAGCCCAAAAGACGCGACTTGGGCGAATCTGAGACTTTGCCGCGGATTCTGTTGCGTTGTGTTGCCTTTGCTCAAGTGTTCAATATGCGGGACCAGAGCAGCGCAGAGCCGAGGCCTGTCGTCGCGAGGCGTGTGGCAAGCAAGTAAACTTGCAAAACTTGAAGTTATGGACGCGTAAATTGAAAATACACATGAGCACAAAACATACACACACACACATAGAGTGCATACATATATATAGCTGCATATATGTTGTTATATGTAGCAGACAAATAGCTGGAACATGTAGCGAATTCTGCTTCACATTATTGAAACTATAAATTTCTAGAAGCAATCTTTTGCGGCCAGACAATGCCACGGCGCTGAGATAGGTGGCGGGGTGGTGGGCTGGGGAAAGGATTCCAAGAGGACCAACAGGCGCGCCAATTTATATATATACATATACATATATTTGTGTTTGCATTGTAGTTTTAAGCGCCGCGTCCCTTAACTCCTCCCCCCATTTTGCCGCGTTGCACGTCGATGTTGTGGTCGAAAAGTTTTCTCATTTCGCGCGGCAGCGCCAGTTTCTCATTCCCACGCTCCCACACCCTTACCTCAAACTAACAAAAATATACTCGGTATCGCTGCTGTAAGGTTACAAACAGTATAAATGAACAAATTCAAAGATCTCTTGTTATTATTTAAAATAATTTAATTAGGCATTTATAGCGAATTAACAACTTTAAGATTAAAAGAAAAAAAAACAAGTAAGAAGGCTCTAGTCGAGAAATCCCGACTAGACTATACCCTGAACCCTATAATTTACGCATACAGTCAGTGCTTGCAAGTATATGTGAGTGTGTGTATGTAAACGCGTATAGTGACGGACGGACGGACGGACATGGCTATATCGACTCGGCTGTTGATGCTGATCAAGAATATATATACTTTATGGGGTCGGAGATGCTTCCTTCTCCCTGTTACATACTTTTGCACAAAACCATTATACCCTTTTTACCCATTTTCAATGGGTTAAGGGTATAAAAATGGTATGACAATCAAGTATATAAATATTTTATAGTTCGTTATCTGACGCAAAAACAACTTTAACCATTTTTTGCTCGTTTTCTCATTTACTTTGCCATTCTTTTTGGAAAACTCCAACTCAGACTTCTCGTTAACATATTGATATATGAATATATATATATTATATATATTCGCATTATTCACTGAACATGCTTCAAACGAAATTTTGCCTTAGCCTTAGATATTATCTTTGCCATGAAGAGGCCGATATTAAGCATGTTTGTGTTGTGTATTAGCGCATCAAAGAAATTGATAATCTCTTAATAAGCAGCCGCCAAGACGGTCGAGCAAACAGACCAGCACTGTGTCCTGCACAAATCCTTGCGACTCTCGCTCAAGGCATATATTCTCATATTAATAATCGGGAAGGCCAACAAATTGTGACTGCAGCGAGCGAACTTCAAAGTGAATACATGGATCCATATGACCAGATGCAGGACCATCAACACAAGTTATCAAGCCAATGGACTTAAGGGACTCTTCCTCTCTCTCTCTCTCTCTCTCTTTTGCTTTCGCTTGCACAATCTCCTTTAGTTTGCTAACAAGATGCCACACCGTTTCGCTTGCCTCCCCGCATCCGTTTGACACGCACATAAATCGCTTGATTCAATCATCTCGAAAATTGATAACATGCCATTTACAAATAACATCGAGAATGGCCGCTGTCCAGGGGCAAGGCCTAGCAAGGGTCTGAAAAACTCGGTCAGCCCACAAGTATGCAACAAATTATTTATGAGCAAAAATACGCCAAGACAAAAAAAAAAAGAACAACCAAATAAAAAAAAGCAAAAGAAAAGAAATCAAAATTGGGACACGTGCCACAAGTTGACCAAACACCACAGCCAAACAATGTGCAGCATATCACCCCTCACACCTCCCCCAACACCAGCACAAAAAAGTGAGCAACCCTAATTGGGGGGTGTGTAAAGGGGCGAGGCGAGCAAGAAAGTTGCAGCCAAAAGTGAAAGTGAACTAAAACGTTTCAACCGCACAGCACGGCACGCACTTTTACCCACGCACACCCTCAAGCATACCCACACACACACACACACACACTGAGTCAGTCAGAACTCCCGACACTCATTTGTGATGCCCTGCACGCTGCTCCTTTCATTTCAATTTGAACTCATTTCTTTCGTTTTATTTTTTTCTTTTACATTTTTTCGCTTCGTTTTTTTTTTTGTGTTCTGTTGTTTGGTTCACAATCTGAACAATCGGTCCGGCTCAATTGGACAATTGATTTGAACGCATTTGCGTGTTTGCCCCAAATAACAGCAAATTATTTTCACTGCGTGTCCTCTTCCCGTCTCGCCGCACCACTCATCATCGCTTACTTGGACAGTCCCCACTGTGCCATAATCATTGGCAGCGAATTCCATGGACATCTCCCATCAGTGAATGAGCTCGGAATCAAGTTAAGTGATTCGCTACGTGCTGCTCTTTTGGCGCCCAAAATCATAAAAAATGGCATATTGTCAAGTCGAAAGGAAGAAGCAGAAGCAGCGACAGAGAAAAGCCGTTAAAGAAAACACAATTTCCTTTCCTTATAATTATATTGTAGAGATAAGTAATTGAGTAATTGTATGCCTAAGTAAATCGAAATTAAACAGTTCAATAGTTTTGTAGAGCAATACTTAAATACTAAGTTTTAAATATCAAATACTTGCAGTAAATAGTTGAACTCTTTCCCCTTTTGCTCTTTTGCAGTTAATCAAAAACTTCAAAGCTAAAATTGTGGCACTTTTATTAAGGAATCGAATGCTGAGTGAGCATCGTAAAACCTAAAACAAATCCATAAGGAAGCATTAGCAAACAAATTAGACGGAAGCAACAAAAACGACTTGAGTAAACTTTAATAAACTGACCGAAATGAAGAAGCCATAGCAAATATAGCTCAACAACAATGGCCTTGGATCAGTTCTTTTTGGGGGTATGGGGTTTGGAGTCTTTCAGTGAAAGGAGAAAAAAGAGCTGACCAAAAGTCAGCAACACTTAAGCAAAATGTCAAATACACAAATAACAAAATGAAAATGCCCTCCAGGGTGCATTTGCTGGGCTCGAATGAATAGTTTCAGTCAAACTGAAATGACCAAAAAGGTTTAACCCCAACAACAACATCAGACCCAAAATGGGAATACGAATGCAAACCGAAACCCAAACCAAACCATTCTCTCTCCCTCTCTCTCTCTTTCTCTCATCGATAGTTTGGGAAGCAAAGTTTGCCACAAAAACGAACAGAAAAATAAATAATAAACAAAAAACAAAAAGTGAGAAACAAAAACAAAGTGACAATAACAAGCACAAATGCGACGCTCCTTCTTATGACAATGGTCTCGAGTCAGCCCTTTCTCTTACCCTTTCACTCTCTCTCTCTCTCTCTCTCCCCTCTCTCTCTCTCTCTCTGTGTTGGCCAGGACAAAAGCAAAATCTTTAGACGCCGCCAGACGTCGCCGTCCGTCTGTCCGCTTAACATCCGGTATAAATGTCAAACGCCAACTTTGACCACAAAATACATGTTGGGTCAATGCATTGACAAAATGTGTGACTGACCAGTGCAATGGTAGGGTAGATACGGTTGGAAGGGGCAAAGACCAGTAAACCAAATATATTCATAGCCTGACTGATTTCAATTGGGCCATGGGCATTATTTTGGGGCCAGTTACCAACTTGCTCACTTAACGATTCTGCCCTTGCTTTATTCCACATTTCAAATGTTTCGAGTGTCAAGAAACTAAACCATTAGATTTTTCAATGCTCTTTTAAACTTAGGTCTAAAATCTATAGATGGTTTAACTTTTGAATTTATTTCCCAATTAAATTTTTGGTAAAAATAAAAATTGCAATCTCAAGTTGTCTGTGTTCTTTTAACTTGTTGAACACAAATAACCAGCATTGGCCTAGATTCCAACAGCTTTTGGAACGTATTAAGCAAATGTAGGTCACGAAAGGCACTTAATAAAAAAAATGAAGAAAATCGCATTTCGAATTTATTAAATCTTACTTTATGTTTGCCATTTGGTAACAATAATTATGCTTTAAATATTTATTACAATTAATATTTTTATCAATTTATTTGGATCAAAGTTTCTGTTTATACTTAAAATTGGTAAGACAATATGTATTTAATGTTACGTATTTCGTTGTGCATGTGTGAGTGGAAACATTTGTGGCAGTGTATTAAAAATGGCTGCAGCCGCAACTCTGTCATGCTGCTCATCTGTTTACCCTGGACAACAACAACACGCAAATCCAACCAAGTGCGTCGTTTAATTACAAAACGAACAACGCATAAAACCCGACTCAACTGAATGATGGTGGCAGGTGCAGAGATGAAGCGGCCGGGGGCAAGGATGCTAGAACCTGATGATGACGGGCAGAGAGAACAGCACATGTTTGGTGGAACTGGCGCAGACATGCCGCATTGATAGTATTGTAGTGTGGCACTGTGGCAGTGGCAACAACAACTACGAAACGCTGGCCGGGAGGGGGGCATCTCGGGCTGTTCTGTGTGTGTGTGTGTGCTCAGCGTTTGACATTTGCAATATTTGACATTTAAGTAAAGGCATAAATTTGCGTTTAATGAAAGCAGACGCCTCATCGGAGCCCGACTTCGGACCTCCCCCCGAACCAGTTGCAACCACCCACATGGATGGGTAAGCGCCATATGACGCGATATCCCAGAGACGATGACGACGACGATGACGATGACGATAGTAATAGATAGATGTAGTATGTGTGTGGCCAGAGTTGTGGCCATGGCAATTATTGTCTGAGGCAGCGCCAGATGTCGCCAAGTAGCCACAAATGTGGAGTCCATTGAGCGACCATTCACCATTGAACATAATATTTGAGCTCTCACGTGCCTCGCCTTTCATCCTCATACATGTATGCTGAGAGTTAAATCAAATCTGTAATTAAAGAAAATAATTAAATATCGATATCGAAATCAAGTAAAAGCGAGTTCAAGTAAAAACGATCCAATAAACATATTTAAGTTTATAGAAATACGCAGATTAAACAAACATTCACATATGGTGGAATAAGTGTGTGTGTGTGTGTGTGTGGGGGGGAAGGTGTTTGTCGAGGGATCGAGGGTTGGTAATACAAAACTTAAAATATGCGCTACAAAATATATAAAATGCAATTAGCATGATTTGAATTAGTTAAGTGGCAGTTACAGTGAACAACACATACAATGAACCACAACTCGAAGGAAAATCGACAAAAAAATCTTAAAACTTTAACATAATAATCTAATACTTTCAAAATTGTCATAAATAAATTCAGAATTCACAAATGTGTTAGGCAGAAGCTATTAGAAGCAAAATCACTTAAGAAATGTTAATGATAAGTGAGACTTTTTTGATTAAGCTTAGCGAGTAACGTTTTATTAAGTCACTGAGATTACTAGTTGTTAAGCTGAGAGTAAATGAAAGTTTTGCAACACATTTCCGAACACATTTAGTCAATTTCCACTGTACTTAGTAGAGCAGCAAGTGGCAGACAGTGCTGCAAGTGGCTTGAGTTTAGTTTTTGGCACTGCCAAAAGGGTAGAAAGGATGGGGTCGCAGTTCCTGCCAAAGACGTGTGCTATAGACAATACACACACACACACACACACATACACACACCTACACACGTTGTGTGCGTGGAGTTGCTGCCTGTCTTTTGTTTATCTTACACACAACGCAGAAACGACGACAATGCGACGTGGTTACCAGAGCCACTCAAAGCGTTGCAGATGGCGGAGGGAACGGGGAGCTAGACAAGGGGCAACTCTTTTTGGCAAGGTACGCCTGCTCACTGCCACGCCCACACACACAGTCGGAGGCAACAACAGCAAAGTGCAATTATCGCAAATACCTTAAGGTTTACATCGTCAATGTGAGTTGAGTTGGCGAGAGGGGGCGGGTGACGAGATGGGATTTGTGTTGGGCCACAGGTGTGCCATGGTCCTTGCCACGCACATATGTGTGTGTGTGTGTGAGTGTGTGTGCCATGCCGTTTGTCTGTTTTACCTGTTTACCCAAGTGCTTTGTATTGAAGTGCATTTTGGCATGTAATTTGTAGTTCTTTGCTATTTGATTTTTGAGCACAGTGCTCAAGAACTTTCCCTCCACTCCACTTCGCTCACATGCGCAGACAACTCACTCTGAAGCAACTTAAACCCCCCGCCCTGCTGCTCCCTCGCCACGCCGTCACACTGAGTACCTAAGCCTTTTTTATCTGTGCGGATGTCTCGACTCTGATTTAAAATCGTTTAACGAACTTGTGCGTTGCGCTGATTACACTGAACACTATGAGCATTAGTTGCCTGTCGTCCAGGTAACTTGAAGAAGAAGCAAACAAACGAACGAGCGATATGACCAAAGTCAGGTGTTGATTTAAGCATTAAGTATTGGCTGCCACAAGCATATGACTATTACGCTTGATTAGCTGCTCATTGATGGCAAAACTCAATGTTTGTTTGCTTGCACAAATTGTGGCATGACTTTTAATAAGAGAAATGAACTGCGGTTGATTTTGTTAATGGGTTATTGAAGAAGTTTCATCAATGTTTGTTTAATTTACGTAGAAATTCAAATTATTTTTCATCTAAAGGTATTTTTTCAACAAACATGAAATTTTTAATTGAAAATTTATTCTTGAACTATTGCATTAAGTAAGCTGAAGCTTTGTATAATCCTTTTTGAACGAAGAATGTGGTAAATAAATATCGCTAAACATTTAATTAAAGCACACATAAGTTGTCGGTGTACTTGGTTAATCTACTGGATAAAGAATCGATCTAGGGATCTTCTCCTTTGCCCTGTCTCACACACACACACAGAGAAGCAAATAGGCTGACCACATATCAACAACAACAACGACAAACAGCAGCTGACGAACGTTTTGTAGTCGAGGTGGTGGAGGGGCAGACAAAGTTAAGAGGACAGTCGCCTTTGATGTTCGATAATTGCAAATTCCATGTGCATGTTTCAGTTTGCATCAAATCGTCGTGCAATGATCGGATTTAAATCAGCGACTGTAGCGCAACTAAATTGATCTTTTATCGCTTCAATGACGCTGGACGAAGAAGGCCAGAGACGATGGCAAGGGAGTCAGTGGAAGATTCTGTGCTGTGTTAGCCGGCGCGTGAAAGCTTACAAAATACGACAGAGCACAGAAGCGCATAACTCAGCGCAAGTGTGTGATGCAGAGATCGAGAAAGAGATAGAGATACAGCGAGAGTGAGAGAAGTGAACGGGGTAAACGGGTATGAAACGGATGGATCGACGATTGGGACGATTGGGAAGAGGTTGAAGCACTGAAGACTGGGATTAAATCGGAAGTTATGCGA
The DNA here is from genome assembly GCA_035044485.1 of Scaptomyza reducta. Taxonomy (NCBI): domain Eukaryota; kingdom Metazoa; phylum Arthropoda; class Insecta; order Diptera; family Drosophilidae; genus Scaptomyza; species Scaptomyza reducta. The sequence continues at coordinate 368,721 of JAWNNV010000328.1, forward strand.
GTGTCAAAAGGCTTGTTGCGTGGACTTCTTGATTGGTTTGCTCGCTTGGGTGATGAGGTAAAAATTGTTACCGTATCGAATGCGGATTAAAATCAGCTAAACAAGTTGCAGGACATGGCCGACGATCGGACAGATCGGTCAATGCAGCAAGAAAACATTCAAAACGTATCAATTAAATCCATTTTGCTTGCAAATCGTAAATTCTTTTCCCTTCTTTTTCCCCCACTCTCGCGTTGTGTAATCAGCAATAGTTGAAGTAGCAGCTAGTAGACTGAGAGACTGAAGAAATCGCTTCAAAAAGGATTAAGCAAGTAAATCACTTGGCTCTGTTTTTGGGACACTTTCGGTCTTTTGCTTTCGCTAAGAAATAAGAAAAAACCAAAAAAAAAAAAGGTTGCCCACACCAATTAATGAGCTAAAAATTGTGCTGCATTCATTCAATTGTGAATGAAACGAAGAGGCCCCTCAATCCACATCCACCCAACACCCATTCACCCACAAGCAGCTGCAGCAAAAGGCTGACCAAAATTAATGAAGATATTTTCTGTCGTCGTTGAGGGTTTTTTTTTTTGATTATTTTGCAAATGGAAAGGGGGTGAAGGGTTGAATGGCAAAGAAGAAAAAAATCATTTGATTTTTAATTACGCTGATTTTTTCGTTGCTTTCTGTTCTTTTTTGTACATTCGTTTCGTTTGTTTTATTTGGATATTAGAGAAGTGAAACTGAAACAGCTTGGCAAAGCCAAACACCTTGGAAATTAATACACGGGCCGAGCCCGCAGCTGTGAAAGATGCAAAGATGCAAACTCTGATGAGTGAGGGTCCGCTCTCTCCCATGACAAAGAGAGAGAGAGAGAGAGAAAGGATGAAGGAGTGATGGATATAGCCAAGTAACTTGCCGTCGGGCCCTTTGGCTTGGCCACTTGAGCCACTTGGAACGGTGGGCTGTTGGGGGGGGGGAGAGATGAAAACTGTCCCAGGCCCTGTCCCTGGCACGCACACGAAAGGGTTTCAACTTAATTAAACCGTTTCTCTTTTTCTGAGGGGGGAACTTTTTTTAAACTTTTTTTATTTTTCATTTGGTTCGTTTGCTTCTTTTTTTGTACTCAGTTTTTTGGCTGCCTTTTGACGGCAACTGGCAGCTAACTGGCAACTGGCAACTGTCAACGCATCGGCCGCGCCGAAAAGTGGGCACAAATTGACATCTAAAGTGCTTAACATTTTCTTTAATTAAGTGTGACAAACTGTGGGCACAACAAGTCCAAAACGGGACAGACACCACAACCCTCAACCAACCGTACGAACAAACTGACTAACTGAATGACTGACTGACTGAACGGCTTGGGGTGCTGCCTTAAGTTGCGAAACCCATTCTCCCCCCCGTCGGAAACCCTGTTAATATTCATCAGGTATGCGCAGTTCAGGTGTAGAAAACAATACATGAATCCCAAAAATAAGTGGAAAAGTTCCTATCGATATTGGTATAGAGTTACAGATAGTTGGCATTTCAAGAAGTACATTCATGATCTTAGAATGTTTTCTTTAGTTCAAGTGATTAGATGAAGAAGCTTTTCAACTTTTAGCTAACATCTTAAGTAACTTCCATCGATAACTGATCACTATACACATTATTAGGGCTTGCTTCTTGCATTGCTCGGCGAGAAGTTGGCTTTGATTCAAGTTGGCCTGGGGCCAACATCTGACTCATTGCACAGAAGCTGCCCACGCCACTTACGAAGGCTAAGGCTTAGGCTGCGATGCGTCTGTGGCTCAATGGCAGTCATTTGGAGATCGTAAATAAGCAAAGTGGTGCATTAATAGTTGCTGATTAAGCAGCGCCTACGAGAAATTAAAATTAAGTAATTTAGTTCAACTCCACGCGACGCGACGCGACTCGACGCGACTCGTCGTTGAAGACGTCGCCTCAAGCGTGGGTGGGCAGCCAAAGGCAAATGCAAAACTGGAACCAAAAGCCTTGAACCGGTTTTGCACTAAGCAAAAATTCAGAAACTGACTAACTTCCAATTCGGTAATGGATCAAAGCAAAGTTTTCCAAATTCAAGATTTTGTTGTTATCGAACACATGTGTATATCGGAAACGGGAAGAGTTATCGAAAATTTGAGACCAACTTGTACTGCAAAGGGATTCGGCGAGCTTATGTTCCAAATCTGGAGTTTTTCTTATAGCCTCTTAAATCGACGTGTTCATACAGACAGTACGGACAGACGGACTATATAAAATCGGCTGTTGATGCTGATCAAGAATATATATACTTTATGGGGTCGGAGATTCGTCCTTCTGCCTGTTACATACTTTTGCACAAAACCATTATACCCTTTTTACCCATGTTCAATGGGTTCTGGGTATAATGATGACTGTTCTCTAATGTTATAAGTTCTGGTGGGCCCAACACAATTAGCCCTGTGCAGAGAAACGAAGTAGCGATGAAATGTCGAATGGCAAAAATGAAATGGCATAAATAATAATCAATTTGAAATCAAATTGTTATGGGTTTTGGACACACACAAATAGTGGTGGAGGAGAGGAAGGGGAAACACGTCGACGACAACGTCTTGCCAAAAATCAGAATTGATGATTATTGCTTTTTGACAGAGATTCGCTGGCGAGGCGACAATAAAACCAACAACAACAACAACAAGAGAAAGGCAGAGACAGAGGCTCAGCTTCTTTTATGGCCAAACTCGCCAAAAGAACTATGTATGTGTGTGTGTTAGTATCAATAAAATAGCCACAGACGCTGGACCAGTCAAAAATATTTATGTGCATGTTATAGTAAGTGCAAAATAATAGCTGTGTTAGGGTCGGGAACAAGAAGATGGTGGGTAAGAGGAGGAAGCAGGACTAGAATCAAAGGCAGGGAGCCAAAATGGGCAAAGGGCACGTGACACAGGACAGGACCGAACAGGACGACAGGCAGTTGCTTCCAGTACTAAAATGTTTCTACAATTACCAGGGAGTATCACATATATCCATGTACGTATGTGTATATGTGTGTCTGTGTGTGTGTGTGTGTGTGTCGAGCAATAATGCACTCGACACTTTTATTTCTTTTTCATTAGCCCAAAAGCGACAACGTCCAACAAATGCGTTCAACCGCCCGCACACGCCCTTCGATTAGACCACGACCGCTGTCCTTTCTTCGAAAAGATGAACGCCTTTTGCTTTTATAACGTGACCTTCACATGTGCCGGATCTGTGAAGGCTGCGTCTGGACTGGCCCTAAGCAGTTGGCCCCAGCAGTATCTGGACAATTTGAAGCTGAACAGTGCCAGTCATCGGAAAGCAATTGGAATCGAATACCAAAATTCAACAGTTGAGTTGAGAATAATATTGGGAATGTAGAGATGGCAGGTATAAGATTTTCAATTAAAGTTTAAATATGATAAACTAAAACCTTTAAGAGCTTAACAATCTATAAGAAACAAGGCAAGATTAGGTCTGCATTAAAAATCTCAAAGTTTACGAGATATTTTCAAATGTTTGTGGTTATTAGACAAGAAAATATTACTGAAAGAAATTATAAAAAAAAAACTTACTATGCGAATGTAGAACTCCAAAAATAATATAATATAGCAAAGTTTATATAAAAAAAATCTCAGATGAAACCAAATAAATTCACAATAGTTTGTTTAAGGTGGCAAACTTAAGACTTGTTTTTTCAGTTAAGATTTAGCATTGAGCTTCACATACCCAACACATCCACAAAATGTGTTGCTTCTTAAGCATTTTCTATCCTTTACACATGAACAAACACACACACGCACACACACACTGGCACATAAGTATTAAAACGTTCTTACTTGCTTTTATTTTTATGATTGTTTATGTGTGCAGGCAACAGCTCCAATATGCGCTAACATCGAGCTGTAGATGGTTGCTTGGTTCGTTGGTTGTCTTTTCTTTATTTGTTTCCTGCTTCCTTTTGCCACTCGGCAGCACAGTGGAAATCTATAAATTTGAGGATTTACAACATTGATGCTCCATAGCCAGGCTCCATTACAGGCAACTGAGAAAGAAAAAATACAGAACTCGTGAGCTCACGCATCGTTTTATTTGTTTGCAATCGTTTATTGTTGGTGGCAAGTGTGTGTGTGTGGTGGTGTGGGGGGGGGGGGTCGGTATGGAGGGTGTGTGGCACAAATTGCTGGGGCTGTCATAATTTCTAATACCAAAAACGGAATTGCAGATAGGCGTCGGTTGTTATAACCCTAGTTTATTGTATAATAATGCTATGTGTGTGTGTGTTTGTGTGTGCGCGTGTTTGTCGTTCGGGGTCCAATAGTTTGCAATTAGTGATTGGGAGAGGGGGTGTCAGGGAAATGGGTGACATAAAAATAAGACTAATCGAGAAATGTTCTCTATCGCTTAAAAATCTTTGCATTTCATTTTCAACTTCTTTGTCTCATAATAATAAACTGTGGATTATCTTAAAATACCATTCTCAATTGATTGGATCATCTGTTCAACTGTTGTTGTTAGCGGGGGAGGGGTGGAGTGCTGCGGGGCTACAACAATGCAATGCTAAGTGTAAAACTTAATTGAACACACAACTGTGGACCTAATCAAGCCGAACCCCCACACCACTCGCTCCCCCACTTTCACCCGATACATTGTCCACAGCAACTGCGCACATTTCCCACCGCAAACGGAAAGAAAAATACGAAAATTCAAATACAACAGAAAAAAAAGAAAATACGCAGAAAATCTATTAAAAAATGCCAGCAAAAGTAGCCCAAAATAAAAAAAAAATTGTTTCGTGTGCGCGTTGTAACGTACAAATTATGTAAACAAAGTGGGTAGGGGAGAGGATAGAAAGAGAGAGAGAGAGAGAGAGAGTGGGCGGTAGGTAGGCAAGAAATTATGAGCCTTAAGGGTTTTGGGCTAGGGGTCGAGCCGGGACAGGAACAGCGACCGAGTCCGAGCAGCAGATGAAAAATGCGACCCTAGGCAATATTTACAATTAAAAAATTAACGTAAAACAGACGAAAAAGATGATGCCCGACGGGCGGGGGCGGGGCAAAAGAGCCCTTAGTCTAAAAACTGTAAAAAAAAGCCCTAAAATCAATACGAAAAAAAATTAAAACACACACACAAAAAAAAAACAAGAAAAAAAGTGATAAAAACATGAGAAAAGTATGAATGTGGTTTGAGGGATTTTCTGCGAAGCCTAATGGAAATTGTATTTATCTCGTTTGAAGTTTTTTTGTTTTGTGCTTGTAAAAGCCACCACCAACACCGCAGCAGCAACAAGGAGCAGAAGCACCACCCCTCCCCTACACCCTTGACATGAGCCAACCAACCACTTTACACCGCCAGCGACACTTGGGCTCACCTTGCAACACGCCTGTCCACCAACACCACCATCACACCACTCCCCCTCCCTTGACGATCCCCTTTGCAAGCCCGCTGGGCAGCCTTAAGCGTTTTTTATAAATTAACAACAACAACAGCGCGCAAGCTAAGCACAAAAATTATCAGAAAAACGAAATGAATAATTTTTTTCATAATTTTTGCGTTCTTTTTTCTGACTTACTTTTCATGAATACCCAGTGAAGTATATGAATAAATATATCCAATACTCTTTTTTTTTGTATATATATCGCATATCAACAGACTAATGTAGAGTATTTCATGGTCACATCAATACACTTAAGATTTCATGCCTATATGAGCTAAATTATGGATACAAAAATGTGCTTAAAAATGTTCATTGGCAATTCGTTCGGTTGATTTTCTATACCTTAATGGGTAGACACTGACAGTGGTGCTTCTGGCTGTATTGGTGGAGCCTTTTGCGCATCGAGTGGTGTTAATTTTGGGCTAATTTGTGCATTAAAGCATTTTGACTCGAAATGGGAATTGAATTTATCATTAAAAATCAGCAAATGATGTAAAGCAAACGCAGCAGAAGAAATGCACTCACAGGTGTGAACTGTACTGAACTGTAAGCAAAATCAAAATACAAACACAAGTAATGAAACTATCTTCGCACGCCGAATATTATATACACATGCATAGACAACTTGTTTTTTATGGAAATATTTTTTTAAATTTTCTCGAAATTCATGTTAAATAGCCTGACCCAAAAATAAACATATGGGAGTATCAAATGGAGTATTGAAAACTGAACTTAAAAGTCTTTCATCAGCTTTCAGTTATTTTTCATGATAAGCGGTTGAAGAATTTGTCAAACAATGCAATATTGAACAATCAAAATAAAAACAAGTTAGAAGGCTCTAGTCGAGAAATCCCGACTAGAATATACCCTCAACCCTATACTTTAAGCATACAGTCACTGCTTGCAAGTATGTGTGTGTGTGTGTGTGTAAGCTTATAGTGTATACTTTCTTAACTTTAATACACCATATCTCCGATTTCAATAGAAGCTGCACAGATTGGCATTATTTCGACTAATGTTTCAAACGACATCTCAAAGTTTTCCAAATTCATGATTTTGTTGTTATCGATCACATGTGTATATCGGAAACGGGAAAAGTTATCGAATATTTGAAACAAACGTGTACTTCCTAGGGATTAGGCGAGCTTATGTTCCAAATCTGGAGTCTCTAGCTCTTATAAACTCTGAGATCGACGCGTTCATACATATCGACTCGGCTGTTGATGAAGAATATATATACTTAACGGTATCGGACGTGCTTCCTTCTGCCTGTTACATAATTTTGCACAAAACCATTAGACCCTTTTTACTCATTTTTAAGGGTATAAAAATCCCAAACTTATTACTAGTTTGGATTGCGGAAACATTTCTAGCCAATAAAAATGCGAATATACTTTTTAAACTAGTTTCTATGTTACAGTATAGTAACACAAGTATTATTTACTGATTTCATTGCTATATAATAGTATATGGACTATAAAGTGTCTCAACTAATTTCTCAGCACTCATAAAACATAAAAACAAAGTGTTGAAAGTCGCACGTGAAAATTGCGAAAGCAATTTTCGCATTAATTTGCCCATGAGCAGTTTGATATTTTTGCTTTATTATGTATGTAAGAGCTTAGTTTATGTGTGTGAGTGTGTGTGTATTTCATATTCACATTCAACTGCCACACGTAGCAGCAACAACGTGCGTTGTTTGGCCAATTGCCGTATTGTGCTTCGATGATGGGAAAACTTTTTCGATAATACTCAAAAATAAGTGCGAAAATTGCTAAATATGCAAAACAAACAAACACACACACACATATAGATAGTTTTTGTGGCAATGTGCATGTTGCATGGAATACATTTTACTGTTGCACCACACTAAAACTGCTCACTTTGTTGTCTTTGTGTGTGTGTTTGTGGCATGCGCGTGTCTGCTGCTGTTTATTGCATCTGTAATTAACTTGTTGCCACACTTGCAACAGTAGCACTTTGTCATAGTAGACTTTAATCAGTTGTTGAAACCATAATATCGAAAAAGTGAAAAGTGCAAATAAATTGTAATAGTATATCTATCAGAATGTTACGCTTTTGGTAAAGTTATGCAAAGTATCTTAATAATTTGATTGTTATGCGACTACAGTTGATAATAATTTGAAACGACGTCATTGATTTACAATAAGTCGTATAAAACGCCATTCACTTTCACTCGATAGACAGACAATAAAGACACCCACACAGACAGACAGACAGAATACCTTTCGATTTCATGATTTGCCACGACTTTCTTAAATGTGCGCATCCGTTTCCGCTTGCCACCCTGCTTGTCTGGAATCTGCCACAACAGCAGCAGCAGCAGTAGAAGAAGAAGACAGCAGGCAGGCAGGCAACATTTGCATATGGAGAAAACTTCCCTGGCAATGGCTGTCAAATTTTATGATAGCGCCAAACATAACTCATTGACAGCTTTGCGTTTTCACATGCCGCACCGTCGCGCCACAGGGTGTTGTTACCCATTGTTGTTGTTGTTTCTGCATATTGCACAAAGTTATGAGCCGCAAATGATAAACGGCAACTGTCAAGGATGGGAGCTGGCTGGATTGGTTATGGGCTGGTGAGTGGGGTTCGGACGGGGAGAAACTATTGATTTTTACTTTTTGTATTCTTGTTAATTTTGCTTTTATTTTTTTGTTGATTCCTCGGTGCTCATCAGCGACGGGCAGCGAGCGCGCGTTTATTTTGTCATCAAGCTAATTAATTAATTAAAAAAAATAAAAGCAACAACATTAAGAACAGCCAGAACCAGAAGAGCAGTTGGTGTGAACAGGCGACAGGACACACCTTCGGTGTGTGTGTGTGTGTGTGAGTGTTTGGTGCAATAAAAAAAGTGTCCCCAGTCTAATTAGATAGTTGACAATTGTTGCCATTGCTGTTGTTGTTGTTGCGTAATTCATCAAATGTCAAAAGGCAACGCTGACATTGACTGCACCTTTGGGCGTGTTGTGTATTGTATTCTATCCTATTCACAGCCATAGGCCTCACAACAACAACAAAGCATTGCATTTGTGTGTGTGTGTAACAAATTATAAGAATGGGAATAAAGTTGAAGAATACATTATACTCTACTAATCAATATTCATAATAGTTAAATTGATGATAGAAGCAAGTAAGAAGGCTCTAGTCGAGAAATCCGAGACTAGACGATACCCTGAACCCTATACTTTACGCATACAGTCACTGCTTGCAAGTATGTGTGTTTACGCGTATAGTGCATACTATCTTAACTTCAATTTTCCGTTGTTTCTCAACCGATTTCGTCAAATGTTTCAAACGACATTTAAACGTTTTCGATATTCAAGATTTTGTTGTTATCGATCACATGTGTATATCGGAAACGGGAAGAGTTATCGAACATTTTAAACAAACTTGTACTGCCTAGGGATTGGGCGAGCTTATGTTCCAAATCTGGAGTCTACCTCTTATAGTCTCTGAGATCGACGCGTTCATACATACGGACGGACGGACGGACAGACGGACATGGCTATATCGACTCGGCTGTTGATGCTGATCAAGAATATGTATACTTTATGGGGTCGGAGATGCTTCCTTCTGCCTGTTACATACTTTTGCACAAAACCCTTTTTACCCATTTTCAATGGGTTCAGGGTATAAAAAGATTGATTCAATATTAATAGAAACTTTAACTGTAATTAAACCAAGCAACACTTATCTTAACATACGTTTTTAATCTGTTGTTGCTTACTCAATTACATAAATACTTACTTTCATTAAACAGAAAAATGTCAAATTGCGAAACTTTTCGAATTTGCTATCAATTTTTGCCCACACTTAACTTAGTTGAAAACAATCGAAAAATCTCATCCTTAATATTTTCACTCTGGGCGCTTCTTAACTCCGTTTCGCTGAGGATTTGGGGGATAACATATTTTCATATTTCCGGCTTTTGTCGCCAATTCGTTTTTATTGCCCTTCTTTTTATGGACGTTTATAGTTTTGAAATGCCGCCGAAATGGCGCATAAATTTCAGCCACAGACATTCACAAATAAAAAGGGTGGAAGTTCGATTTCTGAAGCTGTGTATGTGTGTGTAAAGACAGACACAAACGAGAAATGTGCTGGTGGAGGGGGGTTGGGGTGTCCGGGGAAGTTGTTAATAGAGTTCGAGCTTTCGGGTGGAGGGGCAGCTCTTTATATTTTGTGTCTCGGCATTTTGTCAATTTAAGTATTAGCGCGTGCGCCTAAAAATATGCAATAACAATTGTCATGCATGCAAATGACTTCATTTTCCCAGCTCTCCAATATTTTGTCACTGCAAAAAAAAACAAAAAAAAAAAAAAAAAAAAAAACAATCGGGGGGGCACTTTGCTTGATTGAATTGAGTTATTGGCGACGCTCCGCACTTCAGCATGATTCAACCCCTTCCGCTCGTGCCTTATCCAGCATGTGGTTAGATGCTTTATGAATATTTTCTCTCTCTCTCTCTCTTCTTTGGCAAGGATTTTATGTATGCAGATTGCGTGGCGCACGTAAATTAATTTAATAGTGTGCTTTGCAATGGGCAAAAATGCCATGGCAATATATATTGTATGTGTATAAGTTGTAGCTCCGCATACAAGCACGATATGTGTAGTCAATAACTTAAAGTGCAATTGACCCGATTGCCAAACCAATAAAACAAATAAGAAAGAAAACGATGCTCGTGCTTACTAAGACTTTGACAATGTACAAATTAATATGAATATTTTAGCTATTACTGAAAATCGTGATCAACTGAATAATTGAACTTGAACAAAGCTTAAGAGCAGAATTTGATTGATTTGAGAGAAATAAGTCAAACGTTACGCCAATCTAAAGCACGTAAAAACAGACTAGACAAGTTAAAGTGAGTGTTTACAAGGAAAAGAGCGACCCAATATTATTCGTAACGTTAATCATATGGTAGTACTATATGCAAATATATTCTTGTCTATCGGATCTATAGAATTGTGCGAGGCGGTCCCCTAAAGTTCCTTTGAGCCCGAATTTAACCCTTAATTGTTAGTTAGTTGTTTGGATTGTGAGAAAGTGGGTTTTGGGTGGTGTTGTTGGGCTTTGATTGTTGGCGCTCGCGTGGTTGTAGTTGTAGTTGTAGTTGTTGTGTAGCGTGGCTATCTGGGCCGTTTAATCGCTCGTCATTCATCATCCAAATCGAGTTGCGTTTTGACGGCGCGACGCGCGCGATTTAAACTATCGATAAGGCGACTGTGGGGGCGAAGTTCACAAACTCAACTTAATGGCAATTTTATCGATAATGTTCGTGCTGAATTTTCGATTTTGTTTGCTTGCATGTCGACGGCCCCCGGGCGAATTATGAGCGATCGACACGCCAACAACTACCAAGAAAATTGTGCAAATCAAGTCAGAGTTACAATCGGACTTGCAATCGGATTTCGAGTTGGAAACCGAGCGTAACTCTCTCTTTCTCTCATACTCACTCCTACTTAACCGGCTTACTGTCAGGTTGATTTAGTAGTTTAGCGTACAATGTGTTTGTGGATTTTTGCTCATATACCCTGAAAAGTAGCTGCTAAGAAGTGGATTGATTAACTCAAGTGAAAAATGTATTCATTTTATTCATAGGCCTAAAATGTTGACTTAATATAATGCTTAAACATTTAGCTCTTACTTTGCGATCTAGTTGAGTCCCTCAGGATTTTTTTTTTCTGAAAACATTTTATTTTTTAGCCACTTTGTTAGAGTTTCATTTGTTTAAGCATAAACTGATTTCAGGGTATGTCTTATTCGATCAGCTTGAAGCATACCTCTTACGTTTTTGGGGTTTTGGGCATTGGTTTATGTTTTATTTTGTGTTTTGGTTTCGGCTTCGGTTTTGGTTTAGGTTTTGGTTGTGGTCGCAGCAGCAGCGCAAATTATGAGCACGCGAATATATCGAACGCTCACTGACGTTGGGGCAGTACGCGGGGTATGGGATGGGCTGGCTGTGCCAATGGGCGTGCCCGCCCTATCAATTAGAACTGGCGGCCAAACATCTTGATAAGGCCCGGGGCCGGCCTCCTCGTACAATATGGCAATACAAACACAATCGGTATGCGACCAACTTGTGCATAAATAAATAAATATAATGTGCCAACAACGAAATGCGCTTCGAATGGTCATTAAAATTGCGCGGCCCGCGCGCCTCAAAGCATGCACTGCTAATTGCCACATAAATAACCAGCGAGAATCAGTCGCCAAAGCACATAATCTAAGGGTTGTCATTCGACCCAAACTCTATAAAAGTTATTCAAACTTAACACACATTCGAAAGTTCTCATGTATTCATCAAATATAGATTGTTGATAAGCGGAATCGAATATGGGAGTAATATGAATTTTTAAATATTTTTAATATTGTTTTTTTTTTAGTGATTAATCGTTTAAGAATCTGTTAAGAGAACAACTGAAAGAGTATTAAAAACTATTTAAGCTAAGAATCTCTTTTAACTTATTACATACCTATTCGATTTGGTCTTTTCTACTTGCTACAGCATTGACTCCAAACACAACTGTACCGATTTTTTGCAGCTTATGATATTGTGGCGACAAGTGTCGACAGTTCCTATGAAGACGAAGCAAAAGAATCCCAACATGAGCACAACATAAACGATAAAGTCTATAGTTTTACGTTCTGCTTAGTAGTTGTGTGTGTACGTGCGTGTGTGTGTGTGTGTGTGTGTTGAGAGGAGCATCGCATTAAGTTCAATTTCAGCTACTAGATCAGAATTTATGACATTGACGAAACGATAAAAATGTTGCCAGTAGCCACACACATAAATGTGCATTACGCAAGTGAATGTGGAATGGGGAGAACAAGAACTTAGCCTCAGTAGGCTAGAAGGGTGTCGGGGGAGCGCGGACGAAGCAATATAACTGACCAGGCAACATGAAAATGAAATGCGACGCTCAAACTCCAATTCCACCATTGAACTGAATGGCAAAGGCAAAGGCAAAGGCAGACTCACGTCAGCGAAAGCGAAAGCGAAAGCCTAAAACTATTAATTTCAACGTAGTAGATGAAAACGAGTATTGTAGTAGTATGTAGTATGGTTGTAGGAATAAAACACGAACACGAAATGCTGCGAAAAGCTAAGGGAAATTGCCAGCCCTTGCCATGGACCAGGGAGAAATCTATATTTACGATTATTGAAGTTTATGACGAAACGTTTTCGTATCATTTTGCGTCGCCTCATAAATGTTAAACGAGAGACTGACAGCCGGACTCACCGCGTCGACCATCTAGGGTTGAGAATTTCATAAATGCTTTTGCACGCAAGCTGCTAATAATGCCAGACAGCCTAAAACAGACAGTCGGACAGACAGACTGATGGGGCATTCGGACAGATACATCGTATACGATATACGTATATATATATATACTCTATACAAGATATGGTCGAAGCACAGGTGCCAGGCTTGAGTTTCGGTTACGGATTGTTTTTCGGGTTCGGTTTCGGTTACATTTTTCGGGGGTTGCTATTCGGCTATACGGATGTTGTTCTTGTTGCCGCAAAAGTGCAATAAGCTCGTAAAACCAATGGCCAAATAGCCAAACGAGAAAATGCGTAAGTAAAAATGTTGTGTAATTACGTTGCGTTACGCACAGATAGAGATACAGATGGAAATGAAAATAGAGTGGGCAATGGCCCAAAGCAGTTTGAGGTTAAGGTTGGGGTTGCAGTTGAAGTTGGGGCTTAATAAGAATGGAAACATTGAAACGGGGCAACCCCAAACAAAAGGCAAAAATCGTCCACACTCCAACTACTACTATGACTCCTCTGACTTGACCACTGTCAGTTAGAAAAATCATAATTAGGCTTCGTTTCGCACACACACACACCCCCTGCCCTCTCCATCGGCATGTCGATCTGTGTGTGTTTGCTTTTTATTGTTTTAATGAACACACGAGTGTAATTTTCATCCCACTCCTCCCCAGTGTCCTGTTTGGTAGATAGATGTCATCGTATCATAAATGGTCGATGTCAAACAATCTTCGAGTTTTGCCTGGCATTTGGGGGAACACTAAATACTCTCATTCCTCCTTCATCACTCACGTAATAGTCAAATACTTAAACCCATGCCGAATTCAGTTAAATGTTATACAAAATGCGTGTGGAAACAAGTATGATCTAGTGGAGAGATAAAGAGAGAGATAGGGAGGGAGGGCGAGAGAGAAAGAAAGAGAGTATTGTGTTGCACAAGAGTATCCTACTAATATTATCAATGTGAAATTTTTTTTTATTGTTTGTTACTCTTTCACGCAAAACCAACTTAACGGATTTGAAGGAAACTTTACATAAGTATAGTTTAAACATAAGAATAACACATATGATATAGCATTGAAATATATTGTGTGATGGCATTGCTGTGTGTTGTTATGATAAACAGCAGGCGAAAAAGTAATTGTCATACGAGGCAAGGACTGAAGTAAGAACGAAAATAATAATACGACTAGGTAGAAATACATGGTTAAAGAACATATTGTGCTTCTAGCGTGCATATAAAGTATTTCAGGCGGGTAGAGAGAAGATCTTCATAAGATAACACCAGTCGGCTTATAGGATAACTTTCTGTTTAACACACTTTCCTTTTCCTTAGGTGTGCTCCCCAACTACCTTATCTAACCAATTTAAAAGAGTGAAGGGCATAAAAAGGGAAACCAAATGTATTTCTAATTATTGGCATACACGTTAGCTAACAGATGCACAATAGTCATAGCCAGCAGCTTGCCCCAGCCGCACACCGACACACTTGCCCCAAGCCACAAAAACACAGAAACAAACAAACAATCAGGGAACAAACAAACAGCACACATGGACAAGAGTAACAAGCCGAGATAACATTTAAGCGATATCGCTTTAAAAACAATTAACCGTAAAATCACTCGGCTATTTGCAACAACAAACGCGAGTCGCGACTCGCGTGAATCCTGCAGGACATTTGCTGACCATGAACATCGATGCGACGGCGGCCAAACAATCAAAATGTGGTGTCCATAACATTAGCTCTGTTCGTATGTGTGTGTGGGTGTGTGTGTGTGTGTGGTTGGGTGCGCAGCATGTAGACATGCAAACAATCAAGCAGCATCCCCATTGCCATCACGGACTCCCACCTACTTCACCCCTTACTTAACCAGCCCTGGGCTGCTGCATTTGCACTTGACCGCCTCGCCGCGCCTTGCTGTGTGTATGTGTGTGTGTGTTTGGTCGAGGACGTGCTGCCAGGTATTAACCTCCATTTAATGTTAAACAAAGCCGCGTTACATGTGCATGGGGGCGAATTTTTTATACAAAAAAGAACATAAACGTACGGATGGACAACGCCCACACTTAGTCAACAGTCAGCCGCCAAACATTTCGATTAACATACGCAAACACACACACACACACACACACATGCACATACGTATTGCAACTGGGTGAAAAAAAAGAGAAGAAGAGAAAAACATAACATGCATGAGCAGCAAATTGAATTGCTGGCAAACAGGGCCAACAGACTAGCAGGAAACTCTGTAAAAAATACGGTCATAATAGGAGCAGGAGTCACAGTCATAGTTGGAGCTGGAGTCAGCGACATGTTGTGGAAGTGAAACGTGGAGCAGGTATGGGTGTGTGTGTGGCACATGAGAATCATCAGAGCTTCATCGTCATCAAAATCATTTTAAAACAAAACGGACTAATTAAGCGCACGTTGGTCGCCGCGGAGGCACAGACTGGGGTCAGGACAGCTTTATAGCCAAAAGCATTAAGTCAAATATCAGGCACATAAGAATCGTATACAGGAAAAACTATCAGAAAAACAACAAAACGAAGCAAACTTATGGTTGCGCTTTAAATTATTAGGTCTATATTTCATTGGAACAGGAGGACGCTGAGAAGAACATATTTGATTTCATTGTAAAATATTTTTTTTTTTTTTTTTGAAGAACAAAAAGCTAAAAAAAAAAAAAATAAATAAAAAAAATACAAAGTTGAAGAAGGGTAAAAATCTTTATTAATTATTTTCCAACATTTATTTACTTAAAAATAAAACAAAAAAATAAAAAAAATTGTATGCAAACGAGTTCAAAAAGTATTTCAAGAAGTAGAGTTTGGGCAGCTGGAAGAGAACTAAGCACAAAAAATCGCTTTTTGAGTAGACAGTCACTTTGGCTGGGAAATTAAGGCGCTTTGATGTATGTTTGTCAGTTGCCCACTCCAAAACTCACACACACACAACACACATCGACATAGACAGGCACACACACAACAAATAGATGAGAGACATTTTTGTTGTATCGTCGCGTAAATCCGTCTTTGAATAATGATGCCGTTGATAGCTAGGATTATAACCCAGGCGCAGCCATCATTCTCTATCCCTCTACCATATGTATGTGTGTGTGAGTGTATGCAGCAGACCATTTATTTATTATGCCACAATATTCAATGACCCTTAATGGCATTTCGTAATAAAAATATTGGATTAGTTTGTTAGTTTTGGTCCGCTGTACGGGCACTGGGCGAACATATCAACCCCCGTACCGCACCGCTCCGTTTCGTACCGAACCGAACCGCAACGCTTGGAATGGCGCTCAGTCCACCCACTGGATACTTTATCAACTGGACGGGCATTACGTATTCCATTAAACGCCTAATGAGACCATTGTGCGGTGTCTGGGGTCATCAGGGGCCGTCTCATTTTGGTGTGTGTGTGTGCTGTGTGTGTCTGTGTGTGGGCGTGACAGGCGCCCAGGTACTTAGACTTAGTAAGTGATCAAAAAGAACAAAACACAAAATAACATGCATACATGCCACAGCTCATACCATCCAACCCCGCTTATTCTAGTTTTTTTTTTTTTACACAATAATTGTGTCGATGTGAAATGAAAAACTTTATATTTGTAAATAGAGTTTTCCATTGCGAAATTTGAACGAATAGAAAGTTAGTATCAATCAACTTATTATATGAGAGAGTTTTAAAGGAATACCATCCTGAAAATGGCAAGAAGCTTTGCGACTAGAAAGGAAAATCCTATTAACTTTTGTTAAAAAGCATGCCTTTTTGAGTTGCGAGTGGAACATCCTGTCGTACAAAAATACAAATGAGGAAAACAGATAAAGATGGTTGTACCCTTATCCTTTGCTACTTTCATATGCATGTAGCATATTAAAATTGCCGAAAATGTCGTCTGCCCCGGCACGTAATCGGCATCGGAATCGGTGATTGAAGCTGGAGTCAGGAGCCGGGAGTCGGGCGTCGGGAGCCAGGATCCGGTAGCACAGGACCCTTAGCTCAAAACGTTGGACTGCATGCATGTGACATAATAAATATTAATGACAACTGACCGACAGCATTGCCATAGATCCCTGCCCAGTGGGTGGGCCATCCTGCACGCCCGTGCAGAGGGTGTTCATTGTGGTGGGAGTAATGGTGGTGGCGGTGGGGTTGGATCATTCCGACTGGGTTGACGCTGACACACATTCGACATGTGACAGATAAATTATGGCAATTGGATGAATGCCGCCACACCTCTTCAACAAACATGCCCCTGAACTGAACATTATGCAATTTTGCTTTAGCCATGAGATCATTTTTCATTTTCATTTCCTTCATTTTCGTCTGTCTGTTTGTTTTCTTTTGGGTTCATGGTGCGGAGCTTGTGACATATGTGCGTTCACGACTAATGGCAGTCAAGTATACCATTACCAACAACCTTAACATGCACACAAAAACAAACACACACATATACATATATGACTAGCCTTAATAGTTTTCAGTTCGCCAATAATACGGTTGAAGGACTAATGACAGTTGTTCGGCAGTGTGAAATAAATAACAATAATCGTTCGATAAGTCTAAATAAGTCAAAAAGAAAGACATTTGGATTTTATTCGGGAATTAAATAAAAATATTTTATTATTTTTAAATAAAATAAAATATTACAAAAACCAAATGAGTTAAAAGCCAATCGAAAGATAGAAAGAAATTATTCCTTAAATCTATATACACAAGAAAGTATTTGTCCTAATTGACTGACTTCTATAACTTTTCCTGCACGTTGATGCCATAGTAATATATATTACTATTATATAAACGAATGCCACGGTTATATAAGTCATATGATGCTATCATCAATCCATCTTCAAATAAACTTACCTTACTTGACCTTAAACGAAAAAAGTTATCACAAATATCGACTGCTTGATCTTTTAGTTGCACAAATCAAATCAAAGAATTCTCTGTTCATCAATGCAATTGCCCATATGCTTACCGTCCTGACCATCATTAGGAGTACTCACTTAATCTCTGACACTTACTTGACGAATGTCCGACCATCAATTTGTACACGTATGTATGTCATCAGGTATTCGACGAATGATTTCCCAATTAATTTCTTAGTTTGCTGCACAAGTTGTATCTAGGTGGAGGATGTGTGTGTGTAAAGGGAGTTGTGTATGTGTGTGTGTGTGTCTTTAAGTTGGCCACAATAGTAGCCACAATAGCAGGAATTGGTATTGCCATTAATGAAAAGCAATACAAAAGCTGCACTGGATTATTTACAACTGACGAGCTTAAAGCAAAAACCAATTCAAAAGACCTAAAGAAACCAAACAACGAAGAACAACAAATAAACCCCACTCCCCACCGCCCTAACGTGGAGTGGCTGTCGCTGTGGCAAGGGCCAAAGAATAGGGGATGGAGTGGGAGTGGGTTGGAATGGGAAGTCTCTGTAATACGCGTGTATAAAAGAATCAAAAATCTAGATTTTGATTTGAGATACCATGGACTATAGAGACAGACTGGCAGCTTGTTAAGTTCGGTTACCAAGGCGGGGGCAGGCACTGGGTGGGTTTGAATGGTTGTTGGGGTCAGCGTTGAGAGTTGGATTGTGGAGCTGTAAGTAAGTAGCTGATACAACGACTCCGAACGTAAGTCAAGTGGCGCTTAGTGCCGTGCGCGTTTTACCCGCGTCTAAAACCGCTCAAATTTTCAGACGGCGACTTTTCGGTTTCCTTGTGTTTTGTTTTGGTTTTTTTTTTTCCTATGGATTCCACTTCAATGAATTGAAAAATTGCCTTGAACAAATTTGATGCGGCAGCTTCGTTGACGTCGCTGCTGTTTTGCATTTTGCTGTCTTTTGTACTTTTTTTTATCGCTTCTTGATTTTTCTGTGTGGGGCTTTCCTTTGGGCAAATGGGCGAGGTGGGGAGAATAACAACATTTTTCCAAACATGACATTTGACATTTGATAATGTCATTGCCGCGTAATTGTTTTTTGATTTGATGCTCCGTTTTGCCGTTGCCATTTCAATGCTATTGTTCTTGTTCTTGTCCTTGTTTTTTTTTTTTATCTGCCACTTTGGTATTTTAGTCTGGCGATGCAGAGCTACAAGAAAAACGATGGAAGATCCCATCTGAGGTGAACGTGGAGGTTGAAGGGCGCCCGCCTGTCTAAAACGCTTGCAATGTAAATTGATTTGACTAGCGATGCGTCCAATCCGCGTCTTCTTTAAAATGGGACCTTAACAAAATGGGAATATATCTGTCGCCTTCAAGATGCAGTAATTGATAAATATTTAAAATACTCTTCACTCTGTTTAATATGAGATAAACACGATACGATGATAATGCTCATGTTCAAAACAGTTTATTCATGATAATAATTAGGAAGAAACAAAAAACAAATAAATGCACAAGAATTCCACCAACACAACATAATTCGATTCTTTTTTGTAAAGTGTACTAAAGTGTTCACGTGTTTTATATTTTTATTTTTTTTTTTTGTTCTGCAATCCACATTTAATGTTTATAATCCATACTCAAAGCGGGAAATTCTTATGCATGTGTTTGTTTTTTTTTAGCGACGGGCTGCAAAGAATAAAATAAAATATATATATATATATATATAAATGAATTTTTTGGAAACAGGTTCGCAGGTCCCAAGGCAAACTAAACTAACTACAAGCTAAGCGTTTTAACATTCCTAAAAACAAGAAAAATTACATATAGCTAAGTTTTCAAAGCTTCTTTCGAGGCTTCCCGCCTTGGGCCACATGGCCAAGGACATGGCACGAGCCTGTGCGGATGTGCTGGGCATTGTATTAATGCTGCCATTGCATAGCACACAGGCTGGCAATATGTCCGTATCTGGCGTCGAAGGACGCGTTGCCTGCTGGGAGAACATCTCATCATCCATACATTCGGTCAGCGTTAGTTGGTCTTGCTGCATTTGTGGAGTTGGATTGTTGTTGTTCTCGGACATGGAAAGGCCAGCCATTGCCATGGTAAGCTTCATATTCTCGACACACATGCGACCTGCAAAGGACACACAGAAGATTCAAATCAATCCTACACCATAAACATCGTACGTTTCAGCTTACCTCGAGCAGTTGGCGGTTCAGGTGGTTCCATGGCTTGGATTTGGCTATGCTGCTCGTAGTAACGAATGTTCTCAATGTGTTTCTTGCCTAATTCACAGTCCAGATCAATTTCTGGCCACTCCGTGGAAGATATATTCGAAGATGGTGCTAAGTGAAAAAAAATAAGAAAATTTATTTATTTATTTATCTCGAGACTTTTTACAAATACTAATTGAATGTTTACGTGACATGTTTTTATGTGGCATCTGGTTGGCCGGCCAGCGCTTGACATTTTTCTCCAAACGTCTAGATTTGGACATAGACAGCGCCACACGCACTATGGGCGGTGACCAAGAAAAGTTCATCTGCTGCTGCAGCTTTAGCCCCAACTCGTTGATGATGGCACTGCTGCCGTTGCCAGGTAAATTCAAATCCATATCCATATGGTAGTTCAGCTGCTTTGCAAGATCTGCGCAAAGCGTAAAAATATCTACAAGTTCCAAAAACGGAGAATTGAAAGGAAAATCAATATATCTTTTGGATAATACAATTGAAGCAAGCTTTTACTTCAGTTCTTTACTCACAAAGAGCACGACGCTCGCGGCTTTTGGTGAAGCGTTTGGGATAGGGAAACGGCGTATCGTAGCCAAGTCCACAGCGCTTGGGCGGAGTACACTTAGCGTCCTTGTGCTCTATAACCATGGGAGCGATGCGAGCAATCGGACGTTTACGTGGGTTGACCCACGAGTTTGATGTAAGCTCCGAGGAGTTCAACAGCGGTAGAGCCATCAAAGTGGAGGCCATCTCAGGATCATCGATGATGTCGTCTATCTGCAGCGGTATTGGATCAGGCAACGGTGTGGCCAAGCGACCCACAGGTTCATTGAAAAGCAGGCACTGCAGTTCCAAATGACACTCCAAACGATCGCGCTCTCGGGCCAAAGTATCGAGCAGCGCTTGCTGCTCCTCCGCCAGCTCGTTCAGATCTTGGTCCATGATGTTCTTCGAATTGGTTGGCGAAATTGGCGCCTCTGGCGAATCTTGTCGGTCCTAATGCGGCATATCAATCGAACAGAAAGTTCGATATGATTTTCTGCTCTGCTAGTCCTAAAATGTACAAAGTGTGGATTAAGAAATAATTGAAATGAAAACCAATAATAAGTATATTAGATTGTAAATGTACCAAGCTATTAAAAATACTACTCTTTAAGTTTATAATATAGGTTTCCAATCTAATCCCATAAGATAACAATTGAAGTACATTTTAAAAATACTTCTTATTACATTATTACAACAAAATTGTTTACAGTGCAAGGTTGGTATGCTGGTCACGCCCCAATAGCACCGATTGGTTATTGGTTATTGGCTATTGGCTATCAGTTATCAATACTACGATGTGCCGAGCAGGCGCAGTAGCCAAATACGAGTGACAAACACACACACACACACACATTTTTCAATCAGCTCAACTGAAGGGGCAACCAGAGGGATGCCAGACAAGCTCCACAATCATAAAAACTTGCAGCCATAAAAAAAAAAACACACACACACACTGACACGAAAATAGAGGTGGGAAAGCGCAAAGCGTAGCTTGAAATTGGCAGTCCTTTGGCTCTCGACTAGAGGAGCATCAGTAGAGAAGAGGGAAAACAGTGCAGGTTTTTATCGGGTGACATTCAGCTTGGGCAGTTGGGTAGTGGGGTTGGATAGTTGGATAGTTGTCGCTGCTGCTGCTGCCATCCAAAATGTAAAACGCTAACCGTAAATTGCGCTCCATTTTTATATAGTTTTCGCCTGGGGGCAGCCAGCCGGTGTCAATTTTGGCCAGCATCGCGCAACTGGACAGAAAAAAAAAATCAACCGGGTTACTGATGACCAGAAAGACAAAATTTAACGAGACTCAATGCTGTCTTTCAGGCTATAAGCTTATGAAGAGGGGGACAAACTATGTATGAGTAAAATCAGTAAGAGTTTGAAAAATATAAGATGAATAAAACCATGAATAAATATTATAAATGATTGCAAAAACATTGAAAAAGTTTAGCTTGAATATGGTTAATAATAGTTAATAGATATATATATACAATATTCAAATACATAGTTCTGAACTATGTTCGAAACTATAAATCACTGTGTATACTAATAAATCAGTTGATATCGAACCCTTTTTTGAAAAGCATTTCAGTTCGTTGCTTTTAAATTGTAATTTTAACTGGATGCGGGGCTGGGTTTAGAGCTATTCGCGTGTTCACTCACCCCATTGCAGGCCCGACTAATAACTAACGTCCTTCCTCTCCTCTTCCTTCTGCTCTAACAAACACACACACTATCCCAACCCATCGGTGCTATCAAGCCGTACATAGTTAGTTTACGGCCAAAGTTCTGCGAGAAAAAATACTACATAAAAGTCATAAAAAATTGCTGGCACTAAAAAAAAATATGCCAAAAAAACCGAATAAAAAATATTGGCCAAAACATAGTAACAAAAAAAGTCACACCGTGTGAGAATGGTGAAAATGTTGTAAAACACTAAAAAAAAAAAAAAAAAAATTATTGCAGCAAGCAAAAAAATTGGTTTGTAAAGCAAAAAAAAATTGGTTTGTAAAGCAAATTTTTTTCATGCTTCGCTTTTCATTTGGCGTTGGCAGCCATTAGAGCCAAAATCAGCAGCATCAGCGGAGGGAGGATGCGTCGAGTTTGCGAAATACAGAGCTGGGCAAGGGTTAGTAGCCACTGTTGTTGTTGCTGCTGCAGTTTCAGTTGTTGCCACACATGTGGAAATTGTGCGCGTTTTGCAGTTTTTTAATTGACCAACAAATTTATTTGATTCGTTAGCCAACACGGCTAAGCTACTGCTGTTGCTAACTCCTCGACTTTATTGTTTGCACATATACATAGATTTGCGTGCGTATGTGTATGATGTATGTATTAAGTATTTACATAAGCTTAAAGTTTTAGATTCGGAAGCCTTAAAGAGCAGTTATCAAGCCAAGTCAAGTCATGTCATCCTAACAAATCTCTTTGCCAGCCCCAATTGATATTCAATGCCAACAAATGCTTTCTCTGAAAGAAGCGAGTTCCAGTTTGTGGTGTGGGGGCGTGTGGGCGGGGGGTGTAACGTGCTCATTGTTGTTTCTAAGGATTACATATTGGTAAACAACGATTACAAGAACAACAGCAACAACGACTAGGACAACTTATTGTGCGGCAAAATTTTGTTGTTTGCCCGGCAGCGCCCTTAGTTCCTTTCGAGTCGACGTTCGTTCAAGGGATGAAGAGGGAAGAGGGTGTGGTGAGGGGGGCTGTTTGATTTGATTGTTGACTTTATCGGTCAAGCGGCGTTTCGGTATTGTTTGTATTGTTGCTGTTCTTTGGCTACTTAAGTTGTGCTCGCTTTCTGTTATTATTATTGTTGTTGTTGTTATGTTTGTGTTGTCTTAACGATATTTAATCTATGATTAGAATCGATTTTTGGGGCCAGTAAAATCAATTAAACGCTACACTTGACTTAATTTATTGTCGCGCTCATTCAACACAGTACAAGACAAGTGCCGCTTCTTGTCAAGTGTTTTATTTCGGTTTATATACCCTGTAATTATCTGCTTCGGGTATATTGGCTCAAAAGATAGATACATCTATTTAATAATAAGTATTAATCAAGATTTAAAAATTTATTAATAATGTTTAAGATGTGAATCCATACTCAATTTTAGCAGTACGTCTTATATATCAATTGACTGACTGACTGCTATCAACTCACAGTCCAAACGGTTAGATATATCGATCAAAGTTGTTCACGAACTAATAGCATATGCTATGTAGCTAAATACTAAGGATTGGAATGCACCTGCAAGTGAATAAAATTTAAGGTCAAAGGATAAGCAAAGCTGAAAATTGTGAAAAAGAAATATCCACAAAGTAAAAATAGTATCTGATAGTCGATAGCTCAAATTCTAGCTGTATTTGTGTTGCACACATAGTTTGTGTGGCATCCGAATGCCAAATGCGATGCGAAATGATATCACTTGAACTGAAATGGTCATAAAATCAAATTGGTCTCTCTCGCTTTCGTCCAGTCGAATGTCCAATAAAAATACAACGACAACAAATCTGAATATATACACACATACACAAACTCTTTGTCGGTGTTCTCGGCTCGCATGTTTGCGGTTAATCTTTATGGCTCGATCTCGATTCTTGACGTCGAAGATAATTGTTGACTTTAGGTCTGGTCGGGCGGGGGAAGCAGAGCAGAGCGGAGGTATATTGCCAAAAAGAAGAAAAAACAAAAATACAAAGCAGCAAAGAACAATTAAACGAAATAAAACAATATTAACTTCAAATATCTTATCTTAACTTATTCGGATTCGCATGAAAAGATTTTTTTCTGTTAATGGAGAAACATGTTAACATGAACACATTTTTCATATGTAATGAATTTCATTTGTGAAGAAATTATTTATTTATTGCTCTTTCATAAGGGCATGAAAGTCTTTAAGAACTATGCTTTTCATTACTTTTTCTATTCAGCTCAATTATTTTGAAATTCTTCAACTGCATTGAGACTAATCGAAAAACAAACATCCATTTGCCAAACTCGGCGACTGAAAATCCAAAGCAGAGCCGGACAATATGCAAATGACCTATGCATATGCCAGAGTTACACTGAGCGAAACGTGGTGGGGGCATTAAAAATTCTGTTTAATGATGCAATTGGAATTTGATGAGTTGGAAAAACACTCGAATGAAAATCTGTCGCTGCTGATGCTGATGGAACGCAATCAATGCGATGGCTACTTTTTTGGCAGGAGTTTCAGTTCGAGCCTGCGGATGCATGCCACTCCGGCAGCAGCCGCAGCAACCTCGGGCAGGTAAATTGCAACCAATAATAATGAATAATTGAAAATCCAATCAAACACCAAATGAAAACGGAGGCGCACAACGTTATTGCCATTGACATTGCCATTGCCATTGCCATATCGCCAGCTAACCCAACCCAACAACACGGTTAGGCAGATTTTGACAAGGCCGGAGCTGCTGGTGTTGATTTTGCTCGACTTTATCGAAGGACATTAGCAAACGGTCGTTGGATTCATTCGGTGAAAATGCAATCAAAAGTGTGGGCCAGCAACCAAACAGACAACCCAAACCGAAGAAACATAGTGAAAGAGTGGAGGGGAGAGGAGAGGAGAGTAACGACAAACCAAAGCGACCTGCATAGATGACACCCCAGGGACATGACCAAAGTCAATGAATGGTAATAGGTGTCGACATGGCGTTAGGGCGTGGCACCCATACTCCGCCCAACATCATCTGATGCCCATCTCATGTGTGCCTGTGTGTGTGAGTGTGTGTGAGTGTGTTGTTGCTGCGGCTTTATTGGTGTTGTTCTTGCTGATTGCCACTTTTGGGCATTTGGATCGAATATATGCCCTTGCCCTCTGACCCTTTCCTGGAGAGACAGATTTTAGCTCGGGCAATGGCAAATGGCACAGGTGCTCACGGGTTCGGGCAACATGCATTAATTGCCAGTTAAATTGACTTTGACTGCGGCTGTTGCTGCTGCTTCTGTGTGCCACACTGTGTGGCACAATGCATTGATTCATTCCATTTCGAACAGACAAACATATGTACGAGGCTAATCCGCAATACTTACGCATGTTACAACATGCCACAATACAGCAAGTTGCCGGCAAATTAATTATACATTTGTTTTCTACTTAACTTGTTAAAGTATCTTATTTCTTGTGAGATCCAGAAAGCATTTAGTCAGGCAATCTCATATAGATCCTAAAGGCTTAATCAACATTTCTTTCGAAATGATTTCAATTTGCAGACCAAAATCAAGTGAATTGCCGATGGAAACGTTTTGCAAGCTGCTCTTTTTCGAGCTGATATTGTGAATAATTTGCGGCGCATGCTTTTGCTTTTTTTGGGCTGTTTGTGCAAGGCAAATAAATTAAATATTTTTATTGGGGCTGCGCAAGGCAAATGTAAACAAACAAACGAACGAACAAATGTTGCGAACGTATTATTGAAAATGCCACAAGGCGATCGACAGAACCACCTTCACCTCCCGCCAACGACAATCACTGCCACAGTAAACAGTGATTCCCTTCTCCTCTGTTCGGCTTCGCATTGCAAATTGTCACCTGCGGGCGTGGCAAGACAAAAGTTTATATTTGCCTTTTTGCATCGCACTGATATGGCAAATATATATACGTATATGTACATACAACACACGTGAGCATATATGTCTGTATTAAATTTTGATATAATTACACGCAAATATGCCGCTAACGTTGAAATATTTTCGCCAAATTGAGTTTCCACCTCTGTATGTGTGTGTACCTGTATGTGTGTTCCTGCTGTCGAATGTTGTTCAATTAACGTGTGTGTTGTTTTTGTTTCTGTTGTCTGTTAGTGTATCGAAACACCCTCCAACGCCTCCTCCTCTCACACACCCACACCCACACCCACACACACGGCAAGCAAATGACACCGCGAGCGTTTTCGACAACTGCAGTGTCGTGTCCTTGCGTCCTTGTCGCGGCACACAGCATGTTGCACAAATATAAACATAAATCAATTAACAATTTTCGACGAAAGCGCCCAACGCTCAAAAGGGGCTGCGAGAGGACGGAGAGGCGACCCTTTCTCTCACTTTTTTGGGCCCTCTTGCCTACGGCAATACGAAATCGACAATTTGTGGCTGCTGTCGCGTTGTTGTCTCTGCAAAATTCCACGTTGCCTACTTTTGGGCGCAACGCGAAAATGACAACAGCAAAAGCCAGTAAGTGGATGCGAGTGTGTTCATCTGTGTGTGTGTGTGTGTTGCATAGTAGTTGTTGTCACTCAAATTGACAACTAAAATGATGAAAGGCATTGGAATTCTGTGCATATTATCATTTAGGGATCAGATGAAAAGAAATATGTATGGATATACAGATAAAGCTGGCTGTAAAATAAATATTTAGATAGATTTGTAGTTAACTAAGAAGAAGGATATATACTATATTCATAATCGATTTGTTAAGGGTTTTTGAAGTGTACTCTTAGAACATATCTTTATGGAATACCGAAAATATGAATTTCAACATCTTTTCGGACTTCAAAATCGTATTCAGCGTGTGAAAAACATTTGGGAAAAAAGTTTCCGATTTAGATAACCCTGTTCTCTGTTATTGGTGAAAAACATTTACTTCAAGGTTATTATAGTTTTTCGTAAAGAGTTTCACGGAATCGTTCACATTGGCTTCAGTGTAATGAGACAATTACTTGAACCTCGTAACTTTCGAACGTAATCGTTATTCATATACATATGTAGTTGCTAAATTCCCAGAATAAATTGCTTAATTTACTTTTAATATGGTATGGCTCTTAGCCAAAGAGAAGAAAAATGGAATAGAAGTGAAAAACAGTTTTTGGTTGCTTGTCAATTATTCAGTTGAATGCCATCGTGTGGAAGAGGAAGCACACGCATATTTAATGTGGTCTGATTCACACATATAAAGTCGATGCCGGCCCACAGCCATTATACCAACAACAACAACAAAAAAGAAACAAACGCGCACACATGTGTGTGTGTGTGTAAAGGGAGACAGTTGGGCGATATAGCACACATGACCATAATGGCACGCCCCGAACCGAACCGAACTGAACTGAACCGAAACTGAAAAACTTGTTTCATAAATTTACTATTCAAAATGTAATTAAACCCTTTCGCCGCTGCTGCTGCTGCTGCTGCTGCTGCTGTTGTTGCTGTTGATGCTGGCCTGCTCATCTAATTACAACAAAAATTGAGTTGAGAGTCCAAAGCGTTACAGCTCAAGTTCGACTCGAAAGAAAAGGCCTGCTCCCAGAAATATACTCGATAATTGCAAACGAAATGGCAAAAAAGGGAACACAAGTTGGTTGCAAGCTGAATAATGGCAGAGATAATGGAGTGGGGAGTGGAGTGGATCGGGAGTGTCTCGCCTATTTCCATAAATATCTTCAGAGTCATTAAATTTCACACATGTTGGATATACGAAAACACAAACGTTGAATTGTTTTAATTTTAATTATTTTCATTAATTGATTTTTGATACAGAACCAACCACCACCAGATACCCTTTTCTTGCCAACGAAGTTGAGACTGTGCATCAGTCATAAATCTGCATGTGTGTAAATTAAAAGCAGTAACAGGGAATGGGAACGTGAACGTGAACCGGGTACGGTGCGTATTTTCCAACCGTTGCGATAAGTGTGAGAATAAGTAGTGACAAATAATTAGTGACTCCGAAAAAAGCAAAGAAAAAGGGTTAGACGACGCCTAGGCAATCCTATGAACAGGGGTGGGGTGGAGGGATGGTTGTTCTCGGGTGGATGGTGGCAATACACACACACACACACATAGGGTTTTTTGGAGCTGGCCGGAAAAGTGAGGAGAATGAGGGTGGGAAGTGGGAGGTTGTTTGTCTCTATGCTGCTGCACTTTACGGTTTTGTGTGATTATTGAGACCATTATTTTTGTTTAATTACGTTACGGGCGTTAATGTGCGGATAGCACCAGCATCAGCAGCAGCAGCAGAAGGAACAAGGAGCAGCAGTTGCTCGACGTTTTCGCCATGAATTCAACTCCCAAAAAATACTCAACCTGCTCGCATTAATTTCATTTTATATTTATATTCAAACAGCAACAACAACAACCAAAATCGCATTAAAAATAACATTTTTTGGAATTCTCAATAGATGTTTGTGTTTGCTTTTATGTACATAGAAAACAGTTTCGAGTAGTTCAGCTCAAGGGAGGTTCGCCATTAACCATTATCACAATTCGGGGTTGACTTTTAGATATGTTAAACGATTTTTGTACGAATATATATATATATAGATAGTATGCATATACAGATGATTTGGGCATTTTGCATGTAGGTGGGTCGAAATTGATACGAATTGGTTGTTTTAGCTGTATAAACGGTTCAATATGATACAAAAACTAAAGTTTTTTCCTTTTGCATCGTAAGAAGTTAAGACAATTTTGACGCTATGGAACGAATTTTTAATCAAAACTAATCCAAGCACACAATAGCTAACAGTAACATATTTTTTTTTTTTGTAGCATTTCGACTGTCTGGCTTACTCGAGTAATCCCAAAATGTACGCAACACTGTTTTATTTTGGGTTATTTTAGGCACGTTTATTTGCTGCTTTTCGGGCCATATACCATGGTCGAAACGAACGCAGGCCCGTCCACACACATATGCACATATACTTATCTCCCTAATCACAGTTTACCTTCGTATTATACTCTCATTCAAGTTGAGTTAAGCTTTCGATCGAGTCCTAGCTATGGTTGATTGTGTGGAAGGTTTTGCTGTAGCTCGCAGTGAAAACCATTCGTAAACCAGTTATGATCAATAGTCCAAGCGTTGGAGCATCGGCATAAATGCCGCTAAATATGCTCAAGTCACATATGTATCTATGCTCTGCAGTCACAAAATTGTCGAAATAAAGTCTCATTCGACAAATTTGTGACACGTTGCGTTTACATGTCGATTTTTCTTAAGCAAAACGTTTGTCATTCACCGCCCAACTCCCAGACACATAAGCATATATATATATATATATATATATATATATATATATATAACTTTAGACGAGCCATAAGAATTATGCTAGAGTTGGGGATGGGATTGGGGTTAGGGGAGCTTGACGTTGGCAGCGATACATATCACGCTGCTGGTTTCAAAGGAATGAAGTAAAGGCACAGTGTGAGTGTGTGTGTGTGTGTGTGGGGGGGGGGGGGGGATCTGACACTGGGGTGCATATGAATACCTGTGCCAGGGTGGTGTTGGTGGTTGAAAGATAGCCGTCATTGCATGTGTTGACTAATATGCATAATGGTTTGATGGGTTTAAAGTCATGTGTGAGTGTGTGTGTGCGTGGAGGGTGCGTCAATGTATCTATCGCCTTCACCGCTATCACCCAGTAGACACTACTCGTACACTCATAAACTCACATATTTTGCATATGGACGCACGCCTGAACGCTCGCTACATTGCTAAGAACAGTCACCAAGCCATCCACGCACACACTCACCCAACCACCCATTCCAGCTCACTTGGGCTGTCTCTTATGGCTTTAATAACTTTAGTGCTGCTACGTGCCACATTGATCCTTGATGTGTGTGTGTGCTTAAGCTACTCCTATATGCATAGGTATAGGTACAGGGATAAATAAATGTGTGCGTAAGTACACAGGAAAAAATAATAATGAAATTTGAGGTAACAATTACTGGAACAGTAAATTCAAAGCATGAAACTGTTTCGGGCCAAGTTCCCCAAAAATGTGTTTAAATACAAAAATAAAGTAGCTTGGGATATAAATAAATAAGTTGATGTTATGATAAAAATAAAAATGATAAAACGTTATGCATTAATGATAAAATGTTAAATATTAAAAAAAAAAAGGTTTAGTTATTTGATGTATTCAATAAAGAAGTATTTTAAACAGATTCTATTCTTTTTCTTTGTGTGTATATTTTTTGAACTTCTGGTAAAGGATATAGCATGTAAACATATTAACTTATCTCTAGCTTTAAGCATATATGCATGTGATAAGAATCATGTGAGTGTATAGAAAGATTAAGTTAAATAAGATTTAAGGAAAAACAAGTAAGAAGGCTCTAGTCGAGAAATCCCGACTAGACTATACCCTTAACCCGATACTTTACGCATACAGTCAATGGTTGCAAGTATGTGTGAGTATAGTGCATACCTTCTTAATTTCAATACTCCATATCTCCAGTGTTTCTCAACCGATTTCAATAAAAATTTTCACAGATTGTCATTATTTAGTCTAATCTTTCAAACTGCATCAAAAAGTTTTCCAAATTGAAGAATTTTTTGTTATCGATCACATGTGTATATCGGAAACGCGATGAGTTATCGAAAATTTAAAACAAACTTGTACTGCCTATGGATTAGGCGAGCTTATGTTCCAAATCCAGACAGACGGACAGACGGACATGGCTATATCGACTCGGCTGTTGATGCTGATCAAGAATATATATACTTTATGGGGTCGGAGATGCTTCCTTCTCCCTGTTACATACTTTTGCACAAAACCATTATACCCTTTTTACCCATTTTCAATGGGTTAAGGGTATAAAAAAGTCTCACACAGTTTAAAAGTCAATGTATTTACCTTTTCAAACTACAAGCTTAACAAGAACCTGAATAAGTTTAACTTTGTGTTGGATTTTTCATATATATAATGGAGGATTTATAAGCTTTTCACTCCATTCGATCGCTAAAGAACCAGTAGAAACATTGATTCTTATATCGTGCAGAATCTAATCCATACTTAAACTTCAGATCGATTAAAGATATGTTTTCTAGATCGCCAAGAACCCACATTCTGCTTTTCATCTACGCTTCTTAAACAAAAACTTCGCGCTTTTACCAAGCCCTAAAGTTTTCAGCTAATGTTTCTTGAGTCTTGGAGTCTCAATGATTGGCAGGACATTTGAATTCGATTAAATTTTTGGTCTTGATTCCCCTAGACATGCGAGTCGCTGTACAATTGCTTTGCTTAGTTTGTATACTACATTGTTGCTTGCTTTATTGTGTCTTTTATTTGCCGCGCTTTTGATGGGCCATTTTTTGGTTCAGCCGCCCCAACTTTGGCATTTCTTTCTATCTATCTTTCAGTTTATGCATAAATTTCATTTTGTGCTCTCCGCGCTTATTGTTCATTTCTCTTGCATTTTGTATATTGTGTTGCTGGTTTTTTTCTTTTTGCTTATTTATTTACGAGCATGTGTGTGTGTGTGTGTGTGTGTGTGTGTGTTATTAATCTTCGTGGGAGTTATTGCTATTTTCTTGTTGCTCTTGGAATCATTTCTAAATTTGTTTTTTCTTTTCGTTTCTTTTCGTTGACAGCAGGATGCCACCACGAGCAATTGGAGCTAAACCTACCACTTCGTAGCTCCCAACCCCCACCCACCGCACCACCACCAACACCACCACCCTGCGCCACCGCAATGATTTGCGTTCATTTGTGTATGAAATTAAAATCACACCCATGAGATGCATTGGCCAAAGACCTGCATTTGGCAGCTGATGAATACATATACACAAAGTAGTAGATGTTCATATTTTATTTTTGTTGCGTTGCGTTGCCTTGTGTTGGTTTTGTTTTCTCTTCGGTGGAAATGGTCACCCCGTGGGCAATGGAATTCCGCGAGTCCGGCAACTGTAAATTGAGTTGTTGCCCTTTTTGGACGAAGCCAAAGTTTGGTCGAGCCGTCTAATTCATTCATGAAAACCGTTGAACGAACGTACAGCCTCTCCACCACAACCACAACCACCACTAGCAGTAGCAGCACCACCGCTTCTCTTCCTTTGCACCACATCTTTAGTGCTTCTTCTATGTACTTCTTCAACTGCTGCTTAGCATACAATTGCCACATTAACTTGCCAGCCCCCCAAAAGATAAATCGCGCAGCTAGCTGCGAAATTTTTAGCTGCTATTTTGTTGGTGTTGTTATTGTTGCCGTTGCAGTTGCAGCTATTTCACACTAAGGCCTGCAGCGCAACACACACTAAAATTGAGACAAGTTTGGAGGAAATGCTTTTTTGCAAAGTGCATTTGACGCCTCAAGCCACAGCAAGCAACAACAACAAGTACTTTGGGCCAACGGCACAAGCCGCACTTTAAATACCCTAACTCGATTCAATTAAATGGTAGTACAGGAAGTGCAACCCAAATATATCCCCATTAAGCCAGTTAAAATCTCGCAAAGGGAAAATAAATAAAACATAACATTTCAATTCTCATTTTATCTGAGATTCTTAAATTTTAAAAGGCATAGGATGCGTAAGTTTGTTATTCATACTCTACGCTATGTTTGTCCTAACTTCTAAGGCCACTTTTCTTTATTTCATTGAGTACCAATGCATCGCAAAAGATTTCTGCAATATATTTTAATCATAAGGAGTACTTCCAATCTATCTCCCACTTAAACCATTTTGTACGTTCAAAACGGATTAGCTTCGATTAGTGTAGTACATCTGACATAAGCAACAACAATATCAAAAGACTTTCACAGCAGTTAGAGTAAGAGCATTTTTAATGTGTTTGCGCTTTAACCAAAAGTTGGCGTTGGGCCCATTTTTCTTGAGCTTGTTAGACGCGGCCTGCTCTCAAGACACGAAATACTTTGCCAAAAGGTTTGCCGGCCAGCCAGCCAGCCAGCCAACCGGCCAGGCCAACCAGACAGACAGCCAGCCAAGTGCAAGAGCAACCGCCCGAAAAGACACAACAAGCTGCTGTTGCTGTTGTTGTTGTTGTTGTTTATGATACGTCAGTTGTTGCAGTTGTTTGAAGAAGTTGTAAGAAATAGGCTTGCCGGCAACGAGCCTGAATTGAAGACTTCGGGCAGTTGTTGGTTGCTAAGTTAGAGGGTCCCCAACCAAACCGCCAGACAAATGAGCCACCAGCTACACCGCACCACAGTGGTGCCAAAGTGCATGGCCAGGGTGTTGCCACTAACACAAAAAAAAAAAAAAACAAAAAAAAAAATTGAGATAGTTAAAAATATACTACAAGCAAAAAGTCATAGCATCTATTACACGAATTCCATTGACTTCACACTTGGGCCAGTTTTAGCTAAGTTCTATACAGCTCACTGTTGCCACATGCAAATGCAGGAAGTTGCCGTTGCACCGTTGCAAGCAACACTCTTGATGAATTAGACACAGCCTTGTGGGCAATGGACAACTGGCAACGGGTAACTGGCAACATGGCATAGCTCATTTTTTAAGCATGCTGCAAAAGTCTGACTGAGAGACAATTCATTTATTAAACTGCACTTAACATCAACACCACATCATCATTAATATTATTTTGTGCAATGTGTTTTATGTGCCACAAGGGAAGACCGTGCAGCACGACCTCCAAACGGTTAAGCTGATTTTCAGGCTCATTTTCAACACACACACACACGTTAACCCATCTTAACTTCTAATAATGTCGAATATTGATAAATGATAATTACACAAATAAAGAGAATAAGTAGAGCTTGAAGTTCGATTAGATTATCAAACGCGCAAATTAACTTTCACCTATACTCACTTGATCAAACTCTATCGAGTATTCCGTGAAATGTCATTTATCGATAATGTTCGATATGTAACCCATTCCGTTCCAGTTTAATTCTTTTTCAGTACCCACATTTTGACTGTCATTTATCATGCTGGCTCTTTATATTATGATATTTCATCAATAATTTGTTCCCATTAGTTGAAGCACATCCTAACTTCTTCACAGAATCTTTTAAGTTGTCTTCCAATGAATTTTTGCTCAAACATTTGCTTGGTTGTGGATCGATAAACTTCTTAAAAGTTGAAAATATCAAATTCGCAGCTATGTCTAAAGTTGAAGTCAAAGTCAAAGCCAAATCCGAATCTGAATCCGAATCCAGAGCCAATTCCCGCGTGCCAAATGTCAAGAACTCATGTTCAAATGTCAAACTCAACCGACAAACCGTTAATTAGCAAATCAAAGATATGCCACGCCACATACTGAACCCGAGACTGTGACTGCAGATAAAGTTGATGCTGTGGCCACAACCACAACCACGGAACCACTGACAGCGCACAAAAATCCGACAGTTGCGCACATTCGAAAAAGATCAATGAGAATTGTGAAAGAAGCTGAAGAAATCCAGAAATACAGCAGACGACAACGTCGACGTCGAGAAATTAAAAGCTCCATGCAAGAGAAGAAGGAGGAGGTGGTGGTGGTGGTGGTAGTGGTGTAGGAGGAGCAGGAGAAGGAGGTGTAAAGGAGCAGCTAAAGCAGCGGCCAAAACCAAAACGTTTAAAGCGCCCGAAGCACGTCAAGTTGTCATTGCGGATGGATGTGCTGGACGCACTGGAGGATGGCGATGAGAATGGCAGCGTCAGGGCAAACATACATATACTTATACGTATGTGTGAGTAAGTATCTTCCACCAGGAAGGAGATCTTCAAACAAGCCAAGATGCGTTTCCATACATATATGGGATTCAAGACTGCAAGCAGCTCAATTCAGTTGGTAGTCAATCATAAGCCGGCGAGTTATATCTTCTATGAATACGTATCTGTATCTGTGAGATACTTTGTGTGTGTGTGTGTGTGTGTATTTTCTTCTAATTCTGCACATTTCGTAGCGCTTCTTCTAACGCGCAGGCGCAGCTGTCGGATTTGCATTACCGCGTGGAGTTGCCTTGAAATTATGTGAAATTGATCAATTTCAACGCTCGGCGATCCAAACTCCAACTCTGACTCCGGCTCAGACACTGTCTTGGTGTTACGTCTCTCTAGTCTGTTTGCTGTGAGTCTGGTTGCAGTTCTGGTTATGGTTATGGCCAGTCTCTCTTTCTCTCTATCTCTTGGCTAGTACATTTAATGTAAAATGTCAATCAAAAATTGCATATACACAAATAAATGGAGAAAAAAAAATGAAGAATAAAGCGCTGAGAATTTAATTAGAAATGTGGCGAGTGTGGCACTTTGTCTGCCTTAGTCTTCACCAAAGCCTGGGAAAACAGAAAAATGCTTAGCTTAAGGCAAAAATGATTAGTCAATTGAAGCAATGTGAACTTTAGTTGCGTCAAGACAAACCAGATGACTAAGCGAACAAAAGGTGAATAACTTATATTCATAATCATATTGATTACTTTTAATGGAAAAAGATGTCTCGAATGGATTTTGATGAAATAACCTATAAAGTGATAGAAATATCAATTTAATAACGCACCTGGCGTATTTGATTTAATCGAATACATATATTTCACAAATTCTTCTCAACTAGTTGCTAAAAAAGAAGGAAAGAGCATAAAATATATAAGTTGCATGTAAAATATGTATGTATGTATGAATGGGACAGCATAAGTTTATAAAGACATAACTTTATTCGTAATGATTATAAATTTGTTGGTTTTGTGTGTCGACATGTGTGTTAGTTATTAAAGTTTAAGCTCTATTCGCTGGAAAGTGTAAAACAAGGTAACCAAAACGCAAAACAAAAACAAGTAAGAAGGCTCCAGTCGAGAAATCCCGACTAGACTATACCCTGAACCCTATACTTTACGCTACAAATCGGTATATCGGAAGCGGAAAGAGTTATCGAATATTTGAAACAAACTTGTACTGCCTTGGGATTAGTCGAGCTTGTGTTCCAAATCTGGAGTCTCTAGCTCTTATAGTCTCTGAGATCGACGCGTTCATACATACGGACGGACAGACGGACGGACGGACGGACGGACAGACGGACTGACGGACAGACGGACTGACGGACAGACGGACATACGGACAGACGGACATGGCTATATCGACTCAAGAATATATATATACTTTATGGGGTCGGAGATGCTCCTTCTGCCTGTTACATACTTTTACACAAAACCATTATACCTTTTTATACCCTTAACCCATTGAAAATGGGTAAAAAGGGTATAATGGATTTGTGCAAAAGTATGTAACAGGCAGAAGGAAGCATCTCCGACCCCATAAAGTATATATATTCTTGATCAGCATCAACAGCCGAGTCGATATAGCCATGTCCGTCTGTCCGTCCGTCCGTCTGTCCGTCTGTCCGTCTGTCCGTCTGTCCGTCCGTATGTATGAACGCGTCGATCTCAGAGACTATAAGAGCTAGAGACTCCAGATTTTGTATATAAGCTCGCCTAATCCCTAGGCAGTACAAGTTTGTTTTAGATTTTCGATAACTCTTCCCGTTTCCGATATACACATGTAATCGATAACAACAAAATCTTCAATTTAGAAAACTTTTTGATGCAGTTTGAAAGATTAGACTAAATACAGACAATCTGTGAAATTTTATTGAAATCGGTTGAGAAACACTGGAGATATGGAGTATTGAAATTAAGAAAGTGCATACCTTCTGCATACATACACACACTCTCACATACTTGCAAGCATTGACTGTATGCGTAAATTATAGGGTTAAGGGTATAGTCTAGTCGGGATTTCTCGACTAGAGCCTTCTTACTTGTTAAATTTTAATGTGTTCAGGGTATAAAAATGTATAAAAAACATGGTGAGAAAATGCCCAAAACCCATCAAATTATGGCGCTGTCCAGCTGAAGTTGTGTTTCTGAGTTGTTGTTGTTAATTGTTGATGTTTCGCTTTTTTATAGCACTTCCAATTTAGGTGGAACTGCAAGCGGTTCCAAATTAGAAATTCAAGTCCAGGCAACGCCGTAGCGGTCAACTTCAAACAAACCGATTGACAGCCCCACAAAACTGCGAGAGCGCAGTTTTGTGTATCAATTTGTCAACCGATTTGACAATGCAAAACAAAATAAAAATAAAAATGAAACTGAAACCACAAAGAAATAATTGAAAAATTATTCAGCGAACTGACGAATTTGTTATACCCTTAAGGATAGGGGTTAGATATAATAAAAAATAATAGCAATGAGATGTTTATTGTATCAGAAATTGACAAGGCTTGGTTTTAGTTCGGTTGCAAAATATTAAAAAATCATTAAGCCGGGAATTTGAAGATTCGGGAAACATTCAATGTTGAGTTTTGATAGCGATAGGTTGAGAAAAAATATCAATCATTTAAGAAAAAACCTAATATTAAAGAGAAAAATAAATCCTTCATATATATAAGTGCTTGAATTCTTAAAGTTTAAGTTTTATTCACTCTTCATGGAACAAAAAGCTTTTGAAACATTAAAAAAATTTTATAAGTGATATCGATAGCATATTGCAACTGCTAATAAATCGATAAAAGCAAAACAAACATTTATATATATCTATTGCTTAGAATTTAATGCTATGCATAACGTTCATAAGGATTGCTGCCTTGATTATGGCATATTCAGCATGGCAATGCTCTACATTGATGAACACATTCCCCAACAAAAAGTTCACTTGTTGCTGCAACTAATTTAGTTATGAACCATAATACGCGCACACATACATATATATATATATATATACATACATGTACATTTGTATCTATAACATTATTTTGAGCTTTTAATATGCTTCATTTCTTTGAATTTCATAATTACACGACTTTGACCGCTGAACGACTTTGTCTTTGTCTTCGTTTTTTTCGGGGCCGTCTTCAGTTATTACCACTCATATATGTGCATACGTACATATGTATATGTATGTGGTACACAGTGGTAAATACATAAATACCTGTCCCTTTACCCCACTGAGATAACTGTGTTTTCATATTTTTTTGTTTCTTTTTTTTGTCGCCATTCTCAGTTTGTATGTATTTTTTCTTGAATGAAGTGGCAACAACTGGGCAACTTAGCAACTGGTTGTTGAATGACTCTGTTGACGGGTTATATTTTTTTTGGTTTTTGGCTTAATTAATTACGAGTATTGTTGTATAATTTGTAGTTGTATCAAGCATAATTCACCAGAAACTCATGAATGGCTCGCTTTAAACATTTCCGGTACAGTTGTGCGCAAAAGTTGAACACACAAACACACACAGTGAGGCAACCAATGGGCCGCGGCCCGCCCAGTCAACAACTACAACTATAACAACTAAGAGCAACAAGAAATAAAAAAGGGCGTTATGGGCAATGTCAATCAATTGGTTGGCCAGCTTTTGCCGTTGCCATTGCTTTTGCTTTTGCTTTTGTTTTTGCATTTGCTTGGCTTGGTTGGTTACTTTTAGCGTTGCTGTTGCGGCCAAAGCAAAAATGGCAGCTGACTGACAGACAGATCGAAAATGCTGCCAGCAGCCAGCCAGCCAACAACAACAACAACAAATGAACTTAACTGAAATTGTGCCGAGGACTGGTCGAAAGAGTTGCAACTTGACAGGCGGTGGCATGGCACGGCCACAACTGCAGCCAGCCACAGGCAGGGGCAACAACAACAACAGCAGCAGCAGCGGCAGCAGTGAGCCAGCCAAATCGATCGAGCCTTCATTAAACAGCACAAAAGTAGCCCTATCTCTCTCGCACTACACACTCACTGCTCTCGCTCTCTCTGTCTCTGTCTTGCTCTGGCCATGCTGTCTCTGTTTGGCACAAGCGCCAAGCGAACTTAATAACTCCTTTCCTGCCGCCGATTTGCAGCCGCCACAAAAGTTTCAAATCGAGATCACGGCTGCTGCTGCTGCTGCTGATGTTGCTGTTGCTTCGATCAACTGAATGGACGAGAGCTGTACTAATTTCCATGTTGGCCACAATTTGACTTCTGTTCGTTGCGACTTCTGCTTTCGTTGTTGTTGTTGGCCACATTTTGCAAATTTGCAAGCCGTGATTGCTGCCTCAAACCTCAGCTCAGCTCTCGAATAGCACGCAATTTGTGCTACAAAAAAAAACGAAAAAAAAAATTAAAGAGAAGAACAGAAACGAGCAGAATCGACCAAGACACATCTGCAACAAATTGGAAGCCAATAATCAAATGTCAGTCAGTGAGTTGTTGTTGCTCATTTGTTGTTGTTTCTTCTGATCTACTCGCAGTGTGTCAGTTTGGCTGACAGTCATTCACGGCGTAGTATTCGCTCGATGCGGCCACGTAGTTAATCAGTTTTAACCCCAGTGTGCCTCATTATCCAAAGAAAAAACCGGACCACCCGCCCCCCGCAACGATCACAATCGCTTCGTATATATATTTTTAACTGCGTTGCGCTTCGGTTTATTTAATTTATTTATTTATCTGAATTCTTGCGGCTTGTCCGATCTGCATGTCAATTCATTTAAAAGTTTTCGATTTTGATTTCATTTCATTTTGGCATTTGGCATTTTGCCTTCACGCTTTACTGCTTCTTGACGGCTTCTGCAGAGACAGGGCCCAAATGATGCCACAGATGAGTTCAGGCTATAAACACGACTAAAATTGACTTGGTTTTTAGCTTTAGCTTTTAATTGTACCCAATGTCGATTGGTTTGCGTTTCTTAGTATCGAAATAATTAACAACTCGTCAGTGAGCATTGTATCCCTTCTAACATAGGGCAATCGAGCATTTGGGAAATACAATTTTCAGAACATATAGAAAGTTTTAATCCTTAGTTCTAAGGAAACTATAAATGACGAAGCGAAAGATGACGAATAAATGAATAATAACAAGTAAGAAGGCTCTAGTCGAGAAATCCCGACTAGGATATACACTGAGCCCTTTACTTTAGTATATGTGTGTGTGTTCGCGCATACTGCATACTTGAGTTAACTTCAATGTTTCATAACTTCGGTGTTACTCAACAGATTTCAATAAAAATTTCACAGATTGTCATTATTTTGTCTAATGTTTCAAATTACATCTCCAAGTTATACAAATACATGATTTTATTGCTATCGATACCATGTGTATATCGGAAACGGGAAGAGTTATCGAATATTTGAAACTAACTAGTACTGCCTAGGACTAGGCGAGCTTATGTTCCAAATCCGAAGTCTGTAGCACTTAAACTATCAGAGATGGACACGTTCACACAAACGGGCATAGCTTAACCGACTCGTCTTTTGATGCTGATCAAGAATATATATACCTTATGGGGTCGTCGATGCTTCCTTCTGCCTGTTACATACTTTTGCACAAAACAAGTATACCCTTTCTACTTATTTTCAATGGATTCAGGGTGTATAACTTATATGGCAAAAGAGCTAATGATCGTACAGGTATTAAGCTAAGATGGTTAACGGTTGATGGCTAACAATCATGGCTTAAACATTTGCATGATGATAAAATGTATAATCGTAAATATAATATAATAATATATATATAATGAAAAGTTGTTTTGAATATCGCTCTAAAAATTCAAATCAAAAGTTCTCATCGATGAAATTTTGTTGACACTATTTCCTGCCACATATAATAGCTGGAGTGATTTAATATTCGCATTATCGTTTCGATCGGAACAACAATTTACAAGTGTTAATTTTTTGGTTGTTGTTTAGTGCTTGGCATTGGCAGCAGCATTTTTGATTGGTTTCACATTACACGCGCTTCACGAATAATTAACAATAAAGTATTTCAAACACATTTTGACACAATTTTAATGGTCAATAAAAGTTTTGGAGCAGTGGCGGGGAAATGAACACAAAGCACAGGAGCGCCGTTCACAATTGTCCCTCACACCCCAACAACAACAACAACAATAACAACAATCGCTGTTAATGTGGCCATTGTTCGAGATTTTTTTGTGACTTGTCATTTCGATTGCTGTTGTCGCAGTTGTTCTTATTGTTGTTGTTGTTGACAAATCGATAAACAGCTCAATTAGCATTTTTGATCTTAAAACGTTTCAAGTGCTGTGCCGCCAAGCCCAGCCAAAGTACGTCCCTCGCCTTCATCCCCCCTTCCTTAACAAGCCAATGGGTTGAGTGGCGTGTGTCAGTTGGCCGCGTCGAGAAGGGGGAAGCGGGAAGGGGGAACGAGAACGCATTGGAAATGGTAATCATAAATCAAAGCATAAAAAATTGAGTTCAATAATAAATTTGTATGCTCGGCCCGCAACGCCACACAATTATGCAAAATGAGCTGTCAAAGTTGGCAATTGACAGTTACAAGTTCGAAAAGTGGATATAAAAGAAAAAGTTGTTAACTCGATTTCGATTTTGAACACTTGTTGCTGCCACAGCGCGTTAAGCAACTCAATAATAAGAATAATAGAATATTAAATGGGAAGTCATACGCTTCTCAGATATACATGCATACTATATGCAGCAAGAATAACAGATAAATAAATAATAAACAATGTGTAATTGAGAATTGGAATTTATTGAATAATATAACAAGAAGTCAACAATAAGTAGGCTTAAATTTAGCTTCAATTAAACATTTCTCAATTAATATTTAACAATTTCATGAACTTCAGGAATATGTTTGTTGGGAGAATCCGCAAGGTTTTTT
This sequence comes from Scaptomyza reducta, assembly GCA_035044485.1. Classification (NCBI taxonomy): domain Eukaryota; kingdom Metazoa; phylum Arthropoda; class Insecta; order Diptera; family Drosophilidae; genus Scaptomyza; species Scaptomyza reducta. Next base: position 410,414 of record JAWNNV010000328.1, read on the forward strand.
TTTATTATTAATTTCTGAAAAATAAAGTATAGTTAGAAATATATTTGTGGGATATATATTTGCTACGTACTTTAGAATCCAAATTATTGCTAGCCATTTATTGAATCGGGTTGTAAAGGACATAATCACCCATATCTGTAAGATAATAACATATATATTTAATTATACAACTAAGTTTGCTGGCTTAAACATACCTTCTTCATCACTAATATCAGCATTATTATTATTTTCACAATTTTCCTTCTGTTCTTTTTCTTCCTTTTTGGGAATGCTTACTTTAGTGCCAGCATCAGAACTCTCTGCGTCTAACTGTGATGTAGAGCACTTCAAGTTATTCTTCAGATTAGTAGTTAGTTTCTTGCGCTCCTGATCCATATTTTTATTTTTTGATATAGTTCGAATTTTTTCAAATTTTATATTTTCGCTTGAGCTGCTTCTCAACGAATGAATAAAATCGTTTGAGAACGACAGTAAGAAAATTTTTACAGATTGTCATTATTTTGTCGAATGTTTCAAAAGCCGCCTCAGAGTTTTCTAAATTCAAGATTTGGTGTTATCGATCCCATGTGTATATCGGAAACGAGAAGAGTTATCGAGCCTAGGGATTAGTCGAGCTTATGTTCCAAATCTGGAGTCTCTAGCTCTTATAGTCTCTGAGGTCGACGTATGAACGTACGGACAGACGGAGAGACGGACATGGATATATCGACTCGGCTATTGATGCTGATCAAAAATATATATACTTTATGGGGTCGGAGATGCATCCTTCTGCCTGTTACATACTTTTGCACAAAACCATTATACCCTTTTTACCGGTATACACATTTTTTCAGGGTATAAAAATCATTGACAGCTAGGAAATGGCAGGCTTAGGAAATCAGATATTACTAAATTACCTACGACAGCCCTGCACAAAACACATAAATGACAACTCAAATGCTTCGAATGCAAAAACAAACTTTAAAAGAATTAAAAATTGCGTAGGAGTTAACATGTTTAGGTAGTTGGTAACGAGGGGCAAATGGAGGAAAACTGCAAAAAGAGCCAAGAAATACCTATTTCAATAATTCAATCACGTGTTATCGAATAATTGAATAAGTCATCGTGTCGAGCGACACAAATTTAATTTCAATATATACGCAGAACGTTTAACGAACGAGCGTCAAAGACATTGCCGATTGAAGTAGCAGCAGCAGCAGCAGCAGCAGCAGCAGCAGCAACAGCAACAGCAACAGCAACATCAGCAGCAGGAGCATTAACCGAGATGCAGAGCAGAATGGGGCGTGTAATGGGTAAGGGAAGGGGCATAGAGACGGAGACGGAACCACTTTACGGCAGGCAAGGCAGTCAGTCGGTCAGTCAGACCGGCATTCAACGTGAGTGATTGTCGCAAAAGCTCAAAGGCAACGACTACAACTCTTCGAATTGTACTGATTTTTATTTATTTTATGTTTGAACTGAAACGTTTATGGAATTCCAAATTAAATGCGACTGCGCCCCGGACTAATGGGAAGACCCCGCCGACACACACACAGATATATAGCCCAGTTATTCCGTATTGCCCAGTCAATTGACAATTGGTGTGGGAAAATTTTTTCGATATTGTCTCATTTCTTCTTTAGTTTTTTTTTGTTTACAAATGGTGAAAGGCGTGGCTAATTTCCATTTGCATGTCCAACTCGAACTTAATCGAATTTTTAATCGTGCCCTTAATCAATCAACTGCTATCAACTTTATTTAGCCTTGCCAAAAAAATAACACTATTTGTGCGATGGAAGACAAGGTAACAAACTTTTTAGAATAACGGCAATGAAAGGAAAACGGCGTATATTCAAATCCCAACTTTATTTTGCTGTTCAATTCTATGACGAAGGATGTTCAGTTTCACATTTGATCTGTTTCAAATTATAATATAACTTTTAGCCTCAGTCATGATAAGTCTCAAACTTGTTATGGATGTATAATCTTACTACGATTGGTTAATTGTATTAAGGAACATTCATATTTAGTTAGATCTAAATGCAGAAACAAATTTGAGATATTAAAGTGAATACATAAAAAATTATTATTAGTATATTTTTATCATATTATTTTTTTATTCTACATATAAAACATATTCCAAAATCTGAAGAGTACAAGATATTATAACTAAATTATTTACAAAAGGGAAATTTCTTTCAGTGTTTGTAACTTAACCATTTTGGCATACTTAAAAGGGGACGCTAACATTCGAATTGAAATATATACTTCATATTATATTTAATCCCAATATGCTTTCTTAATAATTTGATGCTCAAATACTAAGCATAAATATGAGTTAATGTAGAATTGCGGCAACTGCCAATACTTATAAATGTTGAGTGTCAATTGCAATACGGAAATGCGAAACTCGCTGGAATATCCTCACATAAACTGGGTCGATAACTGACCTACAGGACGCTGCGGCATGCAACCAGTCAGTTAGCCTGGCCGCCGACAGTCATTCGTGCAATCAGCCGATCAAGTCGATTGTCCGTACGTCGTCAATCGGTCGTTTGTCTCTTTGGATTCGATAGATATTTGACATACTTGATATTTTTGCGATCGGCTCATTGAACTTGGCGGCCAGAGAAGACTTGTGGAGTGGATTTTCTCATTCACACGCTGCAGTGCCGTGGGAGAAAAATGCGTGAGTTTTGTTTTTGGTTGTTTTTTGTTTGAACGTGTTTTTGGGGGCCGAAAAATTGCGCTGATTGGCTTTGACTTTGGGCCTGGCCTGAGCCACTTGGCCCGAACTTAAACAAATCAATACGAAAACGATGCAAATGGCAAAAGGCATGTCAACAATGCTGGCGAGTAATTGGCAGCGTGCAAAGAGAGAGAGAAACAATCAGCGCGCGATGAGGCCTCACTCTGATGTTGATGATTGCATTTTCCATGTGCCCTTGTATGTGTATATATATGTGTGTGTGTGTGTGCGCGTGTGTGTGTGATTGGGATCGCATCTCAGTTGCCGCCAAAGTGCAGCTAAACATCTGGAGCAGCAGCAATGGCAAATCGCCGCCCAATGCTGTTAACCCAACTGTCCCCAAAGGCAGGTGATCACTGATCTTTGCCGACTCTGCGCACCCAACGCTCAATTGTACCTGTTAACTGCAAGTAGGAGTGAGAGAGAGAGAGAGGATGAGAGAAGTTGGCTTTGATCTGTCACCGCTGACCGCTGCCCGCTGCCCGCTGCCCGCCGCCGCTGCCCACCGCTTGCAGCCTTTACCGCTTCACCAATCGAATCACGGCTGGCGCGCGAGCATCACCAGATAAAATTATTGAAATTACATTGGCAAGACGTCGCGCAAGACGTCGATCAGCTACAAAACTACAGCTGCGAAATCTGGACCTGGCAGGGATCTCTTTGAGCTTACGCGACACGATCACCAACACTTTATAGTCGCAGTTGTTGCTGTTGTTTGTGTTTGGCAGTAAGAAAGAGATCCGGATCCGTTGGAGCAAGCGTTTGCGTTTGCGTCGCGTCGGCAATAATTATCGCTTTTAGTTTCAACTTGGCCTGTCAATGTAATTCCAAAAATGTCGTCAGTGTCGCGTTGTACTTGTGTCAGGGCCACAGCCAGATCCAGACCCGAACCCAAAGCCCAGACACAGTGTGGTACTTCAACTGTTCTGATCGGTACTGTGATTCGATTTTATGCCATGCTTTCGACATTGCTTTTTTTGCCGAGCTCCTCACTCGTTTTTAAAATGTAATCATCATTAAAATATTTATGGTCTATCTCTCGCTCTAACCAACACCAACACAAACAGCAACATCCCGGCAGTTAGTTGGGACAAAACTGTGGACGGCTTGTAATGACCATACATAGCAATTGGTTCTCACGTTCGAAAAGAAGCGCTGCCAATTTGGCGTCATCGTTGTCACAGTTGGCCGACTTGCACTTGTAGTTGAAGTTGGAGTTCGAGTTGGACGGGCTAAGTAAGCGGGGGAATCGAGAATCACAGTCAGCATTGAAGTTATACTCAATTGTCATTGTCATCTGTGTGCCACAAAGTGCGCTACTACTACTTAATTCGTAGTACCTAACTAGACGAGTTGGCAGCTGGCTCACAGATCATTGACCACAGATTAAACTATCAAGACCAAGATGAAGCTCTAAACATAACAAGTCAATAATCAATATATCTGGTTGCTAGTTAATCGTTGACAAGGTTTCAAAGCACATGAACGGAATTATGGGAAGGTGTTTAGACTGAAGCTCAGCTTAAACAAAAATCAAGCTTTAAAGGCTAAAGCTTAGTTGAAGATTTAATAAGCTAACCTAAAAGTAATTCCTCATTTTACATATGCCTTAAAAAATTACTTAATATCTGCGATAAATGCCCAAGTTATGCATTTTAAAAGGAAAATTGTTTAAATAACTATTTGTTAATTAGGTAAGTGGGATTGAAAAACAAATAATATTGATACAAAAAAATGAATACAAAACTCACTTATATATGTATATAGTAAATCAAATTGCTCTGTTACTAATTTATCTAGTCAACTAGCACTTTTTTCTAGTTTCTCTTGCCTTACCACACCTAACAACCCGTTACCTTAGATGCATTGTACTAGCCCTGATGACTTGTTACACTCGCTGGCTCCCTACCCAACATCTTAAATACAGACCCACGTTTAAATGACAACGCTTCGATTTGTCTGCCCGGCGAGGCGTTTCACTGTCATTGCCATTGGCATCGGTCGTCTGGGTTGTACTTGGTCTTGGGACTGACTTGCCATCGTCTGACTTACTGACTTGTCGTCAGATACAAACATATGTATATATATATATATATATATGTATGTGGCATATGTAGTAGCTACAGAAAGCTGTTGCCGCTACTTCTTCATTTTACTTGGTGTTGTTGTTGTGGCTGTTGCTGGTGGCAGCTGTTGTCGTTTATCAATTATGACAAATCTTTGCGCATGCGTGGCCAGCGTCGCAGCTATTTTTATAAACTTTTGTAAAGAGAGTGTTTTGCTGTCCCTTCCTCATTGTAGTATCATATAGTATTGTATGCCCTCCCCCCACCCTCTTCCATCTCCTCAGGCCTATCAGTTCTGTTCGGTTTGGTTCTGTTATGTTCCCTCCATTCGTGTTTCATTTTAATTTGTAATTATTTCTTGAGCGTTTTTTGCTCGTCTTGCGCCGTCTGCTACTTGATTCTGCATCAACTATGACAGCCTATAGCTGCTGCTGCTTCTTCTCCTTCTTGTTGCTTCTTTTTTACACATTATGTTCATTATCATCCTGAATAATTTCAAACGATTTCGTACTTATTATTGTTTCTATTGTTGTCGCTGTCTGTTTTTTCGTTTTTATACCCTTAACCCATTGAAAATGGGTAAAAAGGGTATAATGGATTTGTGCAAAAGTATGTAACAGGCAGAAGGAAGCATCTCCGACCCCATAAAGTATATATATTCTTGATCAGCATCAACAGCCGAGTCGATATAGCCATGTCCGTCTGTCCGTCTGTCCGTCCGTCCGTCTGTCCGTCTGTCCGTCCGTCCGTCCGTCCGTCCGTCCGTATGTATGAACGCGTCGATCTCAGAGACTATAAGAGCTAGAGACTCCAGATTTGGTACATAAGCTCGCCTAATCCCTAGGCAGTACAAGTTTGTTTTAGATTTTCGATAACTTTTCCCGTTTTCGATATACACATGTAATCGATAACAACAAAATCTTCAATTTGAAAAACTTTTTGATGCAGTTTGAAAGATTAGACTAAATAATAAAATTTTATTGAAATCGGTTGAGAAATACTGGAGATATGGAGTATTGGAATTAAGAAGGTATACACACACTCACACATACTTGCAAGCACTGACTGTATACGTAAAGTATAGGGTTCAGGGTGTAGTCTAGTCGGGATTTCTCGATTAGAGCCTTCTTACTTGTTTTTTTTGCCTTCTCGAACTTCATTTGCGCTTCGGTTCGGTGACAAATAAATTAAGTAGCTGAGCGCGAAAAAGCTGCTTGTCCACGTTGGCCATCATTACAACAACAACAACAACAATAACCACTATAACAACTAGATGCAATTAAGAGAAGTTGTCGTTGCAGTTGGGTCTGTGTGCAAAGTTTCTCGACTCGACTCACGTTGTACGAAGAACGCCCCTTTTAAGATTTATTAAATGTTCGGTGATTGGAAGCAGTCAGCGCAAACTGTGGCTCCAACTTCCAGCAATTACTCATAATGGCGGCCAATGTACAATGTACAAATGTGAATACATACATAACTAAGAAAATGGAAGCGGAGTCTTCAATAAAGCAAAACTCAGTATTATTGAATGGCTTCCTTTTAGTATGTCCTATGTCTACACATATGTTTCCATGTCAGACTCGAGCTCCTAAACAGTAAATCAAGACAAAATTGTGAGCAAAAATGGTTTAATACAGTTTATAACATTTATCGACAACATTTTTCAAAGTACAAGGAAACTTCTGTACAAATTTAACATTGTTCCGTTAACGGTTTGGATCACAAATCGTTCAGTTCTTTAGTAAAGACAAACTACTTTAATATTGTAGATGCAAATACATTATAACCCTAAGGATTCAATATCTTATAAATCCTTGCTGAAGTTATTACAATTTTGTCATCGACCCTGCCAACATATATATTTGCATATACATTATTGTCCATTTAAGCATCGACAATTGGATTGGACTATATAGCTACCATTCTATCATTTCAGACATGCATCTAGTACCATAAGTTTTCGCAGGAACCTAAAGGCGAGAGAATTCCTTTGGCTGGCACAGTTTTCATATTTGTTGATTTCTGCTTGTGAAGGAGATCACACAGAGTAGTTATAAGCCAAATCAGTTCCAATCTCACACACGCACATATATAGTAAAGCTGCCCACACACACGGAACGGGGAAGAAACAGACAGCAGCCACTCAATCAGTGGTTGCCCTGCCAACTTAGAGCCAAATCAGCTGCTACTGTGTTGAGCCAACCTCTGGCTGCGATGAGTGCTCGGTCAGCAGTGGCTTAGGTGGTTTAGGTGGTGCTGTGCTGGCTTCAATGGCTTCAAGATGCATCGCAGTTGCCGCTGCGCGTCATTTATTAATTTGGCATATGACAAATTATGCGTTGGCCAGCAATTAAAACTGAAATCAACAGGCAAAACTGTGAGGCTTCCTTCTGTCACAGACATTTCTCTTCTCTGTCTCTCTCTCTCTTTCACACATTTATCGCTGATTTCACACAAAAATTTTGTGCAGGAAACGTACAAATGTTTCCTTTTGTCATCGACCCTGCCAACATATATATTTGCATATACATTATTGTCCATTTAAGCATCGACAATTCGATTGGACTATATAGCTACCATTCTATCATTTCAGACATGCATCTAGTACCATAAGTTTTCCCCGGAACGTATAGGCGACAGAATTCCCATTGGCTGGCACAGCTTTCATATTTGTTGATTTCTGCTTGTGAAGGAGATCACACAGAGTAGTTGTAAGCCGAAAAAGTTCCAACCTCACACACGCACGCACATATATAGTAAAGCTGCCCACACATACGGAACGGGGAAGAAACAGACAGCAGCCACTCAATCAGTGGTTGCCCTGCCAACTTAAAACCAAATCAGCTGCTACTGTGTTGAGCCAACCTCTGGCTGCGATGAGTGCTCGGTCAGCAGTGGCTTAGGTGGTTTAGGTGGTGCTGTGCTGGCTTCAATGGCTTCAAGATGCATCGCAGTTGCCGCTGCGCGTCATTTATTAATTTGGCATATGACAAATTATGCGTTGGCCAGCAATTAGAACTGAAATCAACAGGCAAAACTGTGAGGCTTCCTTCTGTCACAGACATTTCTCTTCTCTGTCTCTCTCTCTCTTTCACACATTTATCGCTGATTTCACACAAAAATTTTGTGCAGGAAACGTACAAATGTTTCCTTCATTCGATCTGGCGTGGACAGTGACAGGGACAGAACGGGGACAGGTGCAGGGTCTGTGGATTTGAAGGACGAGATGCGTCAACAGACGACAAGTGGCACTTTGGCGCATTAAGAAAATCTGTACAAGTGTCACTTTGGCAGCCCGAGCTGGAATTGGAATCGGACTTGCAACTTGCGACTTGGTAAAATCAGCTAGTCGGTATGTAGTTGAGTAGAATTATAACGCCAACGTTGACCAACAACTGCAATTTTACGGCACAACGAGGATTATAAATTTTAGCTTGCTCTCCTCCTCCTACTCCTCCTTCCTCCTTCGTACATCATGGCTATATGGCCCTGGCCGTGTTTAATCACTTTTCATTTAAGCAGCCAGCAGTCAGCAGCAAAAAACTATACATTTTACATACATATATAAATTTATGTATATATATATATATAGTACGTATATTTGAAATTTGTCCAGTCATCGGCATTATTTAATGAGTTGCCAACAGGTTGGTTGCCCCGGCAAGTCGGCCGGCCGATGCCGGGCGAAGTCAACCAGAAAATCAGCAGCAGTTGCAGCCTCCACCACCGTCTGCTGCTGTCCTGCTTCAGTTTCAGCTGCAAGATTTGCTGAGTCAGTGCCGCAAACAGAAGCCAACAGCAGTCGCAGTCGGCGCATCAGTCAGAGTCTGTCATGTCCATGGTCAGAGTGCCAACCCAACCAGCCAGCCTACGCCTGGAGAGTTGTGCTCTTCCTTGTAGCTTGGCAAGCTCCTGACTGACCACCCGCCCGCCTGCCATCCTCCTTGCTAGCCTGCCACAAGAAGTGTCATGTAAATTCAACTTGTTGGGCTTGCTGCCATCGCCAGCGTCGCAGTTGCTGCACTTGACATTGCCACGGCCGCTGCCGCTGCCGATGTCGTTTTGGCCCTCTGCTGCCGCGTGGCAACGTGTTATGTCAATTTGACAGACAAACTGTCGACCGTTTGAAGCATATTCAGCTACTGTCTACTGTTGTTGTTTGGGCCCATCATCATCCACCGATTATGATTTGTTTGAATATTATCCACTACATTTCGGCTTATCACTACAAATCAAACTACAGGGTATGCCAAAAAGCATAATGACTTTTATTGGTTGGTTATCAATGCTTTGCAAATGTAAGAGCTTTTTTGTAAAAGATCTACGAAATGAGGAAACAGTTTTAAGCTTTATCTTATTTCCTGTCACTCACAAAGAGCTCAAAAGGTTGATCACATCGCTTTAAACAGCTTAAAAAGCTTTTACTTTTGAGGTTTTAGGTGTAAACTCAAGTTCGTAAAAGATAATCAAAAGAATCAAACTATACCAAGTAATAAATAAAAAGCGCATTAAAGCTTAGCTTAAAGCTTTCCAGGCAAAAATTACCACTAACTTAAATCGGAAACAAATAAAACTTAAATGATAAAAAAAAAAAAACATATGCCGAATGGAAGCTAAATGCTGTCTTCGGGTCCTTCGGATGCATCGGGTCTTTCGAATCGCTCTGGCCGCAGCTACTTCATCTTGAGGGGCAGACAAAGTGCTACTTCACATGCTTAGAGGCACGCAGATTACACTTGTATGCACACACACTCTGTTTATATATATAAGTGGTACAAAACTATATATAGATAGATACTCATGTTTGAGCCGCCTGGCGTTGGCATCCACAGCATTCAATAAAGAATTTTTGCGATTTTTATCTGTATTCGTTTTCTTTGCATTGCCGCGTCACCCAAATACAAATACAAATACATATTCAAATACGATTACGATTACGAATACGAATGTGAATGTGAGTTGCGAGAATTCGTTTGCCTGTTTGGCCAAAGTGATGTGTTTGTGTGCCCCTTTGCTTAATACTCATAATTGATTAAAAAGAAAATTTCCATGGCATTTATGCGTACCACGCCACTCATATACACAATGTCGAGTTGTTGACAGCCCCCAAGTGAAGTCGAAGAAGGAAGAAGCCACAGGCCGGAGACCACAGGTCTGAACAGACAGGCTGTAGCTGGAGTTTCTTCTTTGGAAGTAGTTGTCGAAATGTTTTTATTTGTTATCGATTAATCGCTTGAATCAACAGCCAGGCAGTCAGTTAGTTGTAGTTGTACAGTGGCAGTTGTCTGTCTGCCTTCCTCTCAGCCTACCTACCTACCTACCACATATCTGTTGTATCTTACAGATACAACGCATTCACAATCGTAAATACACTTATGTGTATCTGTATCTGTATCTGTATCTTTTGCATGCCGGCTTCTTGCTGGAAATGTTGCTGTGTAATTGTTTTGAAGTTTGCCTTTAAGATTTGTGTTAGCAACAGCAACAGCAGCAGGCCCCTCGGCCTCGACGCTGACTCTGATTCTGACTCTTGAATCTCGACTCTCAACTCGACTCCTCCTGCTCACGAGACTCTCACTCAGCCAGGGTGCGGTGTCAGCAATTGTGCATGTGAGTCAAGACGTAGACGGAGAGTTGAGATTTGCGCTGCTGCTGTCAAATACTGATTGATCGATTGTTTGCACACGTTTTTATGAGCTTTCTTCTGTGTAGTGCGCATTTATTGAGTAATTTATTAATTTCAACTGATCGATGAGCCATGTTGCCTGGTGGCAGTTGCCGCTGCTACCATTGCTACCATTGCTACCAATTTATGTTGCTGTTGCTGGCGCTAGTCTTTAATTATCCACGGACCTGCTACACTCGGCGGCTCTGGCTGTGGGAGAGTTCAAATCAAGTTGACTTGAAAGCGTGTCGAAAGCGACAGTTACAGAGCTGTATTCATGAATGACAGAACAAGGTCGCACACACACACAAACACGATTGAGCTTACAAATCTAATAATAGTTATCGATAACTATTGTCAATAGGCGTGTTGAGCAAGGCTGTCGGCTTGCAGCACGAAATATTATTTGAAAGTTCAAGCTTCAAAGTTAGTCACTTTATCAATTGACCCTTTTACTTACGTACTTCTGCGAACTGATTGATTTCTAATGTAGATTTAGTATTCTACGAAGTGTGGCTACCATTTGACACCGTTTTGTTTTGTTCTGCTCTCAGCCGATCCACTTATGTCTTACGTGTCGATTGGCGCACAGATAACAGACAAGTGTTGCAGCCTCATCCACTTTCCCCTTCCACCATCAAGAAGAGTGGTTAAATTTAAACTGCTGCAGTTTCTGGTAGCTTTCAATACCCTAAATAAATGTTGAAGTCGCTCGTTTTAGTGTCAGTGTCTCGCCTCGGGGCGACAATGTCGCACCCGAAACGCCACAGAAACGCGGAAAAAACGTATTAAATACAAATTTCCTGGTAATAAACCAGCCTGTACCATGGGTAACGGGGTAGGGGCGTTGATGGGGGCCAAGAGACTGTTGGTGCCAAATAAAGAAATAAATCTTTACAGCCAAAATGAAAACAAAACAAAAAACAAAAAGTGCGCCCAATGGCCAGACAGAGATAGCTCTATGGATCTGGATATTAAAAAGATCTTACACTGAATGACTAACTGCTGCTGCGGCCATCGACAACCGAAGGCAGCGCATTTCAGTTGTATTTGTTGGCTTTTGCCTGTTTTTTTTTTTTATTATTGTTATTTTTTTTGTGTATTTCTTGTATCAACGTGTAAATCTCGCTCACACCCAGACACACAACCCGGCCAGATGAAATACGGATCATCTCTCCGAGCGGAACACTCAGTTTGAGCCAGCTTAACTTAGCTCGAACTTGAATTTAACTGGAGACAGAATTTTTTATTGGAAATCTGTACGTAGAAGTAATCGTCATCATCTTTTTAATCATCATTATTATAATTATCATTATCATTATATCATTGTGATTGTCATTATCTTCAACAGCAGCCAACGCCGCTTGTTCCTTGTATTTTGGTTTTTTTGATTATTTTTATTATTGTTTTTGTTTTTGTTTTTGTTTCAGATGCATATCTTGAAGCGCGTTGGCAATAAAAATATATATGAGCTGTTGATGACTGCATATAAAAATTATTCGAAAGAGGCACAAAAAATAAAAGTACAAAGAAAACAGCAACAAAACGAAACGAAACGAAAAGAAACCCTCGAGTGCTGTGATATACAGATATATGTCGTGCCTCTGACATTGCCGCATCTGCAACTCAACGCCTTGCAACAGCAAAAGCATCAGCATCAGCAATACAAGCCCATGCAATACAAGCGCCATGACATGAAGCAAGCCATTCGGGAGTGCAAAAATGTATAAATTCGTATATCATATATAACATGCTAACTTTTATCAAAAACTTTCTTATAGAGACTTTGCGAGGGCAACTTGAACCCATTGAAAATGGGTAAAAAGGGTACAATGGTTTAATGCAAGAGTATGTAACAGACAGAAGGAAGCATCTCCGACTGCTTAAAGTATATATATATATTCTTAATCAGCATCAACAACTGAGTATATATAGCCATGCCCCTCTGCCCATTTGTCTGTATGATCGAGTCCAACTCAGATAGTATGACTGATTGAGGCACAATCTCGTAAAAAGTTTGTTTTAATTTATCGATCATTTTTGCAGTTCTTGATAAACAGATGTAATCGATAACAATCAAATCTTGCAACTGGAAAACCGAGCAATTATAAAAATGAAATATTGAAAATATGTTTTTATTGAAATCGATTAAAGTTTAGCCATCAACCATTGGCAGGAATGACCGTACATGTCATCATCAAGAGTTCAGGATATCTTTTAGTCGAAATTTTTTTTTTACTAAAGCCTTATTACTTATTCTATAAGATATTGCTTTATAGTACTTTTTTATAACATACTTATCTATACTATTTACATAGCTTATTGATGGGAAATTTGTACTTAAATTTTAAGAAAATATTGCAATTCTCTGCCATATTTTTTCTCTAAAAATCAAATTCTACATTGATAACGACTTAAAAGTAAGTTCTTCTAATACAGATATTTCGACGACCATAGTTTCTTAGAACATATATATGTATGCTCAAATGTTGGCAAATAATTTAACAACTTGTTATCCTCCGAGGTAATAGTAGTTGGCAATTAGATGTCTCGGCGGAAGGGGGCGTGGTGTTGGTGGTGTTATGGAATGCATTTAATTGCTATAATTTTTCAATTGTAACAAAAGACATCCACAAACGGTCGTCCAGACAATGCAACAAATCACACAAAAGGCAATTGCGACGGCGAATTGTGAATAGCGAATAGTGAATAGTGAATAGTGCATAGTGATTGTAAATGTGCATGCGAATGCAACGAGCCATTCAGCCAGGTGAGCGAGTGCGTACACTTGTGCGTATACATATATGTATGTATGTGTTTGTGTGTGTGTGTGACACAGATTTCCTGAAATCAAATCTAGCAAATCAAACCAAAAACCAAAGCCAAAGGAGCGAAACCAACCGATGCCCAAACTGGTGTCAGCAAAAACTAAATGGCAACGTTTTAAATGCTCTTTAGAGTGGTGTACATTGCGTATAGCGGATGGGGCGGATCGACGGATGGTTGGGCGGCTGGGCGTGGAGATGAGGCTGGTGTCTCTGACAGGCGCCGGAGCGTGCCATCAATATAGCAAACGGCAAACGACGACAAACGCAAAACTTAGGAACGACTGAGTGATTCGACGCGACGCCATCAAACAGAACAGAAAAGTATGGAACCGAATAGAATCGCTGTCGCAGCCAAAGCTTTAGCCTTAGACAAGCATAAAGCTAGAACAGTTACACTTAAAGAAAATATATAAGAAAATGTAGTTTAAAAACCGTTCAAAGATTTGTTTGTCGGATCTAAAGATTTTTACGAGAAATCGTGTACATTGAATTATGTATCTTCATTTTGTTTTGACATTACATATTTCTAATCATCTTTAAAGTTAGTTGTTCTTATCAGTGTACCGATACAGATACACCTATAGCTTAAGTTGTAGCTATAGCCATAGCAATAGTCACAGATACAAGCACAACACACTTATAAATGGGTCGGCCTTGCTGCTGCTTTCGGTGCTGCTGACTGACTTGGTAGTACTAGCTGGGATCTGGGTGTACAATTACCTTAACGCATCGACAATTATACGAATGGTTGGCCGCCCCACAATGGGCTCAAAGCTGCGACGCTGACTGCGAGAGCGGCAGCGATGCCGACGATGGCAGCGGACAACCTATCATGTGCGATATGCGATACGCAACCGTGTGGCATGGCGTGGCAGGGGGCAAAGGCAGAGACAATTGCGCCACAGACGCGTTGCGACTGGGCGCCCAAGAAGATTGTCAGTTATTCAGTCAGACGTTCAGTCGCTCATTTGCTCAGTTCTTCACTTTTGCCATGCCGCCTCAGCTAAGTACCAACAAAAATCACAAGAAAGGAGGCAACAAACAACAACAACAACAACAACAGCAACAACAACAACAGAAAAACCATAACAAAACGCCCCAAAAACACTTTGGCCTGCTGGGCACGGGACATGTGTAAGTTGTATGTGTGTGCGGGTGTACATGTGTCATAAGCAATTTGGGGGCGTTGTGGAAGGTATTGACACTGCCAACAATGACTACGACAACAACAACAGCAACAACAACAACGATAATGTTGATGACGATGTTGGCAACAACGCGACGAACGCATCTTCTTCTGATTGCGGTTTTAATTGTACGGTATGGTACGGTACAGTTTGCTACAGTGGGACAAAGTCATAAGAATTCTTACATAGTTCAGTTTAGAAATATATATATGGTAACTATAGCTTTCAGTCTAAAACTAACTGAAAGTTTTGGATATAAAAAGCTAATTTTTTTTATAATATAGAGCGCGTTCAAAATCCAATATAAGTTTAACCTTTAGTTAGAAACCGATTACAAAAGAGATAAATAATAGTTTAAAGGAAGTTGAATTAATTGAAAATATATAATAAATAAAAGAAAAAAACATAGAGATACATTTTTAGAACCTGACATCGAATTTCAAATATATTTAAAAGTTGAGATGGGGTGGAGTCAAGGTATATAAATGATTTCATCAACTTGTATTTAAGTTTAAAAATTCAATAAAAACAAGTAAGAAGGCTCTAGTCGAGAAATCCCGACTAGACTATATCCTGAACCCTATACTTTACGCATACAGTCAGTGCTTGCAAGTATGTGTGTATGTATGTATGTATACGCGTATAGTGCATACTTTCTTAACTTCAATACTCAATATCTCCAGTGTTTCTTAAGCGATTTCAGATTGTCATTATTTAGTCTAATCTGCATCAATCAAATTCAAGATTTTCTTGTTATCGATCACATGTGAATATCGGAAACGGGAAGAGTTATCGAAAATTGAAAACACACTTGTACTGCGCGGGGATTAGCGAGCTTATGTACCAAATCTGGAGTCTCTAGCTCTTATAGTCTCTGAGATCAACGCGTACATACAACGGACGGACAGACGGACATGGCTATATCGACTCGGTTGTTGATGCTGATCACATATATATATATACTTTATGGATGCTTCCTTCTGCCTGTTACATACTTTTGCACAAAACCATTATACCCTTCTTTCCCATTTTCAATGGGTTTAGGGTATAAAAATTGCACAGAAAATGTTGCAAATTTTAACAAAATCGGCGACTGTTCCCACTGTACACAGAGTTCAGCAGCAATCGTAATAATTTGCGCGGTGCGCTTTCTTTCTTAGCGGGGCTTCACTCTAACCAATCAGCGGGCAACTGACTGACTGCTGTAGGCATACGATAGCAGTTATTTAAAATAATAAAACACATACGTACATATACATAGGTTGGATTAAATTGTATTGAAAAGTATGGTGGGGTGTGCATGTGCGTGTGTAAAAGGATGCAGGCTCTATTTACTTTTTAATTGGCAAAATTAATGCAATGCAATGAAATGAAGCCCATCAATTCAATGTGGAGTGGGTGTGGGTAAGACGGAGACGAGATGACGAGGAGGAGGAGGCCAAAACTAAAACTGAAGCCTGCCTGCAGCAAAAGCTCGGTGTTGGTGCGGCATTGGTTTCGGTGGCATGCCAACGGCACATTGACGCACTCAAGGAGGATTGTTGATATTGCTCTTCGGTTTGTTTTTGTATTTATTTGTTGTTGTTGTTGCTGGCTGTTTTGTGTAATTCTTAGAAATTCAATTTTCAACTCAAAAACCGCCGGCAGCCGATGCCGATGCGCGGCATAAGTTTCTTGCCCCACCCTCTCTCTCTATCTCTCTCTCTACAAGTGATTAAGTGAAAACAACAACAACAACATGAGCGCAACCCCAAAGTTGAAGCACATGCAAAAAAAAAAACAGAGACAAGCTGCTTGGCGGCTTCACGGTTTTGATCCATACGCATACTATAATGATGATCATGACAATCATGAAGAGCCAGCGAATGGCATTGGCATTGCTATTCCCCCACCAGTTATCCCTTCTCCACACACAGAGAGAGAGACAGTCAGTTTTCCAGTCAGTCCGTCACACATATTGAAATAATTATTATCTGCATTCGGAGATCAAAACGCCAAACGAAGCCGAACCAGCCCCAAAGCAGCAGACGAGCAGACTGGCAAGATAGCGGCCTCAATTCCAACGCATCAGCAGCAGCAGCAGCTTCAATTTGAAGGCCATAAAAAATCAACGCATATTGCACACTGTCAAAGTCATCAAGCGAGCATTTTTTTGCAAGCGAACTTTTTTGAATTCGTATCGAAATCAGTTGCAGCAAAAAAAAAACCCTCAAAACCCCCACAATGTGCAGCTCATTAGCAGCCAGAGCAGAGCAGAGACCCTTTGGTCCTGTCCCTGTTCCTGTCGCTGCAAAAGGCAACTGGCAATAAGGGAAGTGATAATCCTTTGACAAAAGGCTGCGACCGACTTGAGAGATTTCGCGCATTTCGGCACACGCAACAACAACCACAACAAAAACAGCAAACACTTTAAAAGGTGAAGCTCAAACTGAGATTTTTGTCTGAGCCTGAAACTCTCTGCCTGCTGCTGCTTATTCCCCCAGGAGTCGAGTCTTTCCTAACAAACACATGACAACAATCCACTCCCCCCGTCCCGACACCGTTTGAATTCGTCAACAATCTTCAGCTGGCGCGTAATGCGACGTGTTTGCCTCAATTCGAGCATATGAAAACGGTTTATTTTGCTCGATTAAGTCGCCCGCTTTTGAATTGCGAATAAAAAAATAAACGAGACCCAAACCAAACCAAAAAGAGAATAAGAAAAGCGAAGGCGATTGTATAAGAATCGCAATTGCGGGGGCGCTTCTTCTTTCGAGGTTTGTCGCACAGGAAGCCGGCAAGGCAAGCGACAGGAAGCAATAAAAATCCAAATTGGATGCCAACTATTGAAAATCGTTTGCCTGCCAATTTCTTTTGAACTGCCACAGCCCAACTCCAGATGACAATAGATTAACGATTAAAGGGCACGCGGCGGAGCAAGAGCGCGGCTAAATAGCTGCCAGGACACAAGAAAACCAAGATTTATGAGCTTAAAAAACGCAACCACAGGGTTAAAGGCTCAAAGGCTCGACGGGATTTTACAATGTTGAAAACTTATCGATAGATTTAGTTCAGTTGTTAGCTATTTGTTGCAAGTTCACGTCTATTTCCGTCGGCTCTCACGCATCAGATCAGTCAAGTCAATGGCCAGATTTCGAAATCTCGATAACTGGCCATGGGCCGTAAAAGTCATGTGATTTACCAGCTAGCTGAAAGATCCGTGCTAGTTACGAGCGAAACAAGTCATAAAACTTTCTCCGATAAACCGATAAGCATCAATGACTACACTCAACAGCTCTGCAGCATTTCGCTCAATGGAACAAATCGAACGTCCCAAATGGCAATAAACAGACCGAACAGGTAGCTAGCCAGCCAGCTTCCCCGACAGTAGCTCAAACCCATAGTTTTATGATGGTCATAAACCAAGCCAAACCAAAGGTTTCAATTACGCCTAGCCGGCCCTGAGACTCAGTCGATAGCATCTAAGCCAAATTCAACTAACTCGGAAACGTTCGACGACGCGACAGTAGCCGAACTTCGAACAAAGACATCATAAAAACCCATTCGGCGGGGTTCATGCTCATAAAATCATGTTTTATGCGCAGATATTTCCAAATCTTGATGTCTTTATTATTTGTTATCCCAAATACATTGCAAGAAGAAAGCGTAAAATCAAGGTACATCACAAATATACAATTTAAAATGGTTACACCTGTACACCGTTTAACTTCTTCAGGGATTGTGGAGGTTAGTTAATATTTTTAATTGGCCACACTGTAGGTCTAATAATCGTATATATTATTAGATGTGCTTATAAGTCTTGAAAATATTGTGTGCAACAACACTTATAACATATATTATATCTTAATTACATTTCTATCAAAATGTAATATTGGTATAATGTACTTTGTTAAGTAGAAGATATATTTAACTAGCATCCAATAAGGAGCAATGTTAATAATGTTTTTCCCAGCACTTTAAGATTCATTATAATTTCAATTACATTTCATTCTATTCCCAAACTTTTCAATTACTTTTTGTTGAATATATACTAAATTGCTTTTATTTGTAATGGCATCCAAAACTGTCTTCTGAGGCGTGCCGCCTACAGACACAGACAGATATAGAGAGAGACGGCAAGAGGGACAAGAGGAACTGGTTGGGAAGCAAGGACCGCAAAGCGACTAACGCCCCACAATATCCAAGGCGACAATATTTATAACTCTGTGTGGCGCGTCTCAATTCATTTGGCTCTATATATGATTATGCCCCGGGTATACCCCGGAATACTCTGCCCCTTCAGGTCTCTACTTATGGCTGGTGCTGCTGCTGCTTGCTGCTTGCCTCTGCCTGAGTGTCTGCCACCTACGTAAGCGTATAATTCGTTTAGCGTCAGCAACAACAACAGCAACAACAACACAGAACTTAATCAGTCACTTTAACACCAAGCAGTTGCCACTTACAACGCACTGCCGAGGCGATCCATCCGCACAATGTTGCAACGAATGTTGAATGCGTGAGCGTTGCAAGAACTCGCAAAACTCGGAAAACTCACAAACTCCAGTGTTGATCGTCTCTGGTCTGGTTTGTTCTGGTCTGCTCTGGCCTGGCCTGGCCTGGATGCCATGGGATAGGATGGGATGTTGGCGCTGTTGCTGCTGCTGCTGCTGCTGCCGCTGCCGCTGCCGTTGCCGTTGCTGCTGTCATGGTCGATATTGCGTTGACACCAAATTTGCATTAAAATGCAATTGCCGCAGTCCGCAGTAGAGGAGTGTGTTGGAGTGGAGAGATCGTAATGCATCTTTAGTGTCTATTGAGTGGTGCATTAGTCATATGTGAAGGTGGCAGACACAAACATAACAAGAACCACCACACAACAACAACATCCAGAACAACTGTCAAACATTAAATACCCTTACAGAGCAGAAGTCGATTCTGAACTTAATAATTAGTTTATTCATTGACCAACCTATTTTTTGGGATCTGAATATCCAATCCCATACAACAGAAGACTTTTTTAAAACAAATACAATATCTGATTTGGCTGATTGATCACCTTAAGATTCTCTATAAACAAGCAACACGATCGAATATGACTTTAATACTGTTCTCTTCTAAAATATTCATAATATACTTGATATATTCGAGATTTGCGACTAAGGAACAATGCAGTTCAGTTATTTATAATGAAAAAAATACCCTGAAAAAAAAAAATCCCATCTAATTAATCAGATAAGATCCCCGATCCCGTTAAGCACTTGACACTAACAGACTATACTTGAGGTAATATAATAATGTCAGGGTAGCAAAAAGCCAAAAAGAAACAAACCAAATCGAGACAACAAGCAAATCAATTAAAGTCGAAACAAACGAAAGCACTCAAAAGCACTT
The DNA here is from genome assembly GCA_035044485.1 of Scaptomyza reducta. NCBI lineage: Eukaryota > Metazoa > Arthropoda > Insecta > Diptera > Drosophilidae > Scaptomyza > Scaptomyza reducta. Next base: position 430,258 of record JAWNNV010000328.1, read on the forward strand.
TGATCTTGTCAACTTTATGATCGCTGCTAAGATCTTTCATTTTCCATATAGTACACGAATACATAGCATCAGACATATGTATTGCTGCACTTGGATCAGGTCAGACTGAACACTGAACACCGAAGACGTCGCGGACATTCCAATTAAAAATAGTTTTGTCACGTCGCGAGTTGCCTGCGACAATTTCTTGATGCCGCCTGTAGCAATAAATTAATTACAAAATTGCCAACTCGGGATGGCTTCTGCTTTTCTGTTCTCTGCTTCTGCTGTTGTTGTAGACAACACTTTATGGCCATGGCTAAAAATCAAATACGCTGTATGCACTGTATGTGGGCGTGGGCCAAACAGCAGGACAAGCTCTCGTCAGGTCTTCTCGTTTCTTTTCATTTTTGGCATACGACTTGAAACTTCATGTGTGTGCGAGTGTGGGCGTAATGTTGACAACAACAACGAAATTGAATTCCATGCGAAAGCACACTTGGTGATAGTTCAGTTCAGCTTAGCCTTTCTCCTCTCTCATATACTGTATAATCTCCTTAACTTTACCCTGGCTACCTGCTGCTCTTGATCTTTGCGCTTCTTTTGGCTCTTCAGCGCCTCGGTAATGTGTCTAGTGTGTGCTTGCCTGTTATTTGTAGACAACTCTGCCAGGCATCAGAGATGCAGTCGCTGCTCAGTCTCAGTCCGCAGCAGCTTTCAATTATTCACACATCATCGAATGATGGCAGCGGGCGAAGAGAGCGAAGGAACAGGAGCTGGAGGTCATGTGAAATTAAAAATTATATATATATATACATGACGTTATTTATTTGCAATTCTGCGTATTGTTTCGTTCATGTCAAATTATTGACCCGCGCCAAGCACTTTGACATGTTTATGCGTTTTCATGACTGAGATGAGCAATTGATAAATCCAGCTCAAAATTATGAATATGCAAAAGTGGCAGACAGACAAACAACAACTGGAAGCCAACAAGAAACACCGCCCGCTGTTTTCTGAGCCAGTAGCTGAGGTGGCTACGGCTTAAGCCGTTTACAGTTTACACGTGAGACCATTAAAAATGTCTGACTGCTATTCAGATATCGTTTTCATGTGGCATTCGTTCGCTTCTGCTTCATTTCAATAAACGAAACTCATGTTTACATTGATTGCGACTTCGAATCAGATTATCCATCGTTTGGGCCACAAATATTATTTATTTGGTTTTGTGTAAATGTAACTTTATAAATATAATAAGCAAAATGATATTTGTGTATTCGAATGACTTTACTGACTGACTGCTATCAACGCACAGCCCAAACAGTAAGGCATTGCGATCGTATTGCTTCGCGAAAGATGAGTGGAAGGTGAACTCTAAGATTCCTTAGCACGCGCTGAATCGAATTGCAGACAAATGTCGAGCTTCATAAACACTTAAAAGTTATTTGAGAAACTATTTATATTTGTATACATATAACTGGATAATTGAATACAAATAAGAATAAACTTTAAGACCAAAAGTTTAGCTTTATATCAAATTTGTTTATGTTCGTAAACCTTAGCTATATTTGGGTACATCGTGTAAACTTGGAAGCACCAATACAGCTGTATGCCACATGGGGCACCCTAGGTATGTGTGAGTGTCTGAAGCATCCAACTGTGCTGCTTGTGGCTTGGCCATTTGTTTGTTATCAGTTACAAGCGATCAATACAGCAGCAATCAATATGGTCAATAAAGTTCGGCTCGAACTGGCCTGGCCAAGCTTCCTGTTCACTCGCTAGGGAGTCACACCGACCAAGTCCAGCTCGGAGATGGAATTGAAGTTGAACAACGAAGACGAACGAAGACGAAGATCTTGCTGCGTGCCCAGTGTGCTGTGGCAACCTCGGCCCGATACAAGGCAACGTGATGTACACTGTTGAAACCTAAGACGCCCAAACTCACAGCTCACAGTTCACAGCTTGCTATGTGTGTTGCAGGCTGGAAGGACAGTCAGACGATGGTCGTCACTGGGCTCATGTTGTCACTGTTGTTGTCGCTTGATCGCAAATTTGCCATGGCAAGCTTGACAACTTGCAACCCGTTGCGGAGGGGTGGGGTGGGATGGGGCACAGAGACACAGGCAGCAGCAGCAGCAGCATCAGCAGCAAGCCGGCACCTTAAACTAATGTTACAAACTTTTTGGCATGTAGCCCAAAGTACGCGACTCCCAAGATCGGAGCCCTGTATGCGATTCAATTCAGTGCTCTGTGTGTATGTGTATGCGTGTGTGTGCGGAGTACCCCCTTTTGGAGACCGAACGGCAAGGCAACTCCACTTGAGGCAGCAGAGTCAACAAATTGGAGATCACGGTTTTCATGTACTACATGCAAATTCATTGCTACTGTTGCTCTCTGCCCAGCTCAGCTCTTGTTGGTGGCTCTGTTTGGAGCTGGCTGGCTGGATGGCTACTGTGTATCTGTGTATTTGTATCTGTATCCATAACCATAAAGTCAGGCAGCAGCAGCCGGAAGAGCGCAACTTAAATAAACAATCCAAACAACAACTGTTGCTGCTGTTGCTGCTGCTGCTGCTGCTGCTGCGGAGTACCAACAGACAACCAGTGAAAAGCTAACCAAAACAGAGAAAAACGCAAACGTAACCAAGCCAACATCAAGTCATTCACAAAAGCAACAAACTGATACCCTACCCGACCAACTTTGGGGCGTAATGCACTTAGCGCCAGGAATCGCAAACTCGTATTCTGACAATAAAATAAAATAAACAAAAAAAATATAAGCATTAACGTTACGAAAAGTATTCGCAAGTAATATTTACAATACACTAACCTCCAATCAAATCACTTATTGGAATCAATGGACTCTATGAGAGTGCACAACTGTAGCTTTGGGATATAAATGCAAAATAGCTTAACTGTTTGATCAGCTTGTCCAACTATCGAGTATTCGTCGCCTTTTTAGGTGCCCCGAGCAACATTTCCCCCCACTGGCGACAGGAAACTATCGTCCCGCTACCCCCGTATCCACCCGCCCCACCGGTTAACAACTTCGGGATAATCGCTGCAGCGCACGTGGCTATCCTGGCTGACAGGCAACAAGGCAAGGTAGTAGCTAGGATTAGAATTGAAATCGGTTGGTTTTCGGTTTTGAGCTTGTAAGACGATGCACGGCCTGGCGCTGCAACAAACAGCATCATGATGTACTAATAGACGATACACAAACTCGCACACACACACACACGCAACGACTTCTGTTTGTGGCGCCATTCCGTGGACGTGGAAAGTTCGCATTTGCATTGATGTGCAACAAACCCTCCCAAAGAAGATATCTAAAAGGTAAATTACCTTCAGATTGACTTATAATATATATATATAATTGTTTTGTGCAAAAGTATGTAACACGACCCCATAAAGTATATATATTCTTGATCAGCATCAACAGCCGAGTCGATATAGCCATGTCCGTCTGTTTGTATGTATGAACGCGACGATCTCAGAGACTATAAGAAGTAGAGACTCCAGATTTGGAACATAAGCTCTCCTAATCCCTAGGCAGTACAAGTTTATTTCAAATTTTCGTTAACTCTTTCCGTTTCCGATATACACATGTGATCGATAACAACAAAATCTTGAATTTGGAAAACTTGCAGACAACGTTTTAAGCATTAGACAAAATAATGACAATCTGTGAAATTTTATTGAAATCGGTTAAGAAACCCCGGAGATATGGAGCATTGAAGTTAAGTCAAGTATGCACTATACGCGTACACACACATGCACTCACACATACTTGCAAGCACTGACTGTAAAGTATAGTATTCAGGATATAGTCTAGTCGCGATTTTTCGACTAGAGCCTTCTTGTTTTTCTTTCGGTTCTCAATAAGCCAAAGCTTAGCTTAATGTTAAAGTTAAACATGCACAAACCAAGACAGCGCCAAATACCGCAATATTCAAAGAAGCGTTTTTGTAAGCCAAAATTAATTTGCACAGACAGTTATAATTGCAGGAGCCTTTCATTGCGATTGACTTACCCGCAAGTTGCTTCCCTATGTGCGTTATTTGTTGTATCTATGAATAAACAATCTGATTTGTTTATATCCAATTTCATGCACAGTTGTGCAACTGCGTGAATGTTGGAGACGTAAACGAAGTTCACTAAGCTGCAGACAATTGCAAATTAAACCGAATTCAATTCTGAGCGTCGACGTTGATCGTTGGACTGCCAACTTGCAATAATTATTACTGACTTAAGGCATGTTTGCATGTGCATTGATAATCGAATCTGTTCGACTTAACGTTCACAAGTGAGTGTCAAATTTGATGATAATCAATAAGTTGAAGATCATAATTAAATGTGAATTATTTATTATGCATTAGAGAGGATAACTTCATTAATTAGCTGACTATGTTAGGGCTTAATCTTCGTTTTAATCACATTGCATATAAAATCAAGCAATCGATTTTAATGGCACTGCATTGCTGACGTCACATTTAAAGTGCAACCCTTTTGCTTAATGTGCATGTTCCCCAAATGTCCCAACAAAATGTGAGTTTCAAAGTGTAAACAAGTGGGTTCGATAAACGAAAATTTGCTCGCAGTAAATCAACATTGAACTGAAAAGTAGTTGCGAACTTTATTTCGCACTTAAAACTTATACAATATATAGATGCATATGCTTTGCCAATATCGGGTCCCATAAACTGTCAACAAATTTGTATGTAAGCCATAAATTCCAGTTGCCAGTTACAATAAAGAACGGCCCGGAAACGCAAAAATGTGTAACAAATAAAAGCAACAACAAACATTTCCTGTGCGAATGGATCTTGCCTTGTTTCAGGTGAAGAGCGTTCTTGTCTTGAGATAAGCCTGACAAATAATTTATATGTATTTTATGTTTTATTTTCGTTCGCTGTTAGAAAATCAAACAATTAACCTCGAACTTGCGCCTTGTTGTTGCTGCCGCTGCCGTTGCCACTGCTTGCTGCCACTGCCACTGCCACTGCCACTGCTGCTGCTGGGCTTACAACATGTTTGAGCCATTCAAATTTCCAATTAATTTTTTTTTTTTTTTTTTATTCTTTGGTTTTAGTGGCAACGTCTACAAACTTCCACGGTACGCTAACAAGAGCCGCTGCGACAGACAGAAACAGAAACGGAAAAGAAAAAAATTGTCACAGCCGCCGTTTACAAATAATTTTTGTTTCTTTCGGCTCTTTAGGGTTTTCAATGGAAACGAAACACATAAAACATGGCCAACAAGCTGGCCAAGCGACCGCCACACAAAATACTATATATAATAAAAATCCACACGCTCACACACACACAGATACATATACGGATGGGCTAAATGTTAGCCCCCGAAAACCGATCCATCCCGCCACCTTCGGATCGCTCAGACAACTTCAAACGGGAGCAATTAAAAATTGCTACGTTTGTTTTCTGTTTGTTTTTATTTGTTTGTTCGGTTTTTGTTTCCCCACACGAACAATTTGTTGAAACACCCAACTAACTGATGCTCTAACTTTCAGTCTGATGTCAACTTATTTCGCATTTTCACTAAGCTGAATGAATACGGATCATCAATTGGGAAATATCAACTCGGCAGCTACAAACACCAAATCCAATAGATACAGTAGTTGTTAGACCTGATGCTCTTGGAACATTATCTTTGGAAACAGAGTAATACGTACTCATTGGAATCTGTGTTTCAATCAATGTAAGTTAAACTATTTCACAACTGATTCAGCATATGAAAACCTATCCAAATGGTTCCTTTTATGGTCAACCGAAATGAACTTTTAATAACTTTTATTGCATTTAAATGGAGATTTTTCTAGTTTCCAACAAGCAAACAAGTTTGTATTGTATTTAAACGAACATCTTTGACTTGTCTCAAATTGCTTGACTAAATTGTTCGACCCCTATAAAACATACTCTCATACATAAATGTTTATATTGAGTTTGCCATATGAACCTTAAGCAAAACTGAAGCATGGCAACAGCTTCGCACTTTTAACACAAAAATAAATATATATTTAACATAATACAAATGCTATTATTACGATTAAAAACTAAAAAGTTTGGACTTATCAAGTGTACACGTATATGAAGTAATCCTCAAATAAGAAACTCTTGCATTAACATATATCTGTTCGACTAACTTAAGTTTTATCCACCGTTGTGTGCCACGTGTGTCCAATGTACGTTGTCCACGTTTGGGCTCATCAGGATGATAATTAAAGTTCATTAGCGACGCTTCAAAGTATCTAATGTAATACGCATGAGGGTTGCTTTTGGTCAGTCGCCTGCTTGTTTTTATTATTAATAAATATTGGTACATAAATTCATAATTATTAGTATTTTTGTGGTTAGCTCTCTCTCTAGATTTCCATATTCCGAACTTATGTTTGTATATATGTATCTGGCCATCTGTTCTGAATTGTCTTTAAGTGTCTTCCCTTAACGTTGCACATACAAACATATACATATATATATGTATATATATATATATATATATATAATTTGGGCAAATATTTTAATTGTTTTTTCGCGCTCGAATATGTTTACAGTCATTTTCACCCACACCTGCTCGGCAAAATCCTTTGGCTCCGTATGTTAGCATTTTATTGCTTGGAAATATTTCAAGGAGTACGCAAAGAAGTTGAAGAAGGAGCCACACTTGAATCTCTATGTATGATAACCATGATAATGATGATGATGGTGATGATGATGGTGATGATGTTGATGATTGTGTAACTGCAACATTCGACTGCATTTTTCTTTTGCCATATTGTCGCCCATGGAAAGAAATGATGGCCCTTGTTAACGATAACAACCCGCAAAAAAATACACACTCCTGCTTAAGAGACGAATGATAGGAGTGGGGGGAGTACTATAAAAAGGACATGTTCCACTTGAAAAATAACAATTTCATTCAATTTTTGATCATTTGCTACCAGAAATGGCAAATCAAAAAGCTATAAAAACCAACACAACACAACGACAAAAGGACCAAGGACCTCAAAATGTTCATTCGTCCTGCCGTATGCCACGTATCAAGTCCACTTCTTAAGCGGTTTCGGGGGCGGTTTTTCCTTTTACTTTTTATACCCTGAATCTGAATTGAAAATGGGTATAAAGGGTATAATGGTTTTGTGCAAATGTATGTAACAGGCAGACGGAAGCATCGACGACCCCATAAAGTATATATATTCTTGATCAGCATCAACGGCCGTATGTATAAACGCGTCGATCTCAGAGACTATAAGAGCTAGAGACTCCAGCTTTGGAACATTTCCGATATACACATGTGATCGATAACAACAAAATCTTGAATTCAGAAATCTTTATGATGCAGTTTGAAACATTAGAATGAAATAATCACAATTTGTGAAACTTTTATTAAAATCGGTTGGGAAACCCCGGAGATATGGAACATTGAAGTTAAGTCAAGTAAGCAGTATACACATACTTGCAAGCACTGACTTTACGCGTAAAGTTTAGGGTTCAGGGTATCGTCTAGTCGGGATTTCTCGACTACCCTTCTTACTTGTTTTTTTTTTTCTTTTTTGTATTCATTCGGTTGCCCAAGGAAAGGGCCTGCTTGGCTTTAAAATTGAAATGACACACGCGTCCCCCACCCTCCCCTGTGTGTGGGTGTGTGTGTGTGTGTGCTCCCGTTTACGTTGCATGTGATTGAGTTCTCGGCCTCGGCTGGCATTTCCAAATCCTGGACGCAAAATTTATGTTGCATAAAATTTTTCAATGAATTTTATACCAGGAATTTGACTTGGTTTGAACATCTTCTGGTTCTGGTTCGGGTTCCTCAATGTCTTAAATTTTTAAATGACTTTCGTCTACGCACGTGGCATATGGAGCGTAAACCATTCGCATTCGCATCCAGATTGAGTTTTGAGCCACCCCACACCACCACAGCAACAACACCACAAACGAACGTTGTCCTCGGATCAAGCAACCACCAAACAGCAGCCGTATCGAAATGTTGGGCTAAACACAGGTCATTGCGATTTAAGGTTTTGGTTTTTTTTTTCGTTCTTTTTTTTTGTTGATGTTTGTTCCTTTGCCCCTGGCTTTGACATCGGTTTCGATTTCCGTTTCACTCTCGCTGTCGGTTAGTTCCCCAAATGGTTGCATGTTGCAATTTATTTGGAAGGCGGTTACACTTGAGATTGCTCCTAGGTGCCAGTGATGTATTATAACAATGTTTCGGACTTTTATTGTTAGCTGTCAATAAGCAATTTCAACTTCCTTTAAGTATGTTGAATTAAAACACCGCAAGACTTAAAACTCTGGGAAATCGCATTATTTGTGAGGAAAAGAATTGATAAAAAGATTGACCACAATCTAAATATAGCCAGAAAGACATTCTAGATAATTATGGCTAGGTTAACAATTGATAAATATTTGTTTTGAGTTGCACAATTTCCAACTGTTAAACGATTAAATACTTAATGCGGAAATATTTCAAATATTTTAAAAATAATAAAGGAACAAAAGTTTGTTTAATAAGCAGATCCGATGCATTATAATCGTTTGAGCTACAGTTATGAAATACTCACCCGCTGATATTTGAAGAACCCTAACTATCTAATATCGAAACAAGTTCAGTTTACTTTAACCCAACTGCATAATAATTATAATTATTTGGGGTTTTTTTTACACAGGTGTGCAGAATAATTTCGAGATGTTAAAAGAACTAAGTCAAAGAGATTTCTTTTTAACGTTGTTTCTAACGCTTCATGTTAACTACTTATGTTCATATTATGCTCAGTTAACAAATGATTTTTGTTATAATCAATAGTATGCTTGGGCAGAACGGATGCTTGATGTAAGTATAAGAAAGAATTATTAATGAAATATTTAATCAACGATTAAATCTTCAGGTTTTGGAATGCATTTCATCAAATTATTGGAAAGCCGCTTTAAAATGGTTACAAATTCAGTATTTGAGAGAAGAAAAAAATAAGAAGAAGCGCTCAGACAAAAGCAGTTTGCTTGCCACCAAATTCGAGGCACAAGACCGACCCACGCAATGCCTATTTGCATTACCATGCAGCATGCAACACGTACACCGGAGTGGTAAAGCCAAACATTGGGGATAATTTTCACAAAATTAATGCTTACAAAATGCAAAAGTCAAAAGAATAACAACAACAACAATAAAGACAAACCAACTCTGGCCATGGACATGAAAATGCAAAATCTAAACGCTTGATTGTTGTCAATACACAACGCGTTGCACAGGCGCACAGAGAGAGAGAGAGAGAGAGACGGAGAGTGAGCGGGAGAGGGAGAAAGGCAGAGACGGCGCTAAGACACGATGCGATCTTCTTTTTTGTGCTTAACTGCGACCATGGGACTAGGATGTTCGAATGTCCAGTTGGATGAAGGCGTTGGAGAGGGGATTGCGTACAATTATTGCATTTTGCTGTTAAACAATGCAAACTTGTTGCACAGACAGACAGAGAGAGAGAGAGAGAGAGAGAGAGAGATAGCGAGGGTGCTTGAGGGGAGCATGTAACGAATTTGTCGCTGTCTGTCGCTCTTTAGCTGCGGCCAGCGAGGTGTGAACAACGGCGGCTGCTAAATTTAGGCAGACACAGACAGAGAGGGAAGAGACGACGTGCAATGGCAGCAGCAGCAAAAGGTGCATTCGACTAAATAAATCAAAAATTTTGGTTGCAATCCGGATGGGACCACCAGCGTCAGATAAACACCAACAACAACACGCACACACACACACACAAAAGAAGTAAAAACCACAACAAAAACAAAGTCAGAAACAACATACAGACAAATGTGTGGCAAAGGGAGCTGTGGCAGGGGTAACCTGTACCTAGGACTGTGCAACCTGCAACCTGCTGCGCATTTTGACTGCTGTGTTAAACGCCTCGATTGTGATTGTGAACGTGGACCGTGGACCTCAACCTAAACATAAACCTCGAACCGGGTTCAAAAAAAATCTCGCATTTATTGTAATTTGATGAGGCCTTTAAAGTTCTTGAGCTCGTAACTCAAGTGCCCCTGGCTGGCTAGCTGGCTACTTGCAACATGCGATGTGGCATTGTTTTTTTTTTCATCGATATCAAATCGATTTTGCTTTAAGATTTCCAACTAATTTGTTGTTCGTTCCCATTGTTAGGAGGGCTACAACACAGGTAAAGGATCTCTCATTAGGCAAGTGAAAGTGCCGCTCTTCTGCTTCTTCCACTTTCGAACTTTACAGTTGTTTGACAGACACGCATGAACAAAAAGAAAAGCAGAAGAAGAAAAAAGGGCGGTCAGACCCATCAACTAACCCAATTGTACCCTAAACACATTCTAAGGCGCTCATCCTCTCTTCTTGCTTGCTTTCTTTCCATTTTGACTTATTGCCAGCGATTTGTCAGCATTGGACATGGGCCAACACGAACTAGCCTGCCCGTACTACATCCATCTATCCAACTATCCAACTATCTATCTATCTATGTTTCTTATACGTTTGAATTCTATGAAAGAGTAATCATTGAATCACTGATTTTCTCAGTTCTTCTAATAACTTTTGTAGCCTGAACGTGACTCGATCGAACTTTTTTTCACTCTTCTCGTTCTCGTTCTCCCCCTCTTTCTCTCTCTCTCTCTCTTCTATACCTCTTTCACTTGTTTATTATCTGTCTACTTAGGTTATGCAATTGACATACTTCATATATATTTTGTACTTTATTGTTAACCATATGACAATTATTTAGATTTACTTTGGCACATTTTGAAATATTTTTCAAAATTTGAATTTTGTTGTTAAATTCGGTTCTAAAAATCCGGTTTGTAGTAAATTGTACAATAATCTTATTTAAAATATTTTGAGTACATATATTATATTTTATATTATATTTTAACATAATTTTAAGTATTTAATTTTTACTTCAAAAGCATTGAATATTAAAACTAATTGTACTAAATCGTAGAAATATTTTGTACAAAATATTTTTAGTTATGGATTTTAATAATGTTGTTAAAACAATGACTCCTAAATCTAGAAAAAAAACTTATTCAAATTAATTTATAATATTTATAAGCTGTTATGATCAAATTAAATCATATAAGTTAGAGTTATTTACTAAAGCTTTATTATCAAACTTTTTTATTCGGTTTGAAAGGCTTTTCAATAGACACATTTAATCTTAAAAACTTCTATAGTCGTCTGATCTTAACTAAATGGTTAAAAAACAAGAAGCTTTTTTCTATATCTACCGATCGATCAAACTGTGACATATCCTTTAGATAGTATTAATATTGTGATTATGATGAAGAATTTATTTTACAGATCTTTATCTTACTGTGCCATCATAATTAGGAACAATAATACAATTGGATACTTTAATTAAGATCTGAAAAAACAAAACTTTTTGTTCTTTGGCGCCAGTTATTGTTTGTTGTTGTTGTTTTTCTTCGATATTGTGGGATCGGTGTTCGGATTATTGTTGGTTGGGGCTTTCTCTGCCCGCTTACTCATTTTATTGCCTTGGGCCAAATAAACAAATAACTTAACGCGCTCTTTTTGTTGTTGTTGTTTGATTTCTTTTGAGCGGGCCCCGAATATTTACCACAGCCTCAATAAATTCTGCAGCGCTGCATTCGGAGCGGCGTCCATTGAAATGTTGCGCGCGCCTCTTGTTTAGACAACAATTTTCATTGTTGACTTTACTTGTTATGTTAATGAGAGCCCAAGCGAACGACCCAGACCAACAACTGAATCCGCCGCGTACGCTCATCTGGATCTTAGTACTTTTTCTTGCGCTCTCGATCATTGGTTGTTGGTGGGCGGGTAGCTTCAGCGATGGGGGGGGGGGGGGGATAGAGCAATGTGCCTGACGCGTGGCGGCGACGCGCCTGTTGACATTCTGTTTGACATTATTGACACACGAGTCAAATAGTACGTCGAGCGATGGCAACAGGAACGAGACAATAATCAACTCTTCGACAAAAACAACAAACAAACAACAGTACGTAGGCTCACAGCAGTCAGCTTGTGAGAGTTAGCTCTGCTCTTATGTAGCAACAAGAACTTTGTCATGATATGCATTCAGTTAATTCACAAACAAGAAGGCGAATAAAAACATTTATGATTGGAGTTTTGATACTTTCCATAAAGTATACCTTTTATTGTGTTGCTAATAATAAATAAACATATACGATTATAAAGGCAGCATGGATCTTCGCTGTGAGCCGCTGCTTATCTGCGATTTGGCAATCGTAACAGTTTTGACAAATCACACACACATACACACACAAACACAAAAGCACATGCCGAGTGACAGAGATGCCGCTATTGTAGAGGCGATTGGACAGCCCAGACCATGGCAAGGGAATAAGGGGGTGGCGGGAAGGAATCGGGTATGGGTACCTGTGTGCAGGGCACGTTGTTGTCGGCCGCTTTGAGCTTTATTTTGATTTCAATCTAAAACACACAAATCGTTCATTCTGCCACCGCGGCCGACGCAGCTGATGCCAGTGACGAACTGCGTCGACTGCGACTGCGCACAGTGGAGCAAAGCTGAGTGCGAGTAGTCGCCCACAGTGCATCCCTTTCCCACCCGTTTGTTGGGACTAGCGGCAGGACCCTGCCCTTGCATTGAATGACATTTTTATGATGCTGACGCGCGCGTTGCCCAACACGAGCCCACAAGAAAAACAACAATAACAACTGCAGCCGAGCGTGTTTCGCATGCATAAATAGCTCACGAAGATGCAGAAGAAGAAGCAACCAGAAGAGAAGAACAAGACAAACCGAACTCCTCTACCTTCTTACAGTGCCGTAAACGAGACGAACTACGGTATAAAGAGAAGGGCGGGGGGAAAGGAGGAATAAGGTGCTTGGCTGATTGAGTTGGCAGATTTGCTAGCCCTTGCTGAACAAAAATAAATACTTAATAATAAGCAAATGTTTAAATGTCAGCATGTATGTAGTTAGGTAGGAATATGTTTACGATCACGTATTTTCGTGGGTATTCAGAACATTTCAAAAGCATCTAGAAGTGGAATTGGAACAGGAACTAGAGCCGAAACCAACAAGAAGTGGAACTGGATGTGGCACAGAAACTAGAACCGAAACCAACAACCAAATGTGCAGAGAATGGGAATCAAATAAATGAAATAAGGCATTTAATTTATTACTTAAAACTTTCCCACTTTAGTTTAAAAACCAATTTCGGACCTCAAATGAAGCCAAATTTTAAATCTATTAGATAATTGCATCATTATTATTTGTGTAGTATTGTTTAAAAATGTTTGCTTTGTCCAAATAGTGTTATTAATAACCAATGCTTTATATACGAAGATCTAAAAAAACTTTTTATTCATATTGCCTGATTTTTGAACGTATTGAAATGAAATTCTGCAAACTTTTTATAGGGTTAAGGATATATGTAAATGAAACACGTAACAAGATTAGTCTCAAAAAGGATTATTTCCACTTTTAACAATTGTATAATAGTAATAATAATACATTAATAATTCGATTGAGATCCACATTCCAATGTGAACTTCAAATGTTGGCGTCTTTGCGGGCCGCTTACAATTGATTTGTCACATGAATTTGGATTTGAAGTGGCCCATTGAACTGGTCAGAGATTTGCCATAGTCAAATCAATGAAACGCGAACTTTCGTTGTTGCTGTTGTTGTTGTTGTTTTGAGCCATTGCAACGGTCTTGCCCAGCGCATTAAGCCCGAGGCAAATCAAATCGCAAACCAAAGTCAAAATGCAAACAGATCTCTTCGCGATCGTGTCACGTACGTTGAATTGGGTTGCTTTTGGCTTTGGCAAGGTGCCGTTGAAGATCGTCATCGTCATCGACATCACATCGAGACATCGGACGATGGATGACGAACGTTTACTAGAACGAATTTTGTTAATTTTTATAGTGATTTCCTAGAACCGAACGAAAAAAACAAAGCTTCAACGGCAATGGCAATGGCAACTGGCAACGTCAACTGGCTCGGAGTTCAACGTTGTTGTTTTCCTTTTCTTTCTTTTCTTTTTCGACTGGCCAGGTAAATCACGAAAAAGTGTCGGCGGACACGCGCCACTAAAAAGGCCAACGAACGTTCCAATCGAATCGAAATGCAAATTATGCAACGCCGCAACGTTCTGACACTGACTGGTCGAGTGTCGATCCTCTAGTCGGTCGGTCGGTCGATCGGTCGGTCGTTGGGTCTTGTCTCTTAAGTTTTAGGTCTGGCCCGCAGTCTGCAGTTAATTTTTAACGACGCAAGATTTGTGCATTCAGGCGCTACAAATTGTTTATTGTAGGCCCCGTGGCCAACACCAACATTCTACATGCAGTTAAAGTGTATTCCCTTTAAGCCCGCTCCAGTCCGCTGACAGTCCGTCATTTCCAAATCAAATTTGCTGTGGTCAGTCCTCAGAATTTTCGGTGCCAGATTGTTTCACTTTATTTTGACAACACATTCAATCACGTGACAATGGACACAACTTGCAATGTCCTGCTTGCTTGCTTACTTATTCGCTCTGCACTGCTTACAGTTGCACGCTTCGTGCCACAAAAGAGCACAGAAAATGTTCAATCCGTTTAGAAAATTGTTATGATTTTCCCACTCAATTAACAGTGGCATAAGAAAAGCTTTACAGTTTTATTTTTCTTAGTATGAAATTGATTTAAACCATTTTTTTAAGTTTCAGATACACTAAGAGATATTTCACAGTTCTGCCCAAAAGTTCTACGGAACTAACTTATGAATTGTCGTATTTTTTATACCCTTAACCCATTGAAAATGGGTAAAAATGGTATAATGGATTTGTGCAAAAGTATGTAACAGGCAGAAGGAAGCATCTCCGACCCCATAAAGAATATATATTATTGATCAGCATCAACAGCCGAGTCGATATAGCCATGTTCGTCTGTCCGTCTGTCCGTCTGTCCGTCTGTCCGTCTGTCCGTCCGTCCGTCCGTCCGTATGTATGAACGCGTCGATCTCAGAGACTATAAGAGCTAGAGACTCCAGATTTGGTTCATAAACTCGCATAGCCCCCGAGCAGTACAAGTTTGTTTTAGATTTTCGATCACTCTTCCCGTTTCCGATATACACATGTAATCGATAACAACAAAATCTTCAACTTAGAAAACTTTTTGATGCAGTTTGAAAGATTAGACTAAATAAAGACAATCTGTGAAAATTTTATTGAAATCGGTTGAGAAACACTGGAGATATGGAGTATTGAAATTAAGAAGGTATGCCCTACACGCGTATGCATACAGACACTCACACATACTTCCAAGCACTGACTGTATGCGTAAATTATAGGGTTAAGGGTATAGTCTAGTCGGGATTTCTCGCGTTGAGCCTTCTTACTTGTTTTACCCTGACCTGGTTCGAGTTATCGATAACTCTTCTCGTTTTCGATATACACATGTGATCGATAACAACAAAATCTTAAATTTGGAAATTTTTAAACGCTTTAGACATTAGACGAAATAATGAGAATGTGTGAAATTTGTATTAAAATCGGTTCAGAAACACCGGAGTTATGGAACAATGAAGTTAAGTCAAGTAAGTATGCAGTATACACATACTTGCAAGCATTCACGGTATCGTCTAGTCGGGATTTGTCGACTTGTTTTACTTTATTGTGTATAAGCAAGAGATCACAAAAGAACAATTGGAAAACGTTCAGTTAACCGATTTAAATATACTCAGGTTCCTGTTCCGGCTTAAGGCCCGAACCGTAAAATTGGACCTCAAATTGCTGAAGCTGCCAGCATTTATTAGCCTTTTTGTGTTGTGCACAATTTGTCGAAATTAATTGAGTTATCGGCTAATAAGCCATTGGGCCCAAAAGACGATGCGTTGCCATCATTAATAATGCTCAAAGCGTTTTGCCACCCCAAAAATAGACACTCAGCCAGGCAGGCAATCATCCAAGTTGGCTCGAAAGAACGACAACCCAGATTTTCAGCCAGTCAGCCAAAAGTATTCATGTATTTATTTGGGGGAGTCCCAGTCTGGCGTGGCGGTGATCGGCGCATTGAACAGATCAATTATCGTCTGTTGGCTTGCCTCCTGCCACGGACACACTGCCACTGCCACATACGGATGCTTCGTTGCCGTCGCCGTTTCCATTGGGGCATATAATCAGGAAGGCATTAACATCGGCATCGACATCGACATCGGCAGCAACAGCCGCGATATATAATTTCGAATTTTTTGGATAAATCACGCAAGGGCAGAAAACGCAGCAAAGGCAACCGGCAGCAATAATCTATCACCTGTCAGCACCTGTCATTCAAGCGTCGCAGTTGCGATTGGCAGACGAACGCCAACACGCATGCAACAAGAACAGCAACAAGCGGCCACATGAGGCTGCCACCAGGTCTGCCACTCGTACACTCAGAAAACATTGCTCCAAATTAGTTATAGCTTAATTAAATTACCAAAAGACAGGCCTTTCTTATAATATTTAAGTTCGAAAATTTCGAAAAATAAGAATAAAATGTCATGAAAATGTGAAAGCAAAAATATTTAAAGATTTCAAAAATTATAGAATTTATAAAATATTTTTAATAAAACATTTTAATGACTAACAACACATAATAATAACATATATTCCTAAAAATGTCAAAGAGCTTTACACTTTTTTTATCTAACTTATTGTAATTTGAAATTATTTTTCCGAGTGTATCCGCACCGATACTGGTGAGAGACTGTGGCACGGCAACGTTCATCTCATTTCTTCGATCGGCAGCAGCAGACGAACGAATCGAAGAGAAGCAACAAAGTAACATGCTGGACGGGGCAGCCATTGAGGCGTCTGTTGCCGCTGTTGCCAGTTGTGCCTCAAGTGTCAGTTTGACATCATTAATCATGCGATTAGTTAAGTGGGTGTTCGTTCGTTTATACAGCATACAGCATCCTCCTCCACAGTTTCGTTTGCCTCATGTTAAATAAGTTCCGAGCTGTTTAATTTGACGTTTGAACGCATGATTGCATTTTCAATTTGACAACTACAAACACACACACACAGCAGCAGCAGTGGCACGCACATTGACACTTGCCCCCGCATCAACGTGCTCACAAAATGCCCTCCTGCCGTGTGGGCCATATTGGAACTTCAGTCCGTGTTGCTCTGCCTGCTGCTGTCAAAATAATCACACGTACAATTAGCATGACGACAAGCTCATCAATTTGTATACTGGCCAAGTAATGGTGCGGGCAAAGAAGTGTGGGGGGCACAGGTAATGAGCAGACAACGTGGCAACATCGAAATTTGGTAAACAAGCTCGCAGACATTTAAACGAACCAAGTATGTGAAGTTATAGATACTTTATTCATGATTTTATCCATTTTTATACCCTTAACCCATTAAAAATGGGTAAAAAGGGTATAATGGATTAGTGCAAAAGTATGTAACAGGCAGAAGGAAGACTCTCCGACCCCATAAAATATATATTCTTGATCAGCATCAACAGTCGATATAGCCATGTCCGCCCGTCCGTCTGTCCGTATATATGAACGCGTCGATCTCAGAGACTATAAGAGCTAGAGACTCCAGATTTGGTACATAAGCTCGCCTTATCCCAGCGCAGTACAAGTTTGTTTTAAATTTTCGATTACTCTTCCCGTTTCCGATATACACATGTGATCGATAACAACAGATAATGCTGAATGGGTTTCATTGGCATTGTTGTCACATTTCATTACCATTAATTTTTGTATTTGTTATGAAAACTGAATATTATTTTTTGCTTTTTGGTTTTTATAAAAATGCTTTAGTTAGAATTTGTTTTTATGCAATATTTACAAAATCAATTAATAAGTCAGTGCACTGTTATTGAGCATATATTGAAGCAAGTGTCGGACATGTATCTATCAAGTACTTCACAGTACTCGGTATCACTTACAAGCATCTGGTGTCAGTTTGATGCAGTCTAACCATTCATTCAGTTGCATGTTCAATGTCTGTACCCCTGTCCCCCCGCCTTGCCACGCACCCTTTCGCTTCAAGCTAAACTAACAACTTCGAACTTGGCAACATTCGGTGGCTGGTCGCCCATCAATTTTGCGCATAGTCATCTAACGTGTGGACCACCAAGCAACAGCAAGCCCCAAGCAACACCTACAACGACACCTCATAGACAACAACTGCCCCCCAGACAGAGAGAGAGAAAGAGCGAGAGAGCGAGATGCTGACCAGAAGAAACAGCAGCTTGAGATTCAGCTTCGGTCCGGGTATCAAGTGTGTAATTAATGTTTTATTAATACAAGCGACAAGCGATCGCTGTAATGGGTAAAGGGATTGGGATACGGATACGGATTGGGGGTTAAAGGAAGAGAGAGAGACAGAGAGAGAGAGAGAGAGGGCAACACGAAGCAGGAGTAAAGTTGAAGCTCAAATACCGACATTCGCGTAGCTAAGATGAACAGCAGTCGAATTGCAATCGATGCAGCCAACAGCGGCAGCAGCAACATCTTCCTGGTCTCTGGGCAAGATTCATATGCACAAAGCCCATAAAATATGTGTCCAGACGTTGCTTCTACTTCTTTTTTGCACAACTTCGAGAGCGAGAGAGAGAGAGTGCGAACTGAGAACTGGGCTCAGTTTCGTGCGCTTAAATGAATTACCAGATTAATGGACAGCATAAATCACATTATCGCTTCGGCTTGTGGCCCCAAAACACACGCAGGCAACGGCATAAAGCGGCCAGGGACGCGCAGGGAGGTGACCAAGGCTGAGGATGTGGATGAGGCGGCCTTTGTGGGCGGCCGACTCTGTGGTGCGTGCGTGTGTGTGTGTGTGCTTGGGTTAATGATGCTGATGCTGGAGTAGCTTTTCCAGAATTTATTGAACCATTGCCTAAAAGTCCATACACACATGCATGCAATGTTGGCGGTGCAGAGGAGGGGCAACCAGAGACACAGGTTCCAACAATGCTGATTCACTCAATAAAATATAAATGCAAAGCGGTCAGACAGAGCAAGCGTAATGGAGGGAGAGAGATGGTGAGAGAGGGATAGATTGAGGGGGAATAGGAGCACTGTGATCGGTACAAAGACAAATCACACCTCCTGCATTTGTTGAACAAAATAAATCTCGTAATGAGTTACGATAAGACGACGATTTCGACAGCTAAACAAATCACCTGCAATTGATCTTGCGTACGCAAATCGCAACGGGACGACAACAACAACGAAGAGGGTTGGATGGGAGACGAGGAGGAGGAGATGGGTACGAACGGATCGCGTCGTGCATAATGCGCTTGAAGAGGAATGCCTGCGATTTCGAATACTGGAGCAGACTGTTGCTCTTGTAGCCTGGTGTGGTGTGGTGTGGTGTGGACAATCAACAACCAAACATGACATTTATTGACTGCATTGCCTGAAAGTATAAATTACGAATGAGTGGATGAACACAACGACGACGACAAAGACGAAGACGATCGTGCCTGAGTGAGATATGGCAACAGACGAGACATACAAAGTTCGAAGCTAACGCCGCAGGACATTGGCCTACTACGATCACTAAACATATAACTCTTTCTTTCATTGCTTCTTTTTTTTTGTGGTTATCACACATTGTCCAATCAGTGCCGACCAATATCGACAAATTGATCAGGCTAAAAAAAGAAAAAACCATAAATATTTACCATAACTTAATAATGCTTACTTTCAACTCCTAACCTCTTCGATCCCACAAACAAAATCTGATTGAAATAGTTTCTTCATTTGTCTAGCTAACTCATATTAAGAGCCGACAGATAGATCCCTCTAAAGAAAAAGGCTAAATTTGCAGACCTGTTTCTAACTACTTACACTCTCTGATCCCTCTATCTCACGCTCTCTATCTCTTTCTTGTCTCCGTTTTTTTTGCAATCGGTTAGCGACAGGTAGTAGCCGAAAGGCAGACCAACCACAGTGGTGTGGACCTGTGCGTGCCGTTTCTTAGTATGTAGCTGGAATATAGTGGATTGTGATAATGATCATGACAGTCTATATAGTCGCTCGAATGCTGCCAAATGACATTTGTCTCGACGCACACACACACACACACATGCATACACTTGACGACCTCTCGCTGCGTTTTTCATGCCTGGTAAAATCAAAACCAGTGGCTAAATTGCAATAATAAGCCAGCTTTATAAATCGACCAAAGTATGACCACAAAAACACAGCAACCACAACAACAACAATGGCAACATTGCGACGACTCTTTTTTCGCTAGGTTATGCGACTATTTGTCTATTGCAAACCCACAGACCGTCCAAGCAACCAACCATCCATCGGTTGGACGGTACGGTATGGTGCGATGCAAGAAACGCCCTCAGTAGGTGGGCGATAGCAACGCCGACTACCGATGCTCACACTCCGATCGAGCAACTTGATGGACGGCTGCAAGCCAGGTGTTGTGAGGCGCACAAGTTGGGGCGCTTAAAATAGGACAGAGTTAGTAACCGAAGTAAAAGGCTGACGCTCATAAATAGCTAAAAAAAATCTTGTTTAATGATTATCAGACTTAATGGTCAGCTACTTTCAGTTCATGTAATCATGGAGACTTTTTACGAAACATTGAAAATTCGAACTTAACTTTTGAAAGCAGCCCAGAAAGCCTTATTGTCAATCATTTTCTATCAATCAAACCGAGATCTTCTCGATACCGAAGCAGTTGCAAAGCTTCTTGAAAGTTCTACGAATTGTGGATACCTATTTTATATCTGTCTGAATTTATTTAGTGCGCCCAAAGATTGGCGCAGAAATCCGCTCCTGGCTGCAGCAACTAGACGTTGCTCTCGCACTATAATACATTTTTGACAGTTTGAAAAAATTGCGAATCATTGTGACCCCTATTGTGTATGCCGTGCGGCTGTGCCACTCTGGCACTCTGCCACTGCCACTGATCAGTGATCATAGAGCAGGCTCCGACTGTGCTCCGACAGAGAAGCTGAGTCGGAGTGGACAGGAAGCTGGGCCGCGTGTTGTGTAACACGAGCCAACAACAAGAACAAGGCACAAGAGAAAACATACTCATATAATGGCACTCTGGTGGGCCCCGGGCACGACGGAGACTTTGTTGGTTTTTAGTTTAAGTAGAATGGGTAAAAGAAGAAGTTGGCTATTGTCGTTGTTGTTGTTCAATAGAATTGTTTGCCAAGAATTATGCTTTATTGATGATGATAATGATGTCCTTGTGGCCGGCTTCTGACCACACCACACAACCACCCAGCGTAAACCACACCAACAACACCAATGATATTCGCGTGTAAGCATGAAAAATTCCCGGAATGCCTTGCAACACAAAGCTCATGTGCCATGTGCCATGTGCCACACGCCTCACTCTTTCTCTCTTTTCTCTTTCTCTCTCTCTCTCTCTCTCTCTTACTCTCTCTCTCTCACTCTCTCTCTTTCTCTCTCTGTGTCTGTCTGCCCTTTGTTTTGTGTTGGTGTCGCATAATAAAAATGCCATAAGTCAATATCAGGAGGCCAGGCCTGGTCTTTGCATCTTCCTCCCCCCGACTCCCCGCCCGTGTCCATAACCCTCTCGCTGGCTCGCGACACTTGCTTAATGAGCTCCGCGAGACCAAAAGATGCAGACATTGTCTTCCGCGCGGGGTCAACTTCACGAGTTCGACGGCAATAATAATGTGCCAATGCGGACGCTTCATTTTGATATGATCAATTAATGCAAAGATCGTTGTTCGAGTCGCTTAGGTTCAGCGAGGCAGGGAGGGAGAGGCAGCTGATCGACGCATGAATTACGATGTGTGTGCGTGTGATGTTTGCTCAGCAGTTAGTTTTAATTGAATGTGACATTTCAATAAATTGATAAGCCCCGACTCTGATGTCTCCTCTCCTGTCTGATCTCTTGGCCAAACGATGATCGTTTCTCTCTCGTGCCTCATACCCGACAACCTCTCCCCCTCCCAGCTCTTCTGCACAACTCCCTGCCCAACTGGAACTTCAGTTCGCTTTTCGTGTTTTAATATGATCAACGGCAGCTCATCAGCATCTTAACTTTGCTTCGGTTCGTTTTCAATTATGGTTATGGTTTTTAATTTCTTTTTTATTTTGTCGCTGTCAATGAGCGTCGCTGATCGCATGGCAAAAGAGCGTGTGAATATGAATACGAATATGAATATGGTATGTGATTATGTGTGTATGAGTGTTTTTTTTCAATTGCAGAGACAACATCATTTAAGTTAATTGAAAGTGCTGGCTTTTTATATACTTACTCATATCATATAGTTCCATCATTATAGTCTCTGAGATCGACGCGTTCATACATACGGACGGACAGACGGACATGGCTATATCGACTCGGCTGTTGATGCTGATCAAGAATATATATGCTTTATGGGGTCGGAGATGCTTCCTTCTGCCTGTAACATACTTTTGTACAAAACCATTATACCCTTTTTACCCATTTTGAGTATAAAAAGATATCCAAAGAACTATTTAGTATTACTTTGGGGATTAATACACTGCAACTTGAGAGGTCCATTATGTTACTTACATCAGACGCAGGTCCTGCACAAAAGCAAATATTTTTAATGTGTCGATGGTTTATAATATCGAAAGAAAGAAACATATTTTTTACAGATGTTTTCTTCGATTCTTTTGTAATGTTTTCCTTAAAATATATAGTTTCAATACTAAAAATATTAATTTTACTTTTATGCCTTGTATTTTACCATTAGCATTAGCTTTAAATCGCTTTTCCTTAGTTTTATTCTGTAATTTTTACAAGCATCTATCCTATATCTAGTTTATGGTTTAAAAATGTTATCGAATTGTAAATATAAGACATATGGATGTACATAGCAATTGACAGAAGGAGAGAGAGTGGGAGAGTGGGAGAGTGGGAGAGTGAGAGAGTGAGAGAGAGACGTAGCCTGGCGCTGTCCCAAAAATAGTATCCAAATAGAGATCGGGTCAGATCTAATGCACGCGATAGTACACTATCTATGTATGAGTGTGTGTACTGCCTGATATCAAGGTGGTCCAAGCTGGGCCCCGGGTGCAATGCGGTCGTGTCGGCTGCAATTTTTATGATTTTTGTTAATTTTTATATGTTTATTTGTTGCGCACTCGTTGTTCTTTGCCGACCGTGCGAGCGGGTGCGAGTGCGACAGAACACGAACGATTGTGTGTGCGAGTGAGAGCCCATCATTAACCCATTAAACTTCCGATTTGCCGACAGCGATAAACGATGCCGACGGCTGTTCTTTGTATGTGTATGTGTGCTCTCTTTAGGTTTTGGTTTTCGGTATTTTCTTTTTTGTAGTTATTTTTTGTTTTTAATGACATATCGTAAAGATTTGTTAAAACGCCGGGCTAAAGATCTTTGAAATGCGCAACGCTTCCTGCGTCCATGGGCTAATTTTGTTGATGCGTGAAAATCTAATGATAGGACTAGAACCAGAGAGAGCGAAAGAGATAGACAGACAGAGGGGGGTCGGAGAAAAAAAGCTTTGAATGGTAATTGAATTGAAAGTGGGCCACCCAACTTGACCGAATGCAAATTGACCAAATATAATTTCGCTATAAATTATGGGCCGCAAAATTGTAAAACCTCAAAATATTGGAACGTGTTCGAATTGTTATTGCTGTGGTTGTGTTGTTGGCCCACCCGAGCGCAGCTTTAGATGCAAAAACAAACAAAGATAATCAATTTTTTGCTGTATTTTGTTATGGCCACGACTTTTGCAAGCATTTTGCAAGCGTTTTGCGGCGTTTTGCGGCGTTTTGCTCGCGTTTTTGATTGAAAATTGCAAATAAATTGTATAAGCGTCATCTACTTGCACAAGATGCAAAACCGAGCATACATACAGGTAGGTATAACTTCTCCGGTGGGACTGTCCAACTACACGTCCAGCAATCAGTCAGAACTCCAACAACTCGCCAACAACTCGGGCAATTGAGCAATTTAGTGAGGGGAGATGATGAAGACGAAGACGACGCATAATTGTGCCACGTTCGCGTTTAATGCTTGCCTCTAAGGTGGGGCTTACGGTCTTTTTGTTTCTCTGGGCATCGTCTGGCTCATTTCGGTAGCCGATGGGAAACCGCAGAGTATCGTGATTCTGTGGCATTCTGCATTTTTCATCATTGTAGATTTTATTTACTTACATATTATGTGTTATTATTATTATTATTTCTGTTGTTTGTTTGTTTTCTTTTTCTTTGCTTTTCTTTCTGGAAACTTGGCGCCAGTGCTCAGTTATTATGATCGCTACCGGTCTTGGGGTCTGCGGGCATTTGATGTTTAATGTTGAATGTTAGGTGTTGACTGTTAGCTGTTTGTCTGTTGTTGCGCCAGTTCAAAGATCGTTCCACTTTTGCTGCCCGCTAGCCTAGTCAATTTGTTAGTGGGTCCAGATGCTTTATTAAATTAAATGTTACAACAACAAGATATACATTTTCGGCATTTGTGAGCTGTTTTTTGTTTTAATGGTGAAAAGGTGAAAAGTTGTTAGTTGCTTGGGGAAAGCTTTTTAACTTACTTGAAATGATCTCAGGATCTGAACTCAAGTTTCTCTGGGACCAACTTGATGTGTTAACCTTAGAAATATGCCAAAACCTGACAGAAAAATTAATCAAATATAATAATAAACATAAATTTATACAACATTTTAATGCAATTAGCGGGAAAATGGGAAACTGGTCAGCACTCTAAATTGAATATTTATTACATTATTAGCGCACGTTCTGTTTAACATTTACAGTTCGTTACATATGCTCGAAACAAAGTATATACCAATCCCAATTCCTTGTAGACATGGCCATGCCCATTGGGCTTTATTGAGCCAGTATTATCCGCTGGTCATTAAGGGCCAAAAATAGTGCGGCTCAGGGCTTGGCTTCTTTACTCCCCACTCTCCAATCTCTCTCTCTCCTTTCTCTCTCTCTTTTGGCCTGGCTTATCAATCGCTTTGTATCTATGTCATCTTTTTTCAGCTGCCTGCTTATTGTTGTTGTCATCAGATCATTTGTTGTTGTTCTTGTTGTTGTTGTGCACGCTCGCTTCTAGTTAAAACTTATTGGCTGACTCCGTCTCTCTCGACGCGGTGCGGTTCTGTTCGGTTCGGTTCGCACAGCTACGTGATCACCCATAAAGGTGTAATAATTTTTATTAAGTTCACTTTTGATGCTTCTTTCCCATTCTCCCTTTCTCTCTCTCTCTCTCTCTCTGCCTCTCTCAGCCTTATGACTTATGCGTGCGTTGCATTTGTACAGATGACAACGATGGGAATCTTTACGCAGAATTTCTGTCTCTCCGACTCTGACTTCAATTTCAACTTCAACTTCAAGCTAAGCTGATGCTGCTGTTGCTGTTGAAGCTTTGGCGACATGTTGTTGTTGTCGCTGTTGGCACGTGGCGGCATTTTTTGTTGTCTCGATGGTTTGGCTATCGATTTGACTCCATGTTTACCAACTCCAACTCGCAAGTCGCGATCAACGTGGCAGCGATAACCTCGACTTGCTCAACTTTTTACTCAATAAACAACGCAAAGTAAAACGCATAAAGTTTCGTCAAGCGTTGAGCAAAATATCGTTCAATACTGGTATATATATATATATATATAATTTGTTTTCATTGTTGTGAATCACAGTTGAAATCTCCGAAAGACTGCTTTTCGAATTCAGAAGACAAAGACCACGGCCTCAAAAGTATATGATGCAATGAAATATATATATTCTCGATCAGCCGAGTCGGCTTACCCATTTCCGTCTTGAAACAGAAGTTCTTCCATAGGCAGTTCGATTCTGTTTCAAGTTATCGATAACGTTTCCCATTTTCGATGTACACTTGCTATCGTTATCAAAAAGATTTTCACTTGCTGTAACAGATTCGGAGTATCTCACTTTCGTTCTTTACTCGTTTTGCTTATATTCGGAGCACATGATTATTAACGTTCTTAACGTAGGTTCCTAGATGAAACAAAACTCTATAAGGTTTTTATTTTAGAGGTCTTTAAGATTATTGTATTTTCCATTTCCTCTGACCTACATTATCTTGTAAATATATGTTCCCAACTAACTTATAAACGGATAAGCTCGGCTAGCAATATCGTTCTCAATTCTTAACATGAACACAATAACAGCTACAACAACTGGCAACATGAATAACGCACAACGTCAACTTAACCCCATTTAACACTTGTACTAGTATGCAAAGGAGTTCACCCCCGCACCACTCCGAACCTTACCGCAGACACAAGTTTAGGCTGTAATATAAAAAAGGGGGTTGCTTGTTATCACCATTCAATAAAAAATAGAATGCACATGACCAATTGGTGGTAACAGCTCTCATGAAGTTGTTGGCCAAGTCAAGTTGTTGTTGTTGGTGTGTTTACGAGCGCTAGAAAAATGACTTCAATTAACTGTTGGGCTGACCAGTGACTAACCAAAATGGTCGGACCGCTCGGACAGGACACGCAAACACACACACACATTAGATTAAAGGGGTTGATCGCATTGGATTGAGTTGAAAATCGAAGCGAGGGCGCCATCTAGTGCCCAATGATAGAACTACGGCGACACTTAAACTAAAACCATATATGTGTGTGTGTTTGTGTGTGTGGCTTATCGATTCGCATAAATTAATTTTCATTTAAAACGAATACGAATACAACGACTAAAGTCAACGACGCCTCAGAGGCAACAACAACAACAGCAAAAGGTAACGATAATGGGCAGGTACATAGCTACACACACACATATTAATATATAGCGCCAATATATGATGAAAGCGTTGCCGTATCTTTTGCCTTCTGCCCGTCGCACATTGCATGTGAAAACTCATTCATTACTTTTGTTAAAAAGGCCAAATTTAACGGCGACGGGCAACAACGACAACAAGAACAACAAAGCTTTAACAGTGGGTCCAACTTAGCCACGAATATAGCTGCATATATAGTTTATCACTTGGTTACAATCGATTTAAATCGATCACTGATTAATTGAATGTTTTTATCAATTGTCCAAGTAATAGTTCAATTAATGCCTGAACAAAACTCCATCTTGGTACATTTTGTTCCTCCTTCCACTATAAACACAAAATACTTTAAACAAAATCAAATTAATGTTCATGGGGCACTTATAAGTGCTTTATTTATTACATAATATTTGTATAGGCAGCTTGTCAGGCATAGGCGTGTATATAACAAATGTATAGGTCGCAAGCAATGTGAAAGAGTTAAGAGTTAAACAAGAACAGTAAATGGATATGGATAGCTGAGTGATTGATTACTGGGATAACGGCTTATTCATGGCCTCACGAATGCTCTGGACCATTTCCTTGCGAACGTTGTCCGGCATTAAGGCAAGAGTATTCTGAGCGATCTCTACCCCAAGGTGTACATGGTGTATGTTATTTACTCCTCGTTCTTTGATTGTGTCATGTAAAATTTTAACAACTTTGTCGCTCCAACCACAATCATCTAGGCGCTGTTCCAACAGCATTAATAGTTCGACACTATCATCTTCAGTAAGTGATGACTTTTTATAAACATCTACTCCGCGGTTTTCATCAGTTGGGCTTAAAAGCAGTTACTAGAATATAATACTTAAATACCTAAGATATAATACTCACCTTTCCACCGATTCGATAAGATCTGTGTTGGTATTCTCGTTTGTTTCCAGTTTATCTGCCATTATTGATTTTCAAGATAATTTTCGGTTGTTGTTTATTTTAATATTAAAATTGAAGTAAAACTTTCAGCGCAATTTCAAAGCCAACTTTTATATTCGTAGGAATTAGTTTAAAAAGTGTGTGTAAAATCATTTCCTTAACGTATAATTTATCTATTTATGTATTTAGAACTTAGAAAGGTTTCTCGAAATTTATTTTGGGAAACTTTGCAAATACACGAGACAATATAGTGGATCAGGTTGCATTACATAATACAAAAGTCGACTAATGGAATCACATGTCAGTTACACATTGCCCCAGCTGGGGTATAGCGAAGTCGGGGATATCTCTCCCTCGCTAAACATATGCCCGACCATACATCAAGGTACTATCAGCGATCTTTTTTGCATTTCAGAGGCGCCATTGAGGGTAAGTCTTATGTGATTTTTTACACAAAACTTGTTGCAATTGCGATTGGCGATCGGATTTGATGATCGTTCGTTGGGCACCACCCCAACGTGCAACAGCAGCAACAAAGTGCAACAATAGCGAAAAAGTCAAACAAAACGCGAATGAAAATTAAATTCAAATTGGAATCGGAAATGGAAATGAAAACTGCGAATACGAATGCGAGTGCGAGTGCGAGTGGGAGTGAAAATGGTACAAGGTAACAGGCTGATGATGGAAAAATGGGAAAGATTGTAAGAAGGAAACCGTCACATGCGAAAACAAAAGACGTCGCGAGTTTGT
Source organism: Scaptomyza reducta (assembly GCA_035044485.1). Lineage (NCBI taxonomy): Eukaryota > Metazoa > Arthropoda > Insecta > Diptera > Drosophilidae > Scaptomyza > Scaptomyza reducta. The sequence goes on from JAWNNV010000328.1 coordinate 458,630, forward strand.
TACGTTGAGCGATCATCAACAACAACAACAACACATGAGTGTATGTATTATACAGGTATATAGTATGTGTACATACGTGTGTTATGTGTGTGGAGTCAAGTGTGGTAAGGTCTTTTTGCAGAGCTTCAGTAGTTCCCTCATTTGATGTTGTCTATTGTGTGGGACCTTCCTTCCCCTATACATATAAGCACGTCTCTTCACACACACACACGCACACCTCTCTCTCTTTTGTGTGCTGTCTCTGTCTGACTGATAGATAGCTCTTGTATGTATGTATTTATGTATGTAACAGGAGACATGCTCTACTGAACATGAGGTTCGATTAAATGTTAATGTTGGTTAACTTTGGGGTTTTCCTTTGGCTTGTTGTACTTTTTATTATTATTTTTTTATTGTCTTTCTTTCTCTCTCTCTCTCTCTCCCTCTCTCTTTCTCTGATTCGTTGGTTGTGTGTGCAGTTTTAAACGTGTATGTGTGTGTGTGTTGGTGTGCATCTATTTAACAACCAAAACTTGTCTATGTTCACACATAAAAATCGCATACATATCGAATGGGGTCTGCAAGAGTCGAGCTGTTGAGGTTAGGTTTTGTTGCAGGGGGGTTGTTGCTGCTTGGTTGGTTGGCGCGCTCAAACGTAATGAACTACGCTTCTTCTTTAAGTTTAAATCGGAGCAAAGTGTCTGTACATTCGTCTCTCTGTTTGTGTGTGTGTGTGTATCTTTCTGGCGCATTGCGTAGCGCGCACTGCGCAGTCGTAACAGCAGCAGCAGCATTAGCATGCCATCTCTGTTTAACGCCCACACAGCGAAGTGTGCGAGAGCAATGCGAATGCTTTTCGGCTGCGCTTTTTGTTTTGGCTGGCAGATTGTCGCTACTGCTGCTCCGTCTTCGTCTTCTCCTTCTCCTGCGTCTGCTGGTGGTGCTGCTGGCAGGTGTTTGGGTGCTCGTCTCGTTTTTGAACTCAAAGTCAAGTCATTGTTGTTGTTGGTATTATTGTTATTGTTGTTTGTCTTTTGCACTTCACTTCACTTGAATTTTGCATCGCTTGGATGCTTCTTCTCTTTTACGCTTAGCTCAGGCTCAAACTCGGTTCAGTTCAACTTGGTTTGCTTTGGTGCTTTTGGTTTGTTTTTTGGTATTTTTGAAACCAATGCGAGAGCAGGTCGTAAATTTCTTTGGGGCCCGCCAAGTTGTTGTTGTTGTTGCCTATTAAAGTGCGATTTGTTTAATGATTTACCACAATTCGCTGTATAAATTTTCCATTTGAAATTACCTACATGCGAGACGGCATGAAACGGAGTTACTGAAGTAACCCAGGGCAGAGCTTCACTTGAGTTTTAGGAGTTTTGGAAATGCGCATGAAAATTAAGTGTTTTATTATGCAAAAACAAAAAGAAAAATGATAAAAAAAAACCCAAACTACAAAACTAAAAACAATAACAAAGATTGCGGCCAATGCGCTGATTGCGCATTGAGTGAGCGAGAGAGAAAGAGAGATAGATGGAGACAGAGAGATCCCAAACGTAACTGCGCACCCATCTGCCCCACCTACCGCCCACCCAAGACAACTGAACAACAAACCTTCAAGCCTCTGAGCCAACTGAGTTACGCTGTTGGCTTTTGTTTGAACTTTTGCAGCGTTTTAAATTCCACTTCAGTTAGTTGGTAATATTAGTGGCTTTAATTAATGGTCTACTTGACTAGCCACATCTGCATACACGTCTGTATGTGTATGTGTATGCTTGCAAGTCTTACTAATCTATGGTTACAAGAGAAACTGCCAGCTCACATACTTTGATCAAAACTTAAGTCAGCGATAGAATTTTGCAATCGATTTTTGCTATTTGAATCTGTTTTTGCTCTTTAATCGATTGATGCTACAGCACAAGGAAACATGAAAGCTTTAAACAAGTAACAGTACAGTCAGTGATTGCAAGTATGTTTGAGTGGGTGTACGCGTATAGTGCATACTTTCTTAATTTCAATGCTCCATATCTCCGGTGTGTCTCAACCGATTTTAAAAAAATCTTCACAAATTGTCAATATTTAGTCTAACGTTTCAAACTGCATCATAAAGATTTCTGAATACATGATTTTTATGTTATCGATCATATGTGTATATCGAAAACGGAAAGAGTTATCGAAAATTTAAAACACAATTGTACTGCCTAGGGATTAGGGAGCTTATGTTCAAAATCTGTAGTCTTTAGCTCTTATAGACTCTGAGATCGACTCGTTCATATATACGGACAGACGGGCATGGCTATATCGACTCGACTGTTGATTCTGATCAAGAATATATATACTTTATGGGGTCGGAGATGTTTCCTTCTGCCTGTTACATACTTTGCACAAAACCATTATACACTTTTTACCCATTTTCAACAAATAAGTTCGTTCATTTGTATTTAGTTCATTCAGCTTGGTCAAGAAGCTGGTTCAGTTCATCAGATCCTTGAACTAAGTCATTAAGTTCGCTCCAAAGACCCCAATGAATCGAGAATAATGGTTGTTCGTTCACTTTACTGATTATTTCTATTAAACTTATTATTAACAATAATATAATACAACTCTATATACTCACAGTATATCTTCAGGTTGTACACATCACCATTGAAAATGAAGTTTAAAAGTAAGTATCAACTAACAGCTTAAAATGACTTCCTAGACAATGGTCAATCAGTCAATGCCCCAATCCCTTGGATTGGATCCCAGACCCATTTTAAGAGCTATGCCAATTGCCGCCATTTACCAAACACATTACACGATGCGAGCAACCCAAACAACGCCAATCTAAGTATATAGCCAAAGACGACGACAACCGAACCAGACGATACACACACATATATAGAAACGTATATCTGTGTGTGTGGTATGTACTATGGCGCTTGCCTCAAGAGGTGGCAATCAAAGAACCGAACTAGCAACAGCAACAACTAATAATTCAAATTGTAACACATGCGACGCGGTGCGAAAGAGATAGGACTATTTGCAGCTGGCTTGTTAAGGTTCGGGGGAGTTACGAGAGAATTGCAGAGACTTCTCAGACTAGAGTCTACTTATGCTTCTTCTTCTCTTTCTCTGTCTCTCTTCTGGGGCCGTCATCATTTTTTGCCACTGATTTATGCCCGAAGGCATAATGACTGGAAGCAATGGAGTATGCATTACATACTACTACTACACTACAAGTCCACGGCAATGGGGAATCGAGAATAGCGAAATGAAGAATGCCAAATGGAGAACTGTGGGCTAGGGAACGGTACGGTGGGGGTAAAACGTATTGGTGGTTATGGGCCATACATCAAGGAAGCCGTAGACGCGAACGGCGATTCGCGTGATAGAACAATGTAAAAATTATGAACGTGTAAAATATGGGCAAAAAATGCTGCTGCCGTCTTTCAAGCCATGCATATGCATGTGTGTGTGCGAGAAGGGAGAGCAGGGGCAATCTGGATGCATTATATAACCATAACCAATAACTGATAAACACAATTCCATTCGAATACTGGGTATTTGGATTGGTTTCTTCATTGGGATTGAAGATTAAAGCGTTTAATCCGACTCTCAAATAATAGTAGGTTCTAAGTTCTTGGCTTGAGTGTTTGAATTGCAAGTGAACTGAAATGTTGACATTATGCTAAAAGTTTGCATAAACAATCTGAAAAATAGTTGAAGAGCTAATAAGAACCAACTGGAAGTTTAAGTTTTTTAATGATTTAAAAGTACACATGACCTTAAAAAAAAATTAACTCCCGTTCCCACCTGTTTTCCCTCTCTCTCTCTCTCTCCCACTCGCTCTGTCTCTATCTGTGTGCTTATAATGTATAATAAAAAGAAATCCGACTAAGTGACAGCCAATGGAAAGTAACCCAGAACAATGGGTCATAGATCAAGTTTTAATGTGTGTGTGGTGGACTGACTCTCCAACATCGTTTCTTCGGCCGTACAATGAACTTTCAATACAAGTTGCTAACCGTTCCCATAATCCAAAAAGCCAACAAACAAAATCGTCTCCAGTGTGCCTGGTTTTCGGTGTGTTTGTTTTGTAAGTATGTTTTTTTTTCGGAAAGAGCGTTACCCAATTTTTGAGTCCAATTCCCAAATGATACCTTGTATTCTGTATAGCAAAAGCTTCTGCTTCTTCGGTTTTTTTTTGTTAATAATTTCTTGATGTTGTTGCTGTTTTATGACGACGTCGACGGCGCGTCTTTTGATTGGTTCAACGTATGAGCGTCTTATATATATATATATATATATATGTGTTTTTAACGAGCTCTGATTTTGTGTGTTGTTGTTGCCGCCACGTTTATCGCCATTGCGATCAGCGAGTGGGGCAGAGCCGTCAGTCAGGCTATAATAATTTTTTTTATGGCTTCTATATAATAATTCACCTATACGTTGACGCGACGCAATTAGCTTGCCTAGTTTCCATAGATTCATAGAAGCCCCAGGCCAACTTTGTTTCAGTGCGTGGTCGTTGTGAATGCCGCCTCAAAAATCGCACACACATACACACACACACACTGAGAACAACAACATCAACGCTGAGAACAACGTGACTGCGATGCTCAGCGCAAGATTAGCGCAAAAGCATTCGAAATGCCAGAGACTCGTATATCATCTGGAAAGGTTTGGCTTAGCTTCGCTTTGGCTTTCGGTTGGGTTTGGTTAGGGGTTTTGAGGGGGGTGGTGTGGTGTGGAGCGGTAAGCCAGGAATCTGCACAAAGATGGCGAATAAAATCATAATTCTCTAAGGATGTCGAGCAGTTGTAGTTGTGCGCGCATCTGATCTGTCAGCTCGATAATTCTGCCACGCCAACTAATGAAGATCTCTCTCTCTCACTCTCGCTCGATCTCTCTGTGGTGTGTGTGTGTCTGTGTTTGGGACCATGGGAAACTTTCCTGCCACATCATCATGAATGACCACTTGAACTGAAGTAAGTAGCAGCTGCTTGTAGAATGACTTTATTCGCTAGACCGCGATCAACATTTTTTACATTTGAAACAACGTTCGATCGATCGAGCCATCTATGCATCGATTGATGCATCGCTGACCCCTGCCCCTGCCCCTGCCCCTTCCTTCTGCCCGTACTTCCCTAACAACACATAACTTCCTAATTACATGACACGACCGCAATCGCGCAGGTCAGGAACAATCGCACCTGTAGCTCAGGGTACAAAACAAGCGCGCGCCATTTACTCATCCAGCGAATGGAGGGGGTGTTGGGTTTCCTAGTTCGTGGCGGCTACGCTGGCATTTTAATTGAAATTGTTTGTGTTTTTGGCGTTTGTTGCGCTTGATTGATTTAGATCGAGGCGCTGAAGACCCGCAGCAGCAACAAATGCGCCCCTAACAACCACCACCACAGAAACAGAGACAGCGAAAGAGAGAGAGGGAGTGGTGCAGCCTGTACTGTGTACACCTGCCTGCCTGATCACTAGCTGACTTCGAATTGAACTGACAGTCGCGTAATGAAATTCCAAACGGCGTGCGGCATGCAATGGAATACGATCCACTCAGTGGACTCTCGCTGCACACCCTTCGGCCATGGCCATGACCCTCGCCCTCACTGTGCTACTTGTGGCAGTAGCTAGCAGTAGTAGACGATAGTGGAAGTTCCCTATTTCCCTATTTAACAGTCAACAGTTCTCCCCTCCTCCTCCTTCGCCCCGCGACGTTGCCTCACACACTCGCCGCGATCTTGTCCGTTGATCTTTTTGGTGCATTGGCTAAGTTAATTGGTTGTAAAACAATTTTTCGAATTAACATAAAAATGTTTCATTGGAAAAAATATTGCAGACACAATTAACATTTTACTCGCTGCTTCGAGTGGGACTTCGATATTGCGATATGCGGGCACTCAGACAGAGAGAGAGAGAGACATGGTGAAAATGAGGGAGCGGGATGTTCGTACAAGTAGGAAAGCGAACTTAGTTCGATTGTAATAAGCAAGTTAATATATAGACAAGATGATTTTTTACTTATTTCTCTCAATCGAGATCATTATTCTCTGACGATTGTTCTTCATCATGTCTCTATGGATAAACCCTTTTATCCTTGAGGGTTGTTAGCCTAAGCAAATAAAAATCCTCGAGGGAAAAGACCCATTTCGATACATTTGTGATTGGCATTGTTATCGTCACCGAATTCGTCACATTTGCTAATGTGTGATATTCAATGTACCGCAACGGACAGCCACAAAAAAAAAGTGAAAAAAACTAAACTAGAAAAACTAACACTAAAATATAAAAACAGAACCCAACCAGCTGAACAATTGAATTGTTTTGGTTGCATCTAACCAGACACCCGCAAAACACCCGCAAGACCATTCAACCATACACTGTCCGCAGTCGGTTGCCGGTTGGCAGCCGCGACCCGCGCCCAAACGAATGCAAATTGAATGAAATGCTAATGGAAATGAGTGCGAGTACGAGTACATTGAATGCAGGCTGCGCACAGACGCACGACCCGCGCAAATAAAGACAATGAAGGCAACTTTTATTGGTTCCATTCGATGATCAGACTCAGGCCAAACTCAACGCGACTCAACGCAAGTGAGGGCCGAGCGACCACTGCGCGTCCGGTTTGCCAGTCGATTGTCTGCTTTGCGGCGTACTTAGTGACACCATTAACGCCACTTCCAATGTGGCCCGGATCAGTTGCCCTTACCAGCTAACAGCTAACAGCTACCAACAACCATCTACCAACAGTCAGCTAACAAATAACACATTCACATCCGGCGTACGCTTGCGCAGATGTCGAGCCAGCAGCGTTGGGCTCCCTGCCTGGTTAGGTTCCCTGCTCGTTCCACAGTTTGATTGATTCTGTTTTCAATGTAGCGCCTTTCTCTTGCCGCGCGTTGCAATGCGTTTTATTGTTGGCCGCTTGAACATTTTTATTGCAGTCGGTGTGAAATTTCACACCGTAATGCTTAAATGATTCCCAGCCAAACCTTTTTAGCCATTTTCAAGCCAACGCTGGCGAATTTTGGCTCGTGAATGGCGCGCTCAAAACAAACCGCATGAAAAAAGTTAACCTGAACTTACTTAACAATGATTAAATGTATAAAGCAGAAAAAAAAACTTTGAATACCTATTGTTTAATTCAAGATGTTGCTTAACTCTGCCCATAATATTTGATCAGAATTTGCAAATAGAGGAAAGTACCTCTCTATAGCGTCTCTTTTAGGGCACCAGTTGGTGAGCGTTGAAACTACCAGCGAAAACACAAGCACGATACTCCCACAAGGGGCCTACCTCAATGAGCAGCTTTGGAGCGCAAACTCAACCCGTGGTACCGACTAAAGGACTCGGGTTGCCTCCCTATTTTGGTCCCCTCATACGACAAGCAGTGACATACTTAGGAGCATTCAACACGGTTGCCCCTTTTTAAAGAGTAATACAAATAAAATACAAATTCTGGCTCAATAGTTTTAATAGGAACTTTTTACATGAGCATAATAACTACTTATTGAATACCGCTGCGAAATTTTTCGAAGATACTATAGATGAACCCTCAGATGATTCCGAGGCATTAAGAACGTCCGTTTTACTGAAAAAATATTGGAAACTCCCTTGAAAATGTTTAACGCCAGAGCACACTGCGCTTGTAGCGTGGACTGCGTGATCCCTCATTGCTCATAAAAGCGAGAGCCAGATTGCGCTTGGCGGGCGACAGAGTCTCCGAACGCGAAGCATCCTTCATGGTCGCAATGCTACCCAAGCTGCTGTCCACCGGAACGCGCTGCTTGACCCGTCTCCTCAGTGGCCTGTAGAGTGGCAAGATGGACACCGATTTGCAAACTGCCGCCGGCTCCGAGATGAAACGATGACGTAGCGCCGGCAGAGCCAGCTCCTCAAGACGAGCACTGATCTTGTAGGTGCGCTTGGTGGCCTTGTTTTGCTTGAGGAAGTGACGCATGCTGCTCTCTTCCAAGCGCTCCAGATCATCAATGGCCTCCTCCCGTTCCATATGCTTGGCCAGGCGTTCCTGCGAGCGCTTCTTTTGTAAGCGCCTGATGTTGTGCATGGACTTGAGCGATTTTTTTGCAGGACCCAACTGGGCTTTACTCTTGCGCTTGGGTTTGTCTTGATAGGTGGCACCGGCACCGCCTTGGAACTGATAGGGATTGCACCAGGCCTTTGCCTTGCGCTGTTTGACTGTCTTGGTTAGCATTGAGCCAGCACTGAGACGCCTCGATTTCCTATTGTTCAGTTTCTTTGACGTGGTCTGCTCGTGGGCCTGAGTCTGGCTCTTCATTTTGTGCAGTGTACGACCGGTCTGCTTCTGCTTCTTTACGATGGTTGTCTTTGTGGTTATGAGTCCAGCTTTGGGTGGTAACGCCTTTGTGCGGGTGGTTATTTGGATTCTTGACTTGGGCTTCATGCATGCCGCTGACCTGTTCGTACGCACTGCATCACCGGCGGGCAGTCGAACCTGGCGAGATGGCGAATGCTTAATGATCGGAGTTTGGCCAGATGGCGAGCTCTTCATGATCGAAGTCTTGCGTTTCAACTGGCCCATTGACATCTTCTTGTTGACTGGCTTGGTCTTGAGTGCGCTTTGTATTTTGCCCAAAGACCTGGACTTGAGCTTAGCTTTGGATTGTACTGCCACTTGGAGTCCGCTCCTTTTGTTGCTGATTTTGTTGTGTTTGATTGATGATGAAACCGCAGGCTTGCGTTTCAGAAAATGCTTGCTTTTGCCCGTAGTGCTCGGACTGTGTGGCATCTCGACAACAATATCGGTTGTGGGAGGTCGCAGATGTTGCTGGTTAATCATGAGGCCAGTGAGACTCCTCTTCGGCTTCCCGCTCATTGCTAGCCTGCATGTGAGTGAGCGCGAATGGGAGCTCGATGGCGATTGCTGCGATGTCTTTTTGGAGTTGATTTGTTTCTTCTCCACCAACTCGTCTAATGTGTCCTTGGAGTCAATGATCTGTTGGGCCATATTAATGCGCTCCGGATGCAAGTAGAACATATGTCCGTTACAGTCACCCACTTGTCTATGGTAATGGCAATCGGCTATAACTCGCGCCACCACCCGCTTCATTTCCGTGGGACTCAGGGTCAGTTGATTGGATATGTTCTTGACCAGGGCTTTGAGGGCGCCGCCCGTGCCAGCCATCTGTGTTGTACTCCAAACATTGATGTTCATTTTCGCAGGATTTCAGAATTTTGGTATTTATTTAAATTAAATTTTGCGTGTAACTCAAAAAAGGATTCAGATTTAAAATTTCCTACAATCTTAGTTTTTCGAATGTGAAAATCGCAATATGACTATAATTCCTACGATGTGACTTGTTACTCGAATAATTCTTCAAAAATATACTAAGGCAAATCCGAACTGAGAGTGAAATGTTTCGGGAAAAAAGCTTAATAATAACATTTGACATTAAAATCAAAACTAACTAATATCAAAATATATGCCAGTGACATTTCGAGTTAAGGTACCTCCAAAAAATGTTACATTTAAAAGATGCAAGCTATTAAAATAAAACACATAGACCTTTACTCCAACCTCTCTGCTTCTATATTATTTTCGATCAGCTGCCTTAGCTGTTGCAGCTGCGCAGTAGCCACGTGCGGCTTTGGGTTTCGGTCTCTTATCAATGGGCGCAGGCAATGAAGCGTTGATCATAACCAACCGAAGAAAGGACTCCACAAGGAATAGGTATAGGTATAGGTATAGCGATGGGGAGAGCTAAGAAACCCTACTTACAAACAATGCCAAAACAGAGACAACAAAAACAAGACTCGAAGAAGACGAAGTTATAAATGATTTCATTACGAGCAATGTTAGGGTCATCAGCATTCTGAGTCTGTGTCTAGGTCAGGGGTCTCATTTTCTCTCAGTATGTGTGTGTGTCTGTTGCACTTGTTCATGCACCTGCGCAGCCTGCAGCACCTTGGACAGGTGAGGACACACACACATACACACAGACGCAAGTACATAATACACTAGTTCTTAAGGGGTGGGAAAAATGATTTACGCAATGTTACTTTCGAGTCAAAGTGGAAGTTGAACTGTGGCACCCTTTTTGGCCCAGGTTAAATACAAAAACACACATACAGAAGTCGAGTCAGTCTAGAGGAAAAGGAAGAGAGCAACAGCCCATGCCAATTTCTCCAACATTCGATGACACAATGAGAAAGAGTGAGCGAGTGAGTGAGTGAGTGAGGGAGAGACTCTTTTGGGCCACTTAACTGTAATTAGGGCTTTTCAATATTATTAATGATGATGGTCGCTTCGCCAAGCCGCTGAAAATGTGGGAAATACATTGCGAATTGATGACGGCGACCCCGACGGCGATGCAGACAAAAGCGGACAAACCGAACCATGGACAACAACGCAATGAATATAAAATGCTAAATGCATAATGTAAACACGCAAACCGAAAGCGCAACAATTTTCGAACTGCAATTTTTGCGCCTGGCTTCGCTCTATTTGACTTTTGTTGATGTTCCTGCTGCTGGTGGTGTTCTAGTGCTGGTGGTGGTGGTTTGTGGTCAACCATCCAACCATACGTTTTTAGCGTTATCAGTGCAAAATAATCTTTCAATCAGCCCTATACAACGACGTCGTCATCATCAACATCATCCTCCTTACAGTTCTTGTTGTTGCTGTCGCTCAACGAAGCGTGACCGCAATTGTTGCAGAAGCAACATCAACACCAACAACAACAGGATGAGTAGCAATATCTATATATATATATATATATATATATATATATATACCACCCAACTATATGGTAATGCAAAACAGAACAGAATACCATCAGCAGCAGCAACAACAATTATAATAACAATAGAACTTTTGACTGGCCGATTGGCTTCATCTTTTTGTTGTTTGCTGTTGCAAATGTAACTGATCGTTAGCTGGATTGTGTCCGCGAATAAAATATATTAAATATATGTTTTATGTATATAATTTTAAGTTGACTGGCATTCGAATAATATATATTTATATATGCAGCTTAGTGTAGGAAAAATTAGAGATATGTGCATTTCGATTGAAAGTAAAAGAACCTGGTCCAAAAGCTCATTGACCACTGTTTTTTTAAGGATCCAAGCTTGAGGGGATTTTTTTATGCATATATATATTGCAAATTATATGAAATTGTGATATAATTAATTTATTTATTTATTTAGTTTTTTTTCTATTTACTTCTTAAGATATTTATTTTGCAATTACTTTAATAAAAATCACTTTCTGTACAGGTTTTTTTTATTAAATACAACCTAAGTAAAACATAATCCTGCTCAATTTAAAAATCCTTTATATTTATATGTATAAATATATATATATATTAATAGCATGTTTAAAACTTAAAGGTCTACAATGTTGTCAAGAACTTCCTCGTTTTTTTTTTATCGTCATCGTCTCTCCCGCCAGTCTGGATTTCATACATAGCGCCACTGTTGCTTGTGGCAAACAATTTTGTTCATGCATGCAACAAAACAACAGCGTTAAATTCCATGGGGAGTCAAAAGTCAGCCAGTCGATGGCTATACAAGAAAAAAATACGAAAATAATAAAGAAAGAGAAACAGAAACAACCTTATAATTTAACTCGGTAAACTTTTGCGCCTTTTGTTCAGCTGCTTTCACTACAAGTTATTGAAAATCGCGCAAGGGTTGCCAGCTCGCAAAGGGTTTGAAATTGAAAAAGAAAGCCGGAGCGCGTCAGGTGGCCACCCGCTAAAAGGGTGAAGTGGGTGTTGGGTGGGTGGGGTGCGGTGGGGTGGGGTAGGAATTTCAGCGGTTGATGGCGTCTCATTTGTGCTGTGAGCGCGGGGTGTAGACAATGGTAAGGAGGGGTTTGACTTTGGGTTTGGGGTGGGTGATTTAGTGTTAAATAAAAACTTTTAAATTGCCATTTGATCGTTTGTTTAGCGACAATAATGTCGTCGTTGTTGTTGTTGTCATCGCTGCTGCTCCTGGTTCCCAACAGGAACGATAAGGTCGACTCAGGGCCCGTCGCATGCCTTCAATTTGCAGTGCGGGCCGCAGCCAGTGTGACAGGTTTATAGGTCGCTCAGTTTTTTTTCTTTTTTTTTCTTATTTTTTTTTGATTTCAGCAACAGCGAGCGCCGTGACAATGACATTGTTTCGCCTGACAGTTGTAGCAAATTTATTGAAAAGGTGTTCTTTCTTCGTTTTCAGTTACTGTCTCCCTGAATCTGTGTGTGGTTGTGTGTGTGTGTTGGGCCAACATACAGTGAAATTGTCAAAAATTTATTGATATGTTGAAATTGCTTCGTTTTGGGCCTCGGCCTCAGCGCTCCCCCTCAATAAGTACACTGACAGCTCAATTTTTTTCATCGAGTCTCTCTTTTTGTATATTGTCCCATTATTTGGCATTGTTGTTCGGTTCATCTTACTTCCTTTTCGGCTGCTTTCAGCGAGCCGGGGCTCATTGTAGTAAATTTGACAGCGATTGTTGTGTTTGACAGTTTGTCGTCTCGGCAAAATGATGATGTCAATATGCAAAGCAGTTATAAAGCCAGCCATTCAGTCAGTCGAAGAATGTTGGAACGCACAAGAACAACTAAAAACATATAACGAAAAACCAATATAAAAACAAGGGGTAAGCACTTTTTAGATGAGTTATTGAAGCGTCGCTTACGGTTGGCAGCTGACAGCCAAGCTTTTTATACCCGGAACCCATTGAAAATGGGTAAAAAGGGTATAATGGTTTTGTGCAAAAGTATGTAACAGGGAGAAGGAAGCATCTCCGACCCCATAAAGTATATATATTCTTGATCAGCATCAACAGCCGAGTCGATATAGCCATGTCCGTCTGTCTGTTCGTCCGTCCGTATGTATGAACGCGTCGATCTCAGAGACTATAAGAGCTAGTGACTCCAGATTTGGTACATAAGCTCGCCCAATCCCCGCGCAGTACAAGTTTGTTTTAAATTTTCGATTACTCTTCCCGTTTCCGATATACACATGTGATCGATAACAACAAAATCTTGAATTTGGAAAACTTTTTGATGCAGTTTGAAAGATTAGACTAAATAATGACAATCTGTGAAAATTATTGAAATCGGTTGAGAATATGGAGATATGGAGTATTGTATTTAAGAAAGTATGGACTATACGTGTATACACACATACGTGCAAGCACTCACTGTATGCGTAAAGTATAGGGTTCAGGGTATAGTCTAGTCGGGATTTCTCGACTAGAGCCTTCTTACTTGTTTGATATGTTATTGCCAAAAAAACGGTTCTTGTGAGGGATCACAACGGAATTGCGATTTGATCAATATGAATATTATATGCGGCAAAAATGGCAACAAATTAAAGTCCTTCACAAAATAGTAGACATTTGTTCAATTTATTATTTATATAATTTTAATTTGTCAAATAAATATTAAAAACATTTTTTTCGAATACTTTTTACTTAGTCTGAGCTTAGAACGTCTTTTTATACCCTGAACCCATTGAAAATGTGTAAATGGTTTTGTGCAAAAGTATGTAACAGGCAGAAGGAAGCATTTTCGACCCCATAAAGTATACATATTCTTGATCAGCATCAACAGCCGAGTCAATGTAGCCATGTCCGTCTGTCTGAACGTGTCCATCTCAGATAGTATAAGTGCTACAGACTTCAGATTTGGAAAATAAGTTCGACCAATCCCTAGACAGTACAAGTTTGTTTTTTCGATAACTCTTTCCGTTTCCGATATACACATGTGATCGATAACAACAAAACCTTGAATTTGGAAATCTTTGTGATGCAGTTTTAAACATGAGATATGGACATATGAAGTTAAGAACCTATGCACTATACGCGTACACACACATACTTGCATGCACTAACTGTGCGCTTTAAGTATAGGGTTAAGGGTATGAGGAGTTTAAATTTAAGGCCAAAGTTCGAAGGGAAATGTATGTAGTTACGTTTCTTGTTCTAGGCATAAAGCTATTGTCAGTTAGAATATATCTCTTAGATTGCAAATATCTCGTGCATTAAATATGACCCACTATATAAAGAAGTTTGAGATGGGATGCCACATAAATCTATAAAATTGCATCAGCTGCTAATCATGCAATACCATCCACATGCAATCCACACGGCATAATTTGCCATTGAACTTTTGCAGGTAGTCGTAATGCCAATTTGCTCAGCGACTAACGACAACGCAATAACAGCCACCATTTTTGTTTATTTCTATGTATATACAATGTGTGTGTGTGTGTGCTGAGCTGAACTTTGATTGTTATCCACAAATACAACACACACATAGTACGTGTGTGTGTTTGTGTTTGTTAGAGGAAGGGGGGCTGAGCTATAGCGATATTTTTTATGAGACTGTTTCGTTTTTCGCTTAATCGCACTAGAAAATCTCTAGAAATGGTAGAAGGAAGCAGCAAAAGAGAAAAACCAACAATAACAACAAAAATTGCCGAGCGTTCAACTTGAAAATATGCCAAAAGACAATTGGTCGTCGCTTGTTGCTTTTGTTGCTTGTTGCTTGTTGTTGGTTGTTGCTGTTGCTGTTGCTGTTGCTGTTGTGTCGGTCGCAACGTTAAGGGCATAGCCTAGGCTCAGGTTGAGGTCTACTCACTGTGGGTTAGTCTGGGCCGCAAAGAGACTTAGTTCTAGTTGCAGTTCGAGCCAGAGTCAGAGTCGCAAGAGTCTTTAAGTTTTCTTCAATGTTAAGCGAAGCGTGAATATTATTTGCGAGTAGAGCAGTGGGAGTAGCAGGAGGAGCTGGATAAGGTGGAGTAGGAGGCGCACCAGCAGCAGCAGCATTTATTAATAATTACCACACAGCCACTAAGTTCGAGCCGAGTGGCTAAAAAATTGGGGGGGGGGAGTGTATTGTGGTAGGGAAGAGTTGAAGTTGGTCTTAATACACATACTCATAGTAAGAAATTTATTTGTTATTACCTTTTTGGTATTATGCATGAATAACAATAAAAATATAAGTGAATGCTGTTTTTGTTGTTGTTGCTGCCAGGCATAAATAGTTAGCCAGAAATGCGGCAGCAAAAAGCGTCATAATAATGATAGCCATTCAGCTAGTTGTTGTTGTTGCTGTTGCTGTTGCTGTTGCTGTTGCCGGGTTCTCAGATGGTGCCCAGCACCAGTTCCGACTACAAGTGCTCTCGTTGTTGTTGGCGGGCGGAAAGGGGACGGTGTTTCTCTGTGAGTTCACTCAATAGATTTAGATCACTTTTGGTAGAAGCGCTGGGCACAAAGAGCCATAAAAATAATGAGCCCAGCACGATGATCGCTTAAAAAGCGAGAAGACAACTCAAAAAAACAAAAGAGGCAACAAGAAATAAATGAAGAAAAAACCAAAATTAAATATGAAGATGTTTTAGAATATGATTGTACTTAATATTTTACGATACACAAGATGCAGATACAGATACGGTACAGATATAGATACATAAGTAGCTGAAGCTTTAAAAGTACTTCCATGTTAAGATACAGATAGAGATATCATTTAAGATCTTTTGTTACTGATGCTGCGTGTCAGTCGTTAGTAATCTTATTGACTTTGCAGTGGCATGCCACATCGCAACAACTTTACATGTTGAGGCTTTTGAATATTTAACAATCAGTGCTATCAGTGTATGTAAATATATATTTTTTGGTTGGTGTGCGTTGTTTTTGATATATATATTTATTTGGTCTTACGAATGAGCAAACTATTTGAACGAAATCACAAAATATTCTTGGAAATCAGCGTCATTGCTTTGGCATCCACTGCAACTATTGTAGCCCTGACACTGAGTTTAACAATTGCCGCCCCTACACTCGACGGTGTGCACAACAACACTACTATCTTATCGTTATAGCCCACATCAAAGCCAGAAATCTTTAATAGCACACACATACAGAGAGAAGACTTCGCCCCCCCTCTTGCCGACTGTTGCACGCAAGCCCAGTCTGATAAAGTTCAAACAAAAGATTTGAAAAGAAACAAAACAAAATACAACCGCTTATCAGAACGAAATAAAAGTGAAGAACAAGTGTACTCGCTTTGTTCATTTGTGTGTGTAAGGGATTCGGTTGTTCAGCGTAGAACTATTTGCTATTTGCACAAGATCAACAGGTGCCCAAACGCGCAACAAGTGGATAGCATTTCAGGCAATGCGTCAACGACAACGCGACAGCATTCAAAATAAAAGCTGCTGTCACCACTTGCTCAATGCGTATCTCAAGATTATAGTATCTAACATTGTTCTATCAGTCTAAGAGAAAAGTAACCAACATGTAATAAACACTATGACATGTTGTTTCCACATTTACAGCATATAGTTAAGATTTGTTACGTGCTCTTAAATATGCCAAATGCAACCCTGCCAGCTACTGTTACTTATATTCTTGAAATAGACTTATGTTTGAGGGCCCTTCAAGAAAACTAAAGTAAATGCAGTAAGTCTTACATGTTATTTACTACCTACTTCATTATTTAACTATTTATTAAATTATTTATTTATTTATTACTTTAATTATTGAACTATTCATTTCATTATTAAATGAAATGTTATAAACAAATGAGTTTATTCAAATTCATTTTGTTTTACCGCTACAAAGGCACTCTCCGTCTACATTTTCATACCCTGAACCCATTGAAAATGGGTAAAAAGGGTATAACGGTTTTGTGCAAAAGTATGTAACAGGCAGAAGGAAGCATCTCCGACCCCATAAAGTATATATATTCTTGATCTGCATCAACAGCCGAGTCGATATAGCCATGTCCGTATGTATGAACTCGTCGATCTCAGAGACTTTAAGAGCCATATTTGGAACAATAACTCGCCTAATGCCCAGGCAATATAAGTTTGTTTCAAATTTTCGATAACTCTTCCCGTTTCCGATATGCACATGTTATCGATAACAACAAAATCTTGAATTTGAAAATCTTTGTGATGCAGTTTGAAACATTAGACTAAATAATGACAATCTGTGAAAATTATTGAAATCGGTTGAGAATATGGAGATATGGAGTATTGTATTTAAGAAAGTATGGACTATACGTGTATACACACATACGTGCAAGCACTCACTGTATGCGTAAAGTATAGGGTTCAGGGTATAGTCTAGTCGGGATTTCTCTTACTTGTTGATATTGCATAATTTCATTCACACATACATTCATTAGAGTCTCCGCGTAGCAGATATTACCCCATAAGATATCAAATTCTTGAAGAAAGCACAAAAATAACACAGAAATCGCATGCTAGATACAATTTAATAATGCTTGTAGGGAAGTTGATTTCTTACAGCACTGCTGCATTTGAGAAATTTCAATAATTGTGTCTCATTAAAAATACCTCGGTAATATGGCAGTCGAATAACAACAGCAACAACGAAGAAGCTAACACTTCCGATTATGAAATTTGTAGGTTTGACAAAATGCCTCAAAAGTGTCGTTACCAGCACCAGTTCGTGTTGTTGTTGGTGTTTGGCTAAACAACGGTAATCATAGCATGGAAATATGTACACGTTTCTATAATGTAATTACTGGCAGATCGAGGTGACTGCGGTAAAATTAACTGAACATCGTTGTTGTTTATAGTATATACTATATACTCTGCTCATGCTGTTGGAAAATCAGGTAAAAATCCAAAACGATCGCAGCACCACTCAAACGAAGATAATTCGAAGAAAAAGAAGAAGAAGAAGCGACAACAGCAACGACGACGATGTTGAAGTCGACTCATTAAAACAATTTTGAAAAATAATACAAAATAATTACAATAAATTATGATTACGCTTGACAGTGACAGTGGCCACGAATGCTGATGGCGCTGCTTGCTGTTTGCTGTGTTTGCCACACTGGATGGAAATGTGTGTAGTTGGGCATGGCAACACCAACTAAAGACAACAACACCAACAACAACAACTGGGAAAGATACTTACGAGACGGCGACGTCGTGGAGCGTCATCATCGTCATCGCCATCGTCATTGTGCAGGTGCAAGTGAGCCGCGGCGTCACTGGCTAGTGACGATGAGTACAAAACAGTAACAACAACAGCAACAACAATGACAACGACACCCAAGAATCGCTCAACTGTGGCATGAAGAAGTTCGTTCGTTTGTTCATTTGTGCGCTGCTTTGGCTTCATCTACGACAACTACAAGTACAACAACTACTTCTTCTGCTTCACATTCACAATTTAATTCAATTCAATTTGGCCACAAAAATAATTACGACCTGTCCATGCGGACGCGCAGCGTGTGAGCCATCGAGCGCCATCTAGCGACGTTGACATGTACTACCTTGTGGGCGTATTACTCACATTTACTAGCATATAAAAAACAAAAAACACACACACACACAAAAATAAAATAGAAGAAATACATTTATCAATCGAATAATCACATTTATCAACAGTCCATCAAATTGAAATTGAGACACAGACACAAAAGCTAGACAATAAGGACAGGAACAGGGAATGGGAATGGGAATGGGCTTGGACATGGAATGGATCATCATCTTCTTCAGATGGCAATAATACATCAGTCGAACAGTCAGATGTCGAATGTTGTCAAATGCATGGCATAAAAATCTTCGTTGAATCGTTAAAAATGCATCATCATCAATTTTTGATGCATATTTAATGTAAATGGAAGGCGCAACGTGTAGATGTTGCCCCAGAGTGGACGGCGCTCCACATTAACTGCAAAGTGCGACATAAAAATTGATTTAGTCGGCGGCGAGTCGGCAAAAAGCCAAAGCCAAAAACACACACACACACACACATCAAATGAAGATGCTGATATATAGATGAGTTTTCTTTTCATCTTACGGTCGAAGATTATGGCTCAATTAGAGGCGTCAAATTGCCACACAGACAAACACAAACAGAGTGAGAGAGAGTGATAGAGACGGAGAGAGAGTGGGAGAGAGAGAGAGAGAGAGAGGGAGTGAGAGAGAGCATTGATAACACAGGATATCCTGGAACATAGCCGTTTGTCGGCACACGCCCTAAGCCAATTGGGATTGTTTTTTCCGGCTGATTAGCGTCCTGGTTAGCCAGAAACAAACACACAAACAAACCAACAAACAAACACTCAACATGCCACATGCAACGTGCAACAAGTGTGTGCGAAATTTCACATGTCAACATTGGAATTTTTGGTTGCTTTTTTTTCGATTCGTTTTCGACCGCAGATAAGAAAATGCATCGCATCGTTCAACTATTTCCCCGAAAATATCCTTGTCGGCTGCCTTGCAACTACTTGTTTCAGACACATACAGGTTTATGTGTGTGTGTGTGTGGTAAATTGATATTAACTATTAAGCTAAGCGCTGCTCATCAAGCGTGTGCCCTTTGAACGGGAGGGGGAGGAGGGACATTTCCGGTCCATGCCCAATAAAAAGCCAAGTCAAGCTAACTTTCATAAATTAGTCATTGAACTTCAGCCAGCTGGCGAAAAAGAGAAAAACAAAAAAAAACAGACAAACCGGCAAAACAATAAACTAAATGCGAGCAACAACAAACATTACTAATTTATTTTTATTATATTTCTTTTTTTTTTGTTTTCTAGTGTGAACCTCGCGCTTAAGCTTAAAAACTAAACTAAATATATTCATAGGTCTGCATAATCATAATGGTCTCGAATTTACGCTTTAATAACTTTATGCACTACACTTTACACATTTTTTTAAACTGGGGCATATTATTACGTGTATATTCCACACTGTTAAGTTAGCTGAGGGTTTTACTCTTTAGCATATCTTATTTAATAAAATATTCAATACAGATACGAATACAGATCTAGATGCAAACACAGATACAGGTAGATTGTATATTTAATTTGTAATAACAAAACTTCATGAATTCGATTCTCATATGATTTTTAATTCTTACCACAGCAGAATCAATACCATATTATATATATTCAAAATATATGAAAATATTTTTTTTATTCCAAAAAAAAAAAATAAATCTCAAACTTTTTCCCTTAAAATCATTTTTGTTATAAATGAAAAATATTTTCTTATGACCCAAAAAGGAAAATTTGATTGGTTAAAAAAATATTCAAATTAGCTATAAAATTTTTTTTTAATATAAAAGTTGACTTCAAATTATCTATCTAAGGAAAAATACCTTAATGCTACAATAGTTGATTCCAACAAATAAATGAAAATTCTCTTGATTTCCTTTTATGCAAAGATCTTCCCAAAGAGTTTCCCAAAATTAGCTAACCATAAAGCAGCTTAAACTCTTAGTTGGAATTGAAAGCCAAAAACGCATGATATTCGAAATGTTTTTTAATTTATTCAAAAAAGAAACGAACGAAAAAAAAAGAAGAATAATAATAACTAAAAATGTGAAAAAATACATTAATTTATTATATGAATAAGCAACGTCACATTATAAATGCTTCAAAAGAAATTCAGGTTAAGGCCTGCGGGTGGAAACGGGCCAACAGCCATTTCCCCATGTATTTCCCATGAGCCACGCTAATTAGCCAAATACAACGAAAAAAAAAAGCCAAAAGCCAACCGAAATACGATTCGTCGTAGTGGCTCGAACACCTTCCTAGCCAATCTAACAATGAGCATAACATTTGAAATTTGAAAATTTTTTGTTAATTCATATTAGAGGCATTCGTCCAGAAAACAAAATTCCAAAATGGCGCTCAAAAACACACAAAAAAAACAAGTAAGAAGGCTCTAGTCGAGAAATCCCGACTACACTATACCCTGAACCCCATACTTTAAGTGTGTGTGTGTGTGTGTGTGTGTACGCGTATAGTGCATACTTTCTTAATTTCAATGCTCCATATCTCCGGTGTTTCTCAACCGATTTCAATAAAAGTTTCACAAATTGTCATTATTTTGTCCAATGTCCAAACTGCATTAACAAGTTTTCCAAATTCAAGATTTTCTTGTTATCGAACACATGTGTATATCGGAAACGGAAGATTTATCGCGGGGATTAGGCGAGCTTATGTACCAAATCTGGAGTCTCTAGCTTTTATAGGCGGACAGACAGACAGACGGACATGGCTATATCGACTCGGCTGTTGATGCTGAACAAGAATATATATACTTTATGAGGTCGGAGATGCTTCCTTCTGCCTGTTACATACTTTTGCACAAAACCATTATACCCATTTTCAATGGGTTCAGGGTATAATAAAACCCAAACAGAAGCAGGTGGAATGCCTCAGACACTTGCCAGAGAGAGACAGAGAAAGAAAGAGAGACCGAGAAAGAGAGAGAACCTACACGATAAGACCCAAGACTCGTGCGCATTAAATGCGTGACCGGGATATAGTAGAATATCTACATATACAGGGGGAGGGCGGGACGGGCTGGTGGCAACTGAGTTTTGGGCACTACGCGCTTGGCTGACTGACTCGAGTCTAAGTCCGCTTATCCGACTTCGAGGCAACTGTACGACCACGACGACGACGACAACTTCGTTTGGCATATTTAAATTTGGTAGCCAAGAAAACCGAACTCTCTGTGCTGTGATCCATGACCATGACATGATGCGGTTGCGTTGCTGGCGCCATTTTTGATAGTCGCGTTTATGATTTGCCAAAAAAAAAAACTTTCTACAGACAGGGCGAAGCTCCGCACCGCAGCAGAAAGCCCAAAACAGTCAAAAGATCGGGTTCAAAGAGCTGCCTTTCAAATTTGCACAATTCATTTGCATGAACAGGTGCTGCCAGATCAGCATAACTCACACAACAGTATGGCAACTCTTCAAATAATTCTTAAATATTTTTGAAATGTACAGTTAACTGTTCTTATTATGTAAACAATGATAGGTTGACATTAAGTGATACTTTTTTCAAGCGAGATTTTTATTTTGATTATGTAACTATTAAGTAGTATAAAAAAATATATTTACATCAAAAACTTTATAAAGAACATATATTAATTTAATTTAATTCACGTTAATATGTGATTTAAGTATTTATTATTTATTTTTAAGTTCGAATTATTAACGAAGAATAATTTTTTTCATGATGTTCACTGGACACCCTTCCTGCAGAAGATTTAGTAACCTGCTAAAAATATTAAAACGACCTTTTGAACACATTTCTTACAATTATTTATCTGAATTGTATTCGTTGTTGTCGCTTAGATGTTCTCGCAACAGATTTCGTTTTGTCTAAAAATACGAATATGATCACATATAAATTATAATTGAAATATCCCCATATTCATACATACTACATAGTACGAATATACTACGAACGTGTACTTGTTCTGAGCGCAAATCGCAGCAAACAGCAATAACACAACAACAACAAATAACAAGTAAGAAGGCTCTAGTCGAGAAATCCTGACTAGACTATACCCTGAACCCCATACTTTAAGCGTACAGTCAGTGATTGCAAGTATGTGTGGGTGTGTGTACGTGTATAGTGCATACTTTCTTAACTTCAATGTTCCATATCTCCGGTGTTTCTCAACCGATTTCAATAAAAATTTCACAGATTGTCAATACTTGTCAAACTGTAGCATCAAGTTTTCCAAATTCAAGATTTTCTTGTAATCGATTACATGTATATATCGAAAACGGGGAAAGTTATCGAAAATTTAAAACAAACTTGTACTGCCTAGGGATTAGGCGAGCTCTCTGAGATCGACGCGTTCATATATTCGGACAAACGGACGGACATGGCTATATCGACTCGGGGTCGGAGATGCTACTTTCGCACAAAACCGTTATACCCTTTTTACCCATTTTCAATGGGTTCAGGGTATAAAAATCTGCTGCTGTTGTCATCAGCCCCCATCAAATACTAGGATAGAAACAGGGCGAGAGAGAGAGCATGTTGCCCCATGCCTCCTTCTCTCCTGATCAACATGTTTTTTTTTTTTTTTTTGGTGTCTTAGGCTGGATCTGTTTGCTGGCTGACTGTTGCTTCTGCTGCTGGCTGATGACTTGATTTGAAATTTGAAATGATATTTTAAGAAACTAATGCCGCCATAGCTCGACGACAGACTCTCGCTCTCCTTCCTTCCCTTCAGCCATGCCACAACCGTTGAGCTCCCTCGTAGGCATGTTAAATGTCATTTAATAGTTGACAGTTCCACTTGCTTATTGTTGTTGTTGTTGTGATAATTGCAGTTCATTTGGTGTTAGTGTGTTGTGTTGTTGTTGTTCTTCTTCCACTTTTTTTTGTCCATACGAGTAGTATCTAGAAAAATTTATGTGTAGGTGGTTTTAAATTTATGTCGTCGTTGTCGTCGTTGTCGCCGCCGCCGCCGCCGAAACAACTTGCGAAAAATTCTTTTGAATTTGTTTCGTTTTTCTTTAATAAAACTAAATTTTATAGCTTACACTAAAAAATCCGCACACATCACGATGATGATGATGCTGATGATGATTAGGATGATGCAGCACAGCTTAATCACATTGCTTATTGATGACATCCTGTACAAGTTGGATTTGATTTATATCAATATAGATTTTCAACATTCCACAAAACCCAAAAAAAAAAGAAAGAATCTTAAAAGATACATTTCTATAGAATTATTAAAACAAATCTAAAAAAAAAATATAATTAATAACAGTTTTCGACTATATGAAAATCTTTAATATTGATAATTATTAAAAAAATTATTTTATTCAGAATATTTTTAGTTTTTATTTACTCCTTGAGCATATTTTTACACCCTGAACCCATTAAAAATGGGTAAAAAGGGTATAATCGTTTTGTGCAAAAGTATGTAACAGGCAGAAGGAAGCATCTCCGACCCCAAAAAGTATATATATATATTCTTGATCCGCATCAAAAGACGAGCCCGTCTGTCTGATCTCCGATAGTATAAGTGCTACAGACTTCACATTTGGAACATAAGCTCACCTAATCCCTAGGCAGTACAAGTTTGTTTCAAATTTTCGATAACTGTTCCAGTTTCCGATATACACATGGGATCAATAACAACAAAATTTGGAGTTTGGAAAACTTTGACAGTTTGAAACACTAGACGAAATATTGACAATCTGTGAAATTTTTATTGAAATCGGTTGACAAACACCGGAGATATGGAGCATTGAAATGAAGAAAATATGCACTATACGCGTATACACACATACTTTCAAGCACTGACTGTACGCTTAAAGTATGGATTTCAGGGTATAGTCTAGTCGGGATTTCTCGACTAGAGCCTTCATACTTGTATTCACTGTTTCTTGCAGCGAAGCTGATCTGGAAACTCAAAACTAGCAAAACTAATCAGATCGAACTTATATAATATCCGTAGAATTTCTTTAAAGTAAGATTCCATAATATGTTATTGATGATTTAATGTTAAGTTTAGGCCATATGGGCCAGTGTTGAACTGTTGTTGTTGTTTTTTGCTGTTGGCAATGCACGCCATATGAACATTACTCCCCCTTCTGCCAACACTCGCCCCCTAACCCCTAACCTCCCTA
Organism: Scaptomyza reducta; assembly: GCA_035044485.1. Classification (NCBI taxonomy): domain Eukaryota; kingdom Metazoa; phylum Arthropoda; class Insecta; order Diptera; family Drosophilidae; genus Scaptomyza; species Scaptomyza reducta. The sequence continues at coordinate 483,015 of JAWNNV010000328.1, forward strand.
AGAGCAGCAGCGATACCATGCACATTAGTCATCATACCATAGAGTAAGTGAGAGCGGTGATGAAGGGGATGGAAGAGAGATGGGTGGGGTGTGGTGGGGGGTGTTGTGCTTAAGCCTGAATAACTTCATCAGCTTGCAGCGCATTCATACTATATAATATATACATTCGCTATTTTCACATATTCGATGAAAAATTATTTATACGTTTTTGCGTTTTTTTTTTTTTGTCCTTTGTTTTGCATAAATGGAATGGGCAGTCCCATTGGTTGGTTCGTTATGTTGGTCGTACTGCCAATTCGTTTTTACAGTTAGAAGTCGTCGTCGCCGTCGTAGAATTTTTTTTTTCATTTTTTGATTGATTTGAATGTTACGTTGAGTGCACGAAGCCGAACTGCTCTGCTCGAAATGTGACTGATGATTGATGGACTTAAGACCAAGTCACGCTGCCGCTGCCGCCTACCCCCAGCACCCTTCACACTGTACCCTGTTCCGGTGGGCAGGCAGCGCGACCCTCTCGAACTCTCTCTCTTTTGCCAAGGTGCTACAACGCAACAAGAAAGAAAAAAAATCTATTTGGGGTAAAAGATTGTTATGCAAGCAACACGAATTAAAGCGTGTTGTACTTCTTTTTCCTGGATTCCGATTATGCAAAAAAAAAAATAGAAGTAATTTTATGAAACTTGACAGGTGTTTGTCAATTTCGACGACATGCAAACTCCAAAAAAAAAATGATTGGTGAAGTGCCGAAACTTAAGAAAAAGTAAGGTGAATAAGATGGCAAAAAATACACTTTTAATGCAAGGATAGTTTTGATACTAAAATGAATAAAGATAGACACTGAAATAGAATTGAATAAAATAAATAAAACAAGTAAGAAGGCTCTAGTCGAGAAATCCCGACTAGACTATATCCTGAACCCGATACTTTACGCATACAGTCAGTGCTTTCACGTATGTATGAGTGTGTGTATGCATACGCGTATAGTGCATACTTTCTTAACTTCAATACTCCATATCTCCAATGTTTCTCAACCGATTTCAATAAAATTTTACAGATTGTCAATATTTAATCTAATCTTTCAAACTGCATCAAAAAGTTTTCCAAATTCAAGATTTTCTTGTTATCGATCACATGTGTATATCAGAAACGGGAAAAGTTATCGAAAATTTAAAACAAACCTGTACTGCGCGGGGATAAGGCGAGCTTATGTACCAAATCTGGAGTCACTAGCTCTTATAGTCTCTGAGATCGACGCGTTCATACATACGGACGGACAGACGGATATGGCTATATCGACTCGGCTGTTGATACTGATCAAGAATATATATACTTTATGGGGTCGGAGATGCTTCCTTCTGCCTGTTACACACTTTTGCACAAAACGATTATACCCTTTTTACCCATTTTCAATGGGTTCAGGGTATAAAAATATACAATATTGTATATTGGAAATGTTTTATTTTCTCGAAATTCATGTACATTACATTACACTTTATTCATGACTGGATCTCAATAAATATACTTCATTCATAGTTGGAAACGAGATTTTGTATATAAATTCATGTAAACATTCCTGACCCCATTTATATATATAATCAATTATGGTATAGTTAATGCTTAATGTTAAGAATCAAATGTAGATACTAAGTTTGATATTTATTATGGTATAACTATAGTTATGAGTGCCTAGATTTATAGTAACTATACTGTAGCACTAAGAAACGTATATAAATGATATTATTTAAAGAAGAATTTTGAAGAATTTTAAATCCGGATATTATTGAAGTTGTGTTGAAGCTTTCGTTGGCAATAAATGGGGTAGTGAATGTTGCAAGAAGTTTTGTTACACATTTAGTTTATTGACTTGGAAGCCATCAAGCCTTTTTTGTTTTTTTCAGATGAACATCAAGGCAAACACACGACTGACGGAGAGCTAAGAGCTAAAAGCCAGCCACAATCTCAGCCAACCAAATTGACCCACTGAACTTTCTCGCGCTCTTTCAGTCTCGGTCAGAGTGAACTTGGTTATTTTCATGTTCATTCTTTCTATCTTGCTTTGTGTTTTGTTAATTTTAAGTATATTTTCTTCATTTTTTTCATGAGTGGGAGCGTAAATCTTGCACTCAGGCTCGCACACAAATGCCGGATGTGGTTGCGTAGAAAGGTGGCTTCCCAGCTATGTACGTATGAATCTTTCTGCCGTCTCGAGCGAGCGTGCAACTTTCTGTTTGTTCAAGGGCCGCCGCAGCAAATAAAATAATAACAATAATAGTATTTAATACTTGGTAAAAATGCCAACTTCCGAATGATGGAAATAGTAGTAATAGCCAAAGCCGAATTGAAACTTCGTCTTCTTTATTCTTACTAAAGTTCAAAAAAAGAGCTTCAGCTCTGTCTTGATATATGTAGTTAGTTGTCGGAGGGTCGAGAGAATGTCTTTTCTATTTTTTTCCCCCTCCTATCTTTCTTTCTTCTTTCGCTTTGTATGCCGTGCTCGTCTACATTTCATTTTTCTCACTTTATTTAATTTTATTTATTTTGGCGTTTTGTTGTTTATTTTGGGTTTTTCATCTGTAATTTTTATTATGTATTTGACTTTTTGGCCGCTGCCTTTAATTTAGTTTTCTTAGACGCTGTTTAATGTCAACTTCCTCAGCATTTTCGTGTAGCCTACAGATCTGTGGATGTTCGATATGAAGAAACAGACAGAGAGAGAGAGAGAGAGAGAGACAGGGAGAGAGTGAGTAACAGCAAGAAAGATTCAATATTTGTAACATGTAATTACTTTTGACCATTTTTTCTTAGTTGCATTTTGCTGCTGGGAAAAAAAGTTCGTTTGTTTTGTTTTTATCGTGTGTCGCTTAACTGACAATTTAAGAGGAACCCAGCAGCGGAAAATACTTGTAGAAACGCAAACAAAGTCAGCACGCAATGCAGCGAAGCTCCTCCTCCACCCCCGGCTCCAAAACTCCCAACAATCCAACCATTGTACTTAGTCGCAGACGGCGTACAGGAAAATAAATATATATATATATACAAATACTATTTATGTGTAAGGTTTTGGCAATGAAGACTCCGTCTGGGATCCTGGATTCAATATAAAAATTAATGCCGACCGCCTTCCTAGATACGCCAGCAAAATATATATACTATACGACAAAACAACGCCAAATCAATTACGATAACGTACAGCCAACAGCGACAACAACAACAATGGAAGGGGTTGCACCACAATGGCGTCACTCGATTGGATAGTTTGGGGCAAGTGGTTAAGCAGCAAAGCAACAGAAACAAAAAAAAAACAAGCAAAAGGGACGAAAAATTGCACCACAATTAATAAGGAGAAAAGCAAAGAAAGAAAAAAGAAACACGAGACGTGGGTAACAAAATCTTAGACAAATTTTTTAACATACATTTACTCGTAGTCAAAGATTTAGACGACTTTCAGAAGCTCTTTACCAGGACTTTAACTGGAATCGAAAAATATACAATCAATTCATTTTGTGTATAAGATCAATATAAATGCTGACACGACATGAAGTTTTATATAATCATATAACTTTGTGTATAAGATCAATATAAATGCTGACACGATCCTAAAATGACGAATTTTTTTATAAACAGAGAGATTGTGCTGATTTATGTACCAATTCAATGCACGAACTAAAATAAACGTGTTTTGAAATTATATTCCCAAAAATGTTGTTCCATGGATCACACATAATTACAAAATTCAATTTTGAATTGTAACTTAAACACGCCCTTTTTTCCATATTGTTCCTGACTATTTAATTTTTTACATTTAACTGAACTCAACAAAGAAGTCAAAGAGTCCTTGTAAGGACCTCAAATGCTCTGTACGTTTTGATCTGTAGCGCCATAGTCAATGGGTAAATGTAAAAAATTATTGAAAGTTTATAAAAATATATGTTCATATGTATAGGAATACGAGCCAGCTAACAATATAAACAGTGTTTGGACGTGGTCGCAGTTTTAAGCAACAGCAACAGCCGCAACAGAATCAAGTGGTTGGAGGGGGGCGGTTGGGTGGTCTGCAGGATGGCGGCGCCAACAATGTTGACGGCATATTGCAGCCTTTGATTTTGTTCGTTACGACTTGGACGCCAACAAATAAAAAAAAAACAAGAAGGGATACAACAATTTTTATTGTTCACCAGAAAAAATAACAACAGCTGGAGGACAGGACACAAAGGACGAACGGAATGGGAGGGAGGCGAGCTGGCTGCAGGGCGTCGCATTTTGGCTACGTTTCCGTTTCCGTCGAAGTCGAGGCGTATCGAAGACGAAGACGATAACCCAAAGGCAAGCAAACGGCAAAAAAATATGTATGAAAAATAAACCCAACCTGGAATTCAACGTCTGGGTAACCCAGCCAAAAGAAGAAGCAGAAGAAGTTCTAGCAAAAAAAAATTATAATCATTTTTGCGTGCTGGACAACAGCAGCAGCTGGCGGTGATGGTGTTGTTGGCTCAATCATTCAGGAGAGGGTGAAAGGGGCAAGCATTGTTTAAAAATTAACAATAAAGTAGGCAAAAAAAAAAAAACAAAAATAAAAAAAAAATGTCGCTGTTTATTTTTTGTTACTTTTAATAATGCAAAGCAATGGGAAAAGAAAATTTGCCAAGCCAAAGAAATCGAAGAAAGCGAAACGGTAAAAAATTAAACAATGTGCAAAAGAGACGCAGCTAGCGTGTGCGAGTGAGACAGCAACAATGCAAGGAAAGCCAACGTTTGGCAAAAAAGAAAAGGGTGCAAAAGGCAAATCAAACAAAGACGGCAACTGTTTTTGCCCGCCCTCCCTACCCCCACAACCCCCCGTTACATTGTATCTGGTTTGTGCTTTCTTTGCCTTGTGGCTGACCAGGGGATCGACTTTGAATCGCGGAAGCTGGAGCGGGGCGGGGTTGCTGCTACATTTTACAATTTTTATTACCCAATTTCTGCGAGTCAAATTAAAAATTAATTATATACACGACAGGCAACAAAACACAAAAAATACACACACACACACAAAAAACTGAGCAAAAAAAAAAAAAGCGAACAAAAATCTTTTTTTGATTTTCTGACGACGTTTTTTCCAGTGCCCATTATTGTTGTTGCTGTTATTATTATAGTCGTTCGAAATAATTCAATTAAATGACGCCACACGCAGAGGGCGGAGTGTTGGGAGGAATGGCTTGGATCTCGGGTTTCGGGTTTTTTAGCAGTTATATATGTATATGGGATTTCTGGAAGAAGTATGACCAAAGAAGGGAGGAATGGGAACGTATGGGGGTTTGTCATCTTGATGATATGGTTAGCTGCCGGTTGAAATATACGACGCAATTAAAAACTTCCTGATTAAAACGCAAAAACAAACAGAAACAGCACAGAACCGAGCGCAGAGACTACAGTACATAATTTGTGTCGAATACATACAATGATTTTATTATTTTTTATTTTATTTTTTTCGAAAGGCACAAGATCACAAAATTTCAATTAAGTTCAGTTCAAGCACGACTCGAATGTAAGCTGCATGAGTAAGTGAATGTGAATTTAACTTTATTTGAATTGAATTTATGATGCAATTCAAAAATGCCCAACCCCAACCCCATCTCGCCTGCCCGGCCATTCATCCGTTTGTCCATCCGTCCGATAAACAAATACAACATAAAAAGACACGAAAAAAAAACAAAATGTAACACGTCTTGCTGCAGCCCGTCAAGAATCCCGCATTTAAACTGAGCAAAGAGCAACTAATTGAAATTTCTACTCAAAATTTGTGTAGCAGAACTAATGAACATAAAGATGGCAGGAGGATCATGTCCAAGGGGAACTAGCTCAATACTCGAGATTAACAAAGTCACGCACATTCAAAAAAGTTAAATGCGAACAAGAAACGATTAATACATAAGCTAATGTTAATGCAAACACGTTGTTAAATATCGATAATAATCGATTAAAATCATTGGCTCTCAAACACGGAAGTGCTTAGACGGTTATTTGCTAAAAACACGTATATCGACCAAAATCGATGATTATTTATCTGTATCTTAAATAGTTAAGTAACAATATCGATATTATTGCTTAGACGGTTATTTGTTACGGCAAACATGTAAATCGACTATAATCGATGGTTTTTTAATTATATCCATAATAAATAAATAAAAATAGATAGTTATCGAATATCTTAATTGGATCTTAAACGCGAAAGTGCTTAGAGGGATTTCTTGCGAAAGAGTTAAACTAGAGAAGAAAGTCTTGGTAGAAAAAATCAACTATCAACTAATTATCTATTATTAGTTTAATTAGATTAGTTTAAATTCTGGACTTTAAAGCCAAATCTTTGCCTTTCCTTTTAGATAGAAAATAGTCTTTCAAAAAATACTTACACACACTTATTCGCGTGTTTATGTAAATTGGCAAGCAAATTTATCTTTCATTATGTACAAACAATAGTTAATGTCATCTTATTTCGTACCTTTCGCTTCTTACTGCTTTGTGTACTGTAAGTGTGTGAAACTGAAACAAGTCTTTAAATTAATCATTACCAAGTAATGCAATAATAATAAAATATTATTATTATTAACAACCAGTTTTTAGTTATTATTATGATTACTGTTTTGTTGGCTGTCAACTTTAGTATTTTTTTTTGTCTGCTTGTTCATCTTTTTCCTATTTTTTTGACACTTTTTCTCTTTCTTTCGCTGTGCGAGTGTGATATAAAAACTCAAGCGTCTAACTTATAAAAGTACAGTGTTTGGCAACAATATTTGGATATTTAACTTAAAAAAACATGATTGTTATACCTTAATTGTAATGTCTACATTTGTTTGCATTTAAATACTTCAGAAGAATAAAAACACAAAAAAAAAATAATTTTCATTTGAAAAGAAGATGTAGATAATTATTTCCAACAATATTAATTTTATATATATATATATATATATAACTTCTATATAACTATATATATAACTTCCCAAAGTATTATTGTTAAATAAACTCAACCTAACGTTTTTACAACATTTCTTCATGTTCTTCGTTAGATCAAAATTAAATGTTCTAAAATTTTTGTGAGTTCTTAAATAAAATTGATTTTTTCAATATTTATGTGTCCGCTTACTTTTAGCGCTGACTGTACTAAGTGCGCTTGGCCACTTTAGCTTTAACTTGCTCGTCGTCGACAGTTTATGACAACAATTAAGTAATTTTTTAAATACTCTGCCAACTGACTGACTGACTAACGCTTGGCAACATGAAAGAATAAAGCAAATACAGCCGCTAAATATGAGACTTACATGTGTGGACGCCTATATACTTACAATATACTATATGAACGAACATATGTACTTACCTGTATTATTACTCAACCAATGCAAGGCAAGAAAATGAAATGAGAGAGGGAGAGAGAGAGAGAGAAAGACAGAGAGAGAGAGAGAGATGGAAAAGAAACAGTCAGCAGCGGCGAACAAAACATGCAATAAAACTGCCAAAAATATACGTTAATTGCCTTTAAAGGTTTTTTCAAATTAAACTCGTTAAATTATTAATGTTGAGTGTATGTATGTGTGTGTGTGTGTGTTTGTATATGTGTTGACGGCAATAGACGAAGCTCTTCTATACGGTCTAAGTTGAGTCTTCTCCACATTGTTAAGGGCCATTGCAAACATGTTTATATATATGTATGTATTTAAAGTGTGCAGTTAATTAAATCTGTGTACATGTTTATTACAAAATAGTATTATATTTGTTCACACGGACCAAGCAACTAAAGCTAAGTACTATGTTTATGAGAAGATACGACACAAAATGAAAATCCAAAAGCCCATTAATTATGCAAAAGATATTTTTTGATGATTTTCAGATTTTCCCCACTCTTTTCGGAATATTATTAATAAATGTTTCATTAAATCTAACTAAAATCAATTATTTCATATTGCTTGAGTATGGATTGTATATCGATTACATGTGTATATCGAAAACGGGAAGAGTTATCGATAACTTTAAAGAAACCAGTTTTGCCATAGACGAGCTTTTATACCAAACCTGAAGTCTTTAGCCTTAAAAGTCTCACAAATCGACGGACTCCATAAACAAAAATCATCTCCTCGACCGGTATGCATTATCTATATAATCTACAGATTTATGAAAAAACGTATAAAAGTGCAATTTATTGATTTGGTTTCGTATTATTATACACCCATTAAAATCTGACATTTAACCATAAGAAGTCAGAAAAGTGGCCAACAAAACTGGCTAGCGGCAACCCCACACACAATAAATAGAACGAGGGGGAGGTGGTGGTGTTGGTTCACATGCACCACTGACATATGAATATTATTAATAAATGAATTGCATGTTAACAATAAAAGTTAAGAGAACTCTGACTCCTGAAAGGAGCAAAAAAAAAGGCAAAACTGAGAAAAGGTCGTGCCATGAAAATGAAAACCAGCTGAAAACTCGTGAAAATGACGACGGCTTCCATCTGCTCTCTCTTTCACTCTCTCGCACCATGTTAGTTTGGGTTGCGTTCAGTTTTCGGTATCAGGTTAAAAACAACAACAGCAACAACAACCGCGAATAGTTGGTAATAATAATGAACGAAGCGAATGAAACGTTTTTGGCTTTAGCTTTTGGCTTTGCCTGTTTGCTGGCGCGTACCGAACGAAAGAAAGAAAAAAAAAACACACACAAAAAACAAAAAGAAGTAGATTAATATCTCCCTCGAGTCCTTTTAGTCAAGTTTATACCATATACAAAGTCGTACACACGTATATCTATATATATTTATTTACATATTTACAAATGCGATACACATACGAATGTGTGAATACATACACATATGTCCCATGAGTGTCTGTGTGTGTGTGTAGCTTTGCATATGAATTGTATGCGTTTCACATACCGTCGCCCGGCGTAGCACAATGGGCACAGTAACTATATTTGCTAACAACATTTTGACATTTATCAATGCCTAAAAACTCATTCATACAATAGTATTGTTGAAATCAAGTTGACTTTGAAAGAACTTAAACTTTCATTATTATTATTTTATATTCGAGTAAACAAAAAGCGAAACATTTCTTGAAAAACATCATGGAAAACCGTAATGGATCTGACAATTCGAATGGAACCGAAAAGCCATCCGAAATCGTGGGTGATGCCATAGCATTTATTGATTCGGCGAATGGGTGAGTATTATATCTTAGGTATTTAAGTATTATATTCTAGTAACTGCTTTTAAGCCCAACTGATGAAAACCGCGGAGTAGATGTTTATAAAAAGTCATCACTTACTGAAGATGATAGTGTCGAACTATTAATGCTGTTGGAACAGCGCCTAGATGATTGTGGTTGGAGCGACAAAGTTGTTAAAATTTTACATGACACAATCAAAGAACGAGGAGTAAATAACATACACCATGTACACCTTGGGGTAGAGATCGCTCAGAATACTCTTGCCTTAATGCCGGACAACGTTCGCAAGGAAATGGTCCAGAGCATTCGTGAGGCCATGAATAAGCCGTTATCCCAGTAATCAATCACTCAGCTATCCATATCCATTTACTGTTCTTGTTTAACTCTTAACTCTTTCACATTGCTTGCGACCTATACATTTGTTATATACACGCCTATGCCTGACAAGCTGCCTATACAAATATTATGTAATAAATAAAGCACTTATAAGTGCCCCATGAACATTAATTTGATTTTGTTTAAAGTATTTTGTGTTTATAGTGGAAGGAGGAACAAAATGTACCAAGATGGAGTTTTGTTCAGGCATTAATTGAACTATTACTTGGACAATTGATAAAAACATTCAATTAATCAGTGATCGATTTAAATCGATTGTAACCAAGTGATAAACTATATATGCAGCTATATTCGTGGCTAAGTTGGACCCACTGTTAAAGCTTTGTTGTTCTTGTTGTCGTTGTTGCCCGTCGCCGTTAAATTTGGCCTTTTTAACAAAAGTAATGAATGAGTTTTCACATGCAATGTGCGACGGGCAGAAGGCAAAAGATACGGCAACGCTTTCATCATATATTGGCGCTATATATTAATATGTGTGTGTGTAGCTATGTACATGCCCATTATCGTTACCTTTTGCTGTTGTTGTTGTTGCCTCTGAGGCGTCGTTGACTTTAGTCGTTGTATTCGTATTCGTTTTAAATGAAAATTAATTTATGCGAATCGATAAGCCACACACACAAACACACACACATATATGGTTTTAGTTTAAGTGTCGCCGTAGTTCTATCATTGGGCACTAGATGGCGCCCTCGCTTCGATTTTCAACTCAATCCAATGCGATCAACCCCTTTAATCTAATGTGTGTGTGTCTGTGTGTGCGTGTCCTGTCCGAGCGGTCCGACCATTTTGGTTAGTCACTGGTCAGCCCAACAGTTAATTGAAGTCATTTTTCTAGCGCTCGTAAACACACCAACAACAACAACTTGACTTGGCCAACAACTTCATGAGAGCTGTTACCACCAATTGGTCATGTGCATTATATTTTTTATTGAATGGTGATAACAAGCAACCCCCTTTTTTAAATTACAGCCTAAACTTGTGTCTGCGCTACGGTTCGGAGTGGTGCGGGGGTGAACTCCTTTGCATACTAGTACAAGTGTTAAATGGGGTTAAGTTGACGTTGTGCGTTATTCATGTTGCCAGTTGTTGTAGCTGTTATTGTGTTCATGTTAAGAATTGAGAACGATATTGCTAGCCGAGCTTATCCGTTTATAAGTTAGTTGGGAACATATATTTACAAGATAATGTAGGTCAGAGGAAATGGAAAATACAATAATCTTAAAGACCTCTAAAATAAAAACCTTATAGAGTTTTGTTTCATCTAGGAACCTACGTTAAGAACCTTAATAATCATGTGCTCCGAATATAAGCAAAACGAGTAAAGAACGAAAGTGAGATACTCCGAATCATATAAGCGTAAGATCCTTGCTTAAATGTTGCCAAGGGTTGAGGAAAACTTAATCTTCGATATTTGAAGTATTTCTTAACCGATTTAAATCTATAGCTGTTACAGCAAGTGAAAATCTTTTTGATTACGATAGCAAGTGTACATCGAAAATGGGAAGCGTTATCGATAACTTGAAACAGAATCGAACTGCCTATGGAAGAACTTCTGTTTCAAGACGGAAATGGGTAAGCCGACTCGGCTGATCGAGAATATATATATTTCATTGCATCATATACTTTTGAGGCCGTGGTCTTTGTCTTCTGAATTCGAAAAGCAGTCTTTCGGAGATTTCAACTGTGATTCACAACAATGAAAACAAATTATATATATATATATATACCAGTATTGAACGACATTTTGCTCAACGCTTGACGAAACTTTATGCGTTTTACTTTGCGTTGTTTATTGAGTAAAAAGTTGAGCAAGTCGAGGTTATCGCTGCCACGTTGATCGCGACTTGCGAGTTGGAGTTGGCAAACATGGAGTCAAATCGATAGCCAAACCATCGAGACAACAAAAAATGCCGCCACGTGCCAACAGCGACAACAACAACATGTCGCCAAAGCTTCAACAGCAACAGCAGCATCAGCTAAGCTTGAAGTTGAAATTGAAGTCAGAGTCGGAGAGACAGAAATTCTGCGTAAAGATTCCCATCGTTGTCATCTGTACAAATGCAGCGCACGCATAAGTCATAAGGCTGAGAGAGACAGAGGGAGAGAGAGTGAGGAAGAGAGAGAGAAAGGGAGAATGGGAATGAAGCATCAAAAGTGAACTTAATAAAAATTATTACACCTTTATGGGTGATCACGTAGCTGTGCGAACCGAACCGAACAGAACCGCACCGCGTCGAGAGAGACGGAGTCAGCCAATAAGTTTTAACTAGAAGCGAGCGTGCACAACAACAACAACAACAAGAACAACAACAAATGATCTGATGACAACAACAATAAGCAGGCAGCTGAAAAAAGATGACATAGATACAAAGCGATTGATAAGCCAGGCCAAAAGAGAGAGAGACTGGAGAGAGAGAGATTGGAGAGTGGGGAGTAAAGAAGCCAAGCCTTAGCCGCACTATTTTTGGCCCTTAATGACCAGCGGATAATACTGGCTCAATAAAGCCCAATGGGCATGGCCATGTCTACAAGGAATTGGGATTGGTATATACTTTGTTTCGAGCATATGTAACGAACTGTAAATGTTAAACAGAACGTGCGCTAATAATGTAATAAATATTCAAATTACAGTGCTGACCATTTCCCCATTTTTCCCATTTTGCCGCTTTCCCATTGCCCATTGCCCATTTCCATATCCATTTCAAATTTCTATTGGCATTTTCACCTGGCGTGTTTCATGGCTCAAACAAATAACCGAACGTCAACATTTACACTAATAAAATACGCTTAATGTGTATATCAGGCAAAATGTCAACTGGCCAACTGAAGCGAGTCGACAACCCCTACCAACAACAACCCCCCTGCCCACCTACCACATAGACGGAATAGGCATAGGCTGGCTAAATATTGGTAAAAAGTAAGCTATGGCACGTTTATAGTTGCATTATGCTAATCAAATGACACCCAATGGTGGCATTTTCTACAAATACAACAACATACGTGTCTCGAGGATCTCTCTATCTCTCTCGCACAGTGTATGTGTATGTGTGGACACTCATTTGGCTATTACCAACTAACCAACTGGCAACTGGCCATGAATTTTATTTCCATTTAACATTTCGAGGGTTGGTCGCGTTTATTTTGACATTCAAGTTAATAGATCGGTTTTAGTTATAAATTAGCATTTTATATGACCAAAGTGCTGTATTTGTGTGTGCTAGTATGTGCTGGTGTGTGTGTGTGTGTGTGTGTGTTAGCCCTCTGCTGACTTGTTATGTGGTCAAGTGTGGCAACAACAACATAAAATTACTTTGGTGGCGGGTTTTTTGTTTTTTATACTACTTGACTTTTGCGCTTTTGGGGTGACTAAAATAAGTATATCGACTAGCTCAAACTAATAAATATTCATACACACTTTCTTACACACATATATACATACATACATATCTTATATACATATATAAACTTGTATGAAGTTGAAGGAAATTCGAAAATATTTTCATTTCGATGTTATAAGTTCCTTTTATGCCTTTTTACAAACTAAAATGTTTTTTTTTTCTTATTTCTATATTCCTAAGGCTTTTATAAACATATAATTAATCGCAATGTATTTGTATATCGATAAAAACCGATAAATAAGCTTCGCTTCGAATCCAATTTGTTATCGAAAGGCTTAACCAATATTGCGGTCAACCGCTATGTAAAAGGCCTTAACTGTTTTTCTTCTTCTAACAATGACTTAACAATAGTCTTAACTGTTACTCTCAATGTGCGTTTTGTGTATATCCTTTGATCCTTTTCTTAACGAAAAGCACGCGCGTGTTTGCCATTTGACCCCATACAACTTTCACCCCTTTCACCACAAAAATATTAAGAAAAAAACAATCGGAGTGTATGACAATTTGGTTGTTGTTGTGCCAACTTTTCATTCTTTGCGAAAACCCCTTTTGGTGAGAAAACTGCAACCGATCGATCGTTGGCAAATCGTGATACGAGGAGTCACTCTTATAAAGGATTCGCTGTGTTTTTTCTCGGGTATTTGGCAACTCCTATCAATTACCGCAAATGCCACTTCAAATGTCGCAAATCGCACAAAGCGCACAATCGATTCAATTTTTGGCAAATTTGGGCTAAAGAAAAACCCTTGCCATAAACATGTTACTCTCTATATGTGTGTGTGTCTGTGTGTGACGCAAACAAACCCTTCTTTCTTCAACATGAGATCGTTGCGACAAACTGACGATTTGAGGATCTTGCAGCCGCCACACACACAAAATCATTTGCATAATCATAATCTGAATTCACAGTTCAAGGGGTTGATTTCGTTTGCCTTTATCTTTACCTTTTACCTAACTTCCTTTAACTTGGTTCACCTTTCGCTTTTGCTTTCAATACATTTCCGTATGTGTGCGTCTTCACCTTGCCGCGACCGATACACAATTTGCATATCAATGGAACGGATATTATTTATTTTCATTATTTTCGTTCATTTCAAATGAAACGAAAATTTCATGCAAAGCTGCTGCTGCTGCATAAGTCTCTAATGGGTGCAGATGTCTGCCCTTCAAAACACACGCACACAGACAGAGAGAGAGAGAAAGACAAAGAGTGAGAGAGAGAGAGCATTTTTGCTCGTCGATCTCAAGCTGGACGGCAATTTTCTCATAATTATAAATGCAGGCGAGTTACTTGTTCATAACTCAAAAGTCTCAATAACGCACTGACAGGCAGAGATCGAGGTTTTTATTATTGTGATTTGCAGGATCTTTGGCTCACATCATTTATATACACAAACCCGAACCCAACGCGACTATTGATTGATCTCGAATGCAGAATGCGTAATGGGAAATGGGCGAGTCTGTGTTTTTGGAGCAGTTTCATCAACTCGTTTTCATATGTTAATATCGCAAGGCAGCTGAACTTCCATTATCCATTGCCATTTGTTGTTATTTGTTTGTGACAGAAAACAATACTCTGCATCTTAAGCAACACTCACAAATGCATAGATAGTTTGTGTATTATGAAAACGAGAATCAATTTAATATTCTTTGAATGCCAAAAACCAAAGCTGTGAAACTATTATCAATGTACTCGAAACAAAGTAAAACAACTAACTCTTTTTTCTCCACATTGGAATGAAAACGATATTATACTAAGTTTTCAAATATATTCTCACAGTTATTATTGTATGTTCATTACATTCTTTTAATATTTTTTAGTATATATTCTTTTCGTCTAAACTATAATCCTACTATATTATTATAAATGTGAAGATTGTTTCTATGTTTGTTTCTCTTTCACGTAAAAATTACTGAATGGATTTTAATGAAACTTTACAAGAACATAGCTTAGATATCAATAAAGCGAATAGGCCATAATTTTGAAATATATTGTGTTGAATGGCGTTGTAATTTTACTGTCCGACGGAGAAATAATTTTTACAAAAGACAAAGAAGAATAATATCATACGAATGAAATACTTTCTTACAATAACTTTTTAGGGCAAATCATAGGAAATTCTTTTCTTTTAGTATAATAAGGTAATCCAAAACCAAATCCAAGTTCCCAGCAACCACAATCAGGCAATATATATGTTTATGGCCAAGAGAAATGTTTGATGTGGCAAGAGCCCAACAACAGTTAGGCCATAGACGTACATAGATCTAAAGACTGTGATCAAGATCGGGCACGATTAAAGCTAGTAGACCCCGGTGGCAACCTCTTGTACGTACACACATACATACATATAGATATGGCTGTGATACACAAGTTGATTTGCTGCTTTTCATTATTATTTGGCTAACAAGCAACAAACAACAAACAACAACAGCAACAACAAGCAACAAACCACAAGCAACGAGCACGCGCACTTTAATACGTGTGTGAATTTTGCATCGGGGTTTTTTTCATTTTTTATTGAGTACTTTTTGTCGGTGTGTGTGTGTGCAAGTAGGCCCCAAAAACTATGCATTAGTTTGGTCTGCCACAGCTTGTGCTGTGTGTATGTGTATATGGGTGGAGGGGATTTAGCGGGGGTGCCAGCAGAAGTTTATCTACAAGTTGTAGTCGTCGTTGTTCCCCGCTGCCCCGCCGCGACTGTTTGTCTATTGTTCTAGAGCTCTCCGGCTGTTGCACGAAAATTAATTTGCAACGGCAAGTGCAATGGCAAAATGCAAAGTGCAGCCGTTGCAAGGCAGCTCCACATAATGGTGGGGGCGGGGTAGGAGCTAGTGCAGCCCTGCAGATTTGCCAAGCGCTGATAAAAACGAGGCGCTTTGGGCTTGAAAAGGTCGTCGTTGTAGTCATTGTTGTTGTTGTTGTTGGGCAAAAAGTTTTGCGCGCTGCATAGCAAAATGCACCGTTAGTCGCAGCACACACACACACACACCCGCACACCAGAAGCAAGCTGGCCTACGTGCTGTTGTTATTGTTATTGCTGCGTGTATCTATGAGATACAAATGTTGAAGCGTGTGCATATGCCGACCGTCTGCAACAGTTGCCAGCCAGCAACAACAACAACTACAACACCAACTCCAATGCTCTGACTTTTGGGCCAACTCACCGACTCCAACACCGATTCCGGCTCTGGCCCCAAAAGTCTATTTGCCGCCGTTATTTAGTAGTTAATAATGAGCATGTTGAACCTTTCGTTGTTTGTTTTTAGCGATACCCTCTGCTCGATATTCTTTGCAAGCGGGTATCTTAACAAAATGCTCAAAATTCAATATTCACATATTCATTTAAACTATTCTTATTACGTTTCGGATTGTGACCATGAATCTATATATGTATGTATGTACAGATTATAAGATATAAATTTCATACAAATTTAAAGAAGTAGATATAGTATGTAATTAATTTTCATAGATTTACTTCATTAAAATTTAATTTGTTTTTTTTTTAATAATTTATCGTAATACATTTTTGAAAAATATTTCCAAATATTTTAGTTTATAAAGATTTAAACATCCACTTTTTAGTTTCAAGACGCTTTTCAATATTTTATCCAACCACAATCTCAAGTTCCGATACAGTACATGCTACAGATACTATATATAAAATATATTAACATAAAGCTTTCTATATATTCAGAAATATCATTTTGTTTTGATTAAGTTTCTTCGGAGTTTCCAAAAAAAAGTGCAAATGTGAAAAAAAAAAAATTTAATATGATGTACATATTTATTTTAAATTTTTGACATATTTAATTTGTATTTTAAATATTTTTCACAATAACTTCAACATTTGTTAAATAATTTTCACATATTTTCGTATGTGGGTCGAGTGAGAATAAATCTAGAATTGGGTAAGATAATTAAATAAATCTCTTTGCCAAGTGGCACACTATTCGTTGAGTAGTTTTGTAAGAAAACAAGAATTTGTTGTTATACAGCTTAAGGATACATCTCTCTCTTACTCTCTCTCTCTTTCTCTCTCTCTCTCGATCTCTCTCTGTTTTGCTGTGTACGTGGTATAGTTAAGTCGAGTGGCGCGAGATTATGCGGTGTGGCATTGTGGAAATGTTGTTTGCATTCGCGATGCTGCTGCAAACGGATGGCGTTGCCTCGCACTTGTTGCCCCTATCGATGGCAATGCGTAGCTGCGCATAAGCAGCCCCTAACACCACCAGGAACGAAGGACCAAGGCGGATAGGAGCCCGTGCATAATGCGATATTATCAAACGATTCAAGGACACGGCAATTCTCACGCCAGACCCTACGCTGCCTTGCCACTGAATGTTGCTCGAGCGCTCTATGAATGTTATACATATGCAAATGTGTGTGTGTGTGTGGAGGGGGCACACAATGGAGTGCATTAAGTGTGCATTAGTTTCTGTATCTGTTGCATGAGAACTAGCAACAATCGGGGGCAGGTAGGTAACAACAAACAGACACACGCACTTGTTGGACTCCTCGTTCCATTTCTTTAGATACATTTCAACTTTGCCGATTGGCGTTCGAAAGGCATTAATCAATATTACAAATTGCTTAGCCAAATGAAATGACTTTGGTTTATGCTAATCTGCCAGCTGAAGACTTTATGTGGCACGTTGGTGGACGGGGGGCGGGGCGGGGCAAAGCTGACGCTAAATGCCTGAAATGCCAATAAATCACATGCGCAAAAGCATTTGTGGCTGGGAAATGTGAATACTATTTGCTTTTTTTCTCGTGCTGCGTGCGACTTTGCCACTTCACTTGTCAGCGGCATCATTAATAATCCTTTACTTTTTCCATAGCATACTTTGCAGCGTCTGCGAATCGCTCCAGTTTTGGCCGCAAACAAACAACAACAGCAACAACAACACACCCAAAATAAGGTAAATGATGCAAATAAACAAATGTCATATGCGTTTTACCAACCAGCCAACAAAAAAACGGAAAACGAAAAAACGAAAAAACCCTTTTTGGCTGTCAACCTCAACAAAATGTCATTAGGGCAATGCCTGACAAGACGTGCTCCTTTCCATTGCCCATTTCTTCAGCCAGTTCGCCAGCTTGCCAGTTCCTGTTTCCTTGTCTGTCACACATATGCTCGATTCTTGTAATTCGATTCAAGCAAACGAAATGAAAAGCGTTTAACAAACGCAACATACAACGCACATAACATTTCTTGATTCGGAATTAATGCAAATTAATGATACAAACGGGCAAACGATGCCTCAAACCAGCCTTCATGCTACACACACACACACACATCTCTCTCTCCCTATCTCTCTCTCTCACACACTCTCTCTCTCGTTCTCTCTATCTATCTCTTAAGAAAAGAAAAAACAACTAGCAAATAGTTTTTTAATGTTGTTTCGAGTCGCAGCAAAAACTCATAATGAAATGTCTTCAGTCATTTCAACTCTTGAATGTTGCATGCAACACTTTACAAAAAAGGACACATTTAACATCATATACAGTCAAACTTCTCTATAACAAACTGTCGTACATAAATTCTCTATAATAAACTTTATCGTACCAAAAAAAAAACTGAAAATATTATTCTTAGCACTTTTATTTTCACGTTTTAAAAATTATTTTCACATTTTTGAGACATTTTAAAATATATGAAAAATAAACTGAATAAAATTTCAATTAATTTTTTGACCAACAAATTAGTTGTCAACAATTTTACTTAAAACAAAAATCAAGAAATCTCAAAAAAGTTTAAAAAGTCATACGAGTTGAGAAAAAATAAGATTTTACTTATTTGAAATATGTATCCATGATTATTATTATGTATTGTATATAGTATATATATTTTTGTGTATTATTTAACATTGTTGAACTAAACAAATTATGCCGAGTGGCAAGCCTTGTGGCATGGCCATATAAACATCGGCTCGAACGATTTCAAGACAAACCCCATTAACCTCAATTAGTGACTTGCGTATGAACAATGCGACTAACTCTCACACACTGCCAAAGCAATGGCAAATCTGGCTTGAAACTGAACAAACTGCCAATTAAAATAATGTCAATAAAATTGTGGTCCATTATACGCTACCGAAAAATTGCAGCAACAACAAATACAAACGATTGCCAAACGTGTAATTTAATGGAGCTGCGAGTGGGGCCAAAAGTTGAGATACTCGTAATAACAAAACAAAAATCACAGGCCGGCAATAAATGCCCAAAACTCAAAACTCAAAGTACAAAAAAGCAACCCATAAACGGAAAAAAAAACAAAAACGAAAATGAATACAATAACTTTGAAAGTTGACGACAAGAGTATACATAGACGAAGGGTGGGCGGGGGGTAGGGTGGGGTTTGTAGGATGCAGTCTACACAAGCTCAAAAGATACATATAGTATAGTGCCTATAGTTATAGCCACATAACCGAACAATCGAATTCAAATGCATAGCCAAAACACAAAAATATTTCCCAGGCAACAACAACAATTACTACACACACACATACATATACACGCATTTCGTAACAACAATAATAAAAATACAACAACAACGGCAACAAGAGGTTGCAATTTTGCCTGCTAGCTAATTATTAGTTAACTTGTATCTTTAAGATACGCGGTACATTGCTTAATAGACCAGAACACAAAGAATGCCTGCTAGCTGGCTGTCTGTCTGGTCTGTCCTGCATCACATCATCATTCGGCGGTGGCAAGAGACTTTTTGAGCTATAGCAGCCAATTGTCATAACACGTTTGCTCAGCTCGGCTTTTGTATCTCATGGATGCGGAGCGGAGCCAATAGCACAATTCATTGACTTTCCCAGCTCGAATGCTTGATTTTCACATGTATCTATTAGATACGTTTGTATCTATTTTGGCATGCAGCGGCGTGTCAATGCGTAGCGAAAAACGACACAGTTTACAGTTTCGTTTCGTTACAAACGCAAGCATACGCCCCCAACCCCTCTCCATCCTATATTCAAGCCCGCCTCCCCATACAGTAAAACAGTCTCTGCCCCAGAAATTATAGTTCAGCAGTTAACAATTTTTTTCTCCAACTCCAGCTCCTCCTTCACATACAGTAGACACTATACTTAGAAAGCTGTGGGAAAATCTCGAAACAACTCCTCTCTCTCTTCCTCTTCCTCTTCCTCTCGCTCACTATATATAATAGGTAAAAGATAAATAATACAAAATACATTCATATATTAGATGAAACATTATAAAAATAAAAAAAGCTAACAGCTTGCTTCTGGCATTGAGGGCGGTTTTTCCAAATGATCGCCAAACTCGAAACATTTGCATATGACAAGAGCACAAATCAAATTAACAATTAACAGCTGCATCGAACTGCAAATGCTCTTTCAAAATGGCAAGAAACCCTTTCTGTGTGTTTACAAAATAAAATACTTTTGTTCTATTGTAGTTGGGTTATTTTAAAAACAGAAAATATTTATCTAATAATATTTTTATTCGAAACTTTGGTAAACAGGGTTTATTTCTCAATATTTTGAAGCTTCTAACGGTTATTAAAATAATTAAACATTTTTATTTTTTTGCCAATAATGTTTAAATATGTTATTATACCCTGAACCCATTACAAATGGGTGCAAAAGTATGTAACAGGCAGAAGGAAGCATCTCCGGCCCCATAAAGTATATACATTCTTGATCAGCATCTACAGCCGAGTCGACATAGTCATGTCCGGTCTGTCGGAAAGGCGCGCCTAATCCCTAGGCAGTAGAAGTTTCTTTGTCAAATTTTCGATAACTCTTCCCGTTTCCGATAAACACATGTGATCGATTACAACAAAATCTCGAATTTTGAAAACTTTGAGACGCAGTTTGAAAGATTAGACGAAATAATGACAATCTGTAAAGTACAGGGTTCAGGGCATAGTCTAGTCGGGATTTCTCGACTAGAGCCTTCTTAGCTAGTTCAATTATTGCTTTTAGTTCGCTCAGCTGATTAGTTCGTTCATTTTGGTCTTTGAGTAAAAGCACAAAAATATCAAAATTAACCAATATTAGACAGAAAACTCGTTTAGTTCCATAAATAATTGAAAGGATCAAAATCTCAACTAGGATATAAGTAAAGTGAAAATATTATACTTGACGATTTGAAAGTGTAGTAAGTGCACCACCCTGATGGGAGTAGAGTATATTTTTTGGGGTGATGCATAATTATAAAAGGTCAGAATAAGCTGGCAAAAGTAAGCATTTGGCCTTTGTGGTCCCGCAGGACCCGAAGTACACACACATACAGTCAACGTAGTAGTAATTGCACTTCAAAACTGTTTATCATCCATAATGTGAAAAGTATCTGTGTGTGTGTCGAGTAGGTTTGCAACTATGCTTGTGTATCTATTGCTGTTTGCTGTTATTGGTAATTGTATCGCTTTTGCCTGTCGTTGTGGCATATGCAACTGCCATAAATCTGCCCCCCTCCTGCCGTGCCCTGCCCTGCGTTTTCTCCCCCCGTCAACTATTGCTACCTCAGCAGGCATCGAGATTCGACACTCGCGCTGATGATGAGCTATGAGTATTCTATGAAAATCGTTGTTGCTTGTTATTTTTTCTCTGGCTTTTAATTTAAATGCAAATGCAAATGCGAAATCCAATGCAAAGACATAACCAAGACCATTTTTGTCCATTGTCCGTTGTCCGTTTGTCCATTGTCCATTGTCCAAATGGATCACGTGCATGTTTCTTTTTACAATTCCAAAACACGATCGAAACGAATGCCAGGGCGGTAATTTAAGCCCGAAACCAAAACTACTACTAAAAAAAAAAACCAAAAACCAAAAGCTGACGTCTGTGACGGAAAAGCAATACAAACAGCTTCAATTATATATATATATATATAAACAGATCTTTACAGTATCAAAATGTAGCAAGTATCTGTTGTTTCTGCAGCTTTTGTGTTGTGGACCGTGGCATGGGGATATCCAATAACCCGATGGCACAGCAAACAATACGGATACACAGAAATTGTATAAGTACATTTGAATGATGTGCACTGTAACAAAAACTATAGTCTTAATACACACTTAACAAGCAAACAGTTAAATAAATAATTCAAATATTATTTTTTCGATAAATCTAAGATGAGAAAGAGTTAAGGAAGGCAAAAGAGGGCAAGGGGGTGAAAGTGGGTTAACATTTAAAAGATTTCAATGTATTTTGAAATATTTCAAAAATGTATACAATTTTTTTCTTGACATTTTATAATTTTAAGCAAAATAAATCGTCATTAATGTATAGAAAATATTTTTCTTAAGAAAATATAAATAAATAAACTCTTTTAGGTAGAAAAATGTTCAAAACTCGAGTGAAAACATTTTAAAATGGAATTTAGTATAAGAAAATTAATTTTACATTTATTTAAAAAATAAATAAGATGTTAAATTGCTAAAAAGTTTATTAGTTATTTTCGATTTAGATATATTTTTTGCAAAATGTATTAAAAAAAACACATAATTATAACAATACAATATATAGCTTTATAATTATAGTTATAATTATACTATATGTAACAATATAGCTGTATTAAATATTTTTAGTTAAATTTATATGTCTTAAAATTGCTTAAAAAAATATGTACGTTTATTTTACATACATGATAATAATATTTCTTTTAATCGAAATTCTTAGCGTGTACTTTTGTATTCCGTATCGGGTAAACATAGCAAATAGAGAATATATAGAGTAACAGAAACACCGTCAACTGAAATGCATCTGAGAATACACAAGCATATTTCCAATTAAAAACAAGTAAGAAGGTTCTGGTCGAGAAATCCCGACTAGACGATACCCTGAACCCTATACTTTCCGCGTACAGTTAGGGATTGCAAGTATATATGTGTGTGTGTGTACGCGTATAGTGCATACTTTCTTAACCTAAATGTTCGATATCTCCGTTGTATCAAAAAATTAAAAAATTTCACACATTGTCATTATTTCGTCTAATGTCTCAAACGTCATCACAAAGTTTTCCAAATTCAAGTTTTTGTCGTTCTCGATCATATGTGTATATCGGAAACGGAAAGAGCTATCGAAAATTTGACACAAACGGTTTTTGATGCTGATCAAGAATATGTATACTTTATTGGGTCGGAGATGCTTCCTTCTGCCTGTTACATACTGTTGCACAAATCCATTATACCCTTTTTACCCATTTTGAATGGGTTCAGGGTATAAATATACTAAAAATAACGAATTAATAATTATATGTTAAGGAGGCGCTGCATCATAATCAGCATAATTCTCATGATCGTGATCGTAATGACAGTTCTGACAGCGTTGCCAAATTTCACAGTTCGTCATTGAAAAACTTGCCTTGACAGCTGCTCAGTAGAGAGACAGAACGAGAGAAAGAGAGAAAAAGAGAAAAAAAAGAGAGAGAGAGAGAGTGAGAAACTTATGTGTATTAACTCCTACCCCCGCCCCATACTCACCTTCTCTTCGACTTGATTATAATAATTTACGCAAAGGATATTTTTTCTTACATTTCTTGCCAGTCTTCGCCTTTGGGAAGTGCGACGGCACCCATTACTCGCTTCCCTTACCTGCCCATCCCTTTTCCCATTACCATTCCTTAACATTCGCATTGATCCTGGCTGCAATATGCAAATGAGCACGAGCCGTATTACGATCCGGCAGCCGGCAGCAGGACAGAACAAAACCCTCCCTGCGATCATCTACTCCTACCTCTCCCCCTCGCTTTATTCTCTCCCTCTCCCTCTCTCTCTCTCTTTCTTTTTGTGTGTTTCGTCTTGAAGGCGCCGCAATGAGCAAAGGTGTTTAATTGTCCGACGGCTATTGAGGAACTTCTACAACTGTGTTCCGTTTCTGGGTTCAGTTTCAACTTGAACTTCAATTTTAAATTGAGGGCTGAATGCAGCACGGGGCAGCTGCACAAGCAAATTACAACCACAAAATTAATATAACAGCAAAACTCAAATATAATCAATGACATCTCGAAACTAATTACAAAACTAGCAACTTTTTTAAAGCATCCCTTTTTTCTTCTGACGAACCTTTCAATAACTAAATTGTGCGGTCTCTTGACTATTTTTTTTGTATCTTTTTTTCCTTGATGAAACAATTTTATAGTGCTTCGAGTTAAGAAGAAGGAAGCATCTCCGACCTCATAACGTATATATATATATATATATTCATATATTCTTGATCAGCATCAACAGTCGAGTCTATATAGCCATGTCCGTCTGTCAGTCCGTCCGTCTGTATGAACGCCTCAGAGACTCCAGATTTGCAACATAAGCTCGCCTAGTCCCTAGGCATTACAAGTTTGTTTCAAAATTTCGATAACTCTTTCCGTTTCCGATATACACATGTGATCGATAACAACAAAATCTTCAATTCTGAAAATTTTGTAATGCAGTTTGAAACATAAGACGAAATAATGACAATTTTAGAAATTTTATTGAAATCGCTTGAGAAACACTGGAGATATGGAGCATTGAAGTTATGTCAAGTATGCAGTATGCAGTATAGGCGTACACACACACATACTTGCAAGCAGTTACTGTACGCGTGATGTATGGGGTTCAGGTCTAGTCGGGATTCCTCGATGTGGTAGTACTAAAACATCAAGCAATTCCCATAAAAACTTTATTCGCAAATTGTATTATTATAATTTTATAATTTGAAACCTGCTCAACCGGACCCTTCAGTTAGCCGAAAACCCGTTTACAGTGGAATTTTCTCTATTACGAACTTTCGTTAAACTAAAATTTCTATATATCGAATTTATTTTTCAGGATTCGAATTGGTTTCAATCGAAAAACCATTCGAAACCATATCACAAATTTTCCTTAAACTACGATATTTTTGGTAAGATAGTTATATCAAAGTTTGACTATATTGTCTCTAAGATTATATATATATACAATATGTGTTAGAAAAGTAAATATATTAAAAAAAAATAGCTTTTAGTTTTTTTTCTAGAAACATATTATTAGTAAAAACTAAATTCATAAATAAAAAATTACATCCATTAAATAATTTTTAAAAATTTTTATCCAACATTTTTCAATATATTCAAGCAAATCCCCTCCCCTTACCAAACCCCACCCACCCGCCATCCCTGCTTCAATTCTTGCTACTGTCAAACAGCAACAATTTAACACATACAACTATACCTCTCTCTCTCGCTCTCCCTCTCGCCATTCTGGTTCTGTCCTTCTCTATTTGCGATTGCCTTTAACCCCTTGTTGCCTTGTTGCATTTTTGGCCTGTGGCCATGTAAACAACTCCTTAAACTGCGAATCATTAATCTATTACGCAATTACTGACACACATACACTCTACTGATTTGCCTGTTGCATGCCCCCCGCACCACCCCACCCTCCACCACAAGCCAAATCACCCTCGGCCTACCCTTGTGCGGTGTGCAAAATAATTTTGCAACAACAACAGCAACAATAAAAAAATAGCGAAATTTTTCATTCATTTTTCGCCTGTGCAAAACACACAAAAATAAAACTGAAAATAAAAGAAAGACAACAACAACAACAGCAACCATTCGCAGCTCACGCACTAAGTGCTCGCCACCTCCCCCCCCCCCCCCCCCCCCTCTTTCTCTCGCTCTATATGCCTGTGCGCGTTTTAACCCTTGTGTGCCTGCCAACAACAAATTTCGTTAACCCTCCTCTCTACCCGCTTACCTATGTTCTGCCTGCATTGGGCTCTGCTTCTTCTTCGTCTTCTTGCACTTGGCGCAACACCTCGCACTCGTATAGGTGTGTGTGTGTGTGTGTGTGACTTGCCATTATCACGCGTTTATTGCAAAACAATGCAAATATTGTAACGGTACAACAATGCGTGTGACTTTTGCTCTCTCTCTCTCTCTCACTCTCGCTCAACTGTTGACGCTGTTGTTGTTATGCAATTCGTTGCTCTTGTTTCTGTTGTAGTTGTTGTTGTTATTTTTTTCGGCTAAAGGTCAAACGGCTGCTGTTGTTTGTGATGTCCTGTGGCGACGTCGACGCCGACGCCGACGTTAGCAGCATTTGCTGTAATTGCTGTCAATCTCTTTTTCGTAGTTGTTGTTGTTGTTGTTGTTGTTGTCGCTAAAGGTCTTTCTGTCTCTTTGCGCAATTTTGAAAGGGAAAGCCAATTTGTGTGTTTGTTATTTTAAAGACATGCGATAATGCATTAGTGTATGTGTGTGTGTGTGTGTGTGTTGGCTTTTTTTCCAGCTCTCATGTTAACGTCTAATTAACGGTAATTAACGCATGAAAGAGGTGTGTGTGTGTGTGTGTGTGTGTATGGCAAAGTCACACACACACACATGTGAAAGTGATGAAGATTCCTTCAAATCCATATGATAATATGGATATTAAGATATAAATATTTAATTTAGCTTTAAACAGAAAAAATTATAATTACGGATAAATTATTATTATTAATATATGAAATGCATTATTAATTTATATTTGTTTATATGTTTAATCGATTAAATCGAACAACGAATTTTTGAGCTATGTTTGTGTAAGTGTATGTGTGCGTGTGCGTGTAAATAGCATGAGAGTTGTGCTTTTGTTGTTGTTATGTTATTGTTGGCCATAACTTAATTACCGCCCGTTGATTGTAGTAATTGCTAATTGTTGTTGTTATTGTTGCCGCCTCATCAAGCAGCGCAAAAATGCCACACAAATCAAATCAATTTGCTGCATGCACGCACACACACACATACACACACACATATATACACACACGCATATACAAAGGCGAACATCGAATCAACCAACCAAAAAACAACACTAATATGACACTTTAACAGTTGGCCAACACACACACACACACACATATACACTCGCACTCATAACACACGACTCGAGACGAGTCGACTCACTCACACTTGATTCGACTCGCACACACATACGTTCACACGCACAACTAATAATAAAAAATCATAATTTCAATCAAAGGCAACAACAACAACAGCAATAGGCAACTAAACAGGCGACAGCAGCAGTAGCAGACGACAACAACAATAACAACAACAGCAGCGACGACGACGACGACTACGCATCGGCACCTGCATAGCGCGCGCTCTTTTACACCTATGCAATCGGGCGGGCAGTCGGGCCATTCAGTCACTGCGGACAGCAGCAGCAGCAACTGGAAAAAAAAAAACAAAAGAAACAAGCACCAAGCAAGCAAAGCAAGTAAATATACTGAGCAGAAATCAAGCGCCGCACTCAATGGCAAAAGCGAGCAGCGCTCAGTTCACAGCTTCAGTCATAGCTCAAGCCGTGGACTGAGCGCGTGCGCAGCGGAGAGCGGTGCCAAGAGAACCGAAAAAAGAAACGAAAACAACAAAAACCATCATAAAATACTTGAAGGCAAAAGAAATCAAAGCCAAAAGCTGTTGGAAAAAAAAAACGCAGCAGCGGCAGCACACACACACACACACACAAACACACATGCGAGCAAAAAAATGAGAGACGAAGCGCCAACTTAAGTTCAATTCGATGGTGTTTGGTGCGAGCGAGCGAGCTGCCATAAAAAATAAAATGCCACTGCTGCCCATTGCTGTAGTTGTTGTTGTTGCTGCTATGTGTTTTTCCTTTCTGAACTTATTACAACAACAACAACAGGCGAGTAAATTTTGTTGGCGCTGCGATGCTGCGTCTGCTGCTGCTGCCTTCGTTGTTGTCGTTGTCTTCATTCGATGAATGATGTTGGTGCTGCTGCTGCCTCTGTCGCTGCCCGCAGCTACCTGCGCAGCGACACACACAAGCACACATACGAGCACGCACACACACACACACACATGTCTCACGTGTGTGTCCATTGACGTTGTCGTCGTCTGCTTTGGCTCGCCAATCAAATGGGGCGGGGCTTAAATGTATATGTATTTCTTTTTTTCTTTCTTCTTTTAGATTTTTGCTTCTTTTTCCTGATGCTGCCTGCCGTGTGACACTTGCGCTTGTGTAAGTTTCGCTCGCTTGCCTGCGTGCCCTGTCTCTGTCTGTGTGTGTGTGTGTTGGTTTGGTTTTGGGTTTTTATTATGCGAATTATCGAAAATTGAGCGACTTTTGCTTTATACGTCTATATGCGACCACATGTTTGAGTCGACTCCATCTCCCGCTCACTCTCTCTCACTCTTTTTGCTGCCTTGAGTGAGTTTCTTTTACAACTGAATATTTTTGGGTCGCTTGTTGCTTGAGAACTTCGAAAACTATAACAATGGTGTTTAAACAAATAACAAAATAAGTTTAAGCAATAATAATAATTATTTTATTTAATATATGAATTCAAAATTATTTTCTTTCCTATATTTTCTGTTATTATTTCTGTTAATTTGAATTTTGGGCCATTAAAAAATTGTCCCGATTTTTATATTTAAATAATAATAGTTTTTATTTTTATGAAATATGTTTAATTTTTTTTTCTGTAATTACTTTAAATATGCAATTTATTCGCAATTTGGTTGAAAACCCAAAGAACCGGACTCAATTCGAAAAAGTTCGAAAAGGAATTCGAACAAGCAACGAACCCCTGCGCTTGACTGCAACTGCAACTCAAACTTCTTCGACGCGCTGTGAGCGAACCAGCGATTAACTCAAACATTGAGTGAGTCTTGAGTTGAGCAGTTACTGTTGGTGTTGTTGTTGTGACAAACACTTGTTTATTTTGTTTGCCGGTGGCATCAGCAGCAGCAGCAGCATGGAGTAGTAGGAAAGCAATGACATTGTCAGTCAGTTCGCTTCCAACAGTCCGAACTACAATACGCACTCAACCCAACCGAACGCAACCCAAGTAACCAACCAACCATCATTCATCCATCGATTGTCAATCACTCATATTTGACTCCTACTACCATGTGCACAAATGAGAAGGAATGAAAGAATGAAGATTGCTTTGCGCCTGGCAAAATCGCATGTGCTTTTTACACACACACACACACACACGCAGATACACGTGCGCACACTAGTCCAACAGTGAAAGAAATGGTTGGCTGTAAGCAACAAAAAAAAAGTCAAAACGTTGAGAAAAAAATCTAACAGCAATGAAATAAAATGAAATGAGTTTCGGCAGCAGCAGCAGAAGCACCGACGCCAACATGAACCCGAACAACGATTCCGAAGTCATCGTGTAGGTGGCTGTTCCCTCTCCCCCACCCGCTCACATTCGTCGAGTCCTTCACTCACTCTCTCATAGACGACAGCCTCATCTCACGCTCTCGGCTCAGCCAGTGCACGACGCGCGTCTCTCGTTCGCTGCAACGCATTTAGCGGCTGCTGCTGCTGCTGCTACTCCTGCTTCTCTTCTCTGTTTTGCATTAAGTGCGCGCTCGCTTCGCCACCCCCTCCTCCCCCACACACTCTATTTCACAACTAACCATTGAGCGCTGGGTTAAGGTTGCCATCGTCAGCGTCATCGTCATCGTCGCTGCTGCTGGTGCTGCTGGTGCTGCTGCTTCTGTCTGCATTGCATTCGGAACTTCGATACAATTTGAACTTTTTCTTTATGTGTGTGCAAGTCGCACCGAGCAGCGGCTCGCTTCCAACTTGAACGGATTGTTGTGAGTTGGGTATGGGTGTGAGAGTGGGTGTGAGAGTGGGTGTAAGAGTGGGAGTAAGAGTGCAAGTCTCTCAGTCTGTGAATGCAGCTCAAGCTGTGTGTAAGTCTTCAAATATGCGGCTACCATATCAAAATTCAGTATTAAGAAAATACAAACAAAAATTAGACATTTTTTTGAGAGTAAAATCAAAAAAAAAATAAATAAAATAAAGTTTAATATATTACTCATATTTTTCAACTATTGAGTTAGGTATCTAATAATAATTAATATTTAGTTTTTTACGTTTATGCCGACCTTAATAATTTTAATAACTAAAAAAATATTATTTTTTTTATAATAATAATAATATAATATAATTTGTATTTGACTATTTTTTTTTAAATTTATATTAATTTCTGTTTATTTATACAAATGCCGACCTTAATTATTTTAATAACTAACAAAATATTTATTTTTTTTATAATAATAATAATATAATATAATTTGTATTATTTTTTTTTTTATTTTTCAAATTTATATGCATTATGTCAACAAAAAAAAATATATTTTTTAAAGAAAATTAATAAAAATAATAAGACATTAACATTTTTATAATCTTTGAGTTTCTATATATATATATATATATTGGTTATTCCATTGCCTTAAGTTCCTTCGAACTCACCTGACATTCAACTTGTACAAAAGGCGTGGTTACAATCTCCCACTCCCCAACCCCAGCCACCTCTCCGCCACACCAGAAAGCGGATTGACCTTTGAAGAAACAGCAACAACATTTCACACACACACACACACATGCATACCTACGTATAGCAGAAACCAGACACAATAATAATAATTTGAGCTACACAACAAAAAATCCGCAAAAAAAAACCTCAGCTCAGACTCCACCGCCCCCCTTCGCCAACCCAACATCTTGGTGCACCTTGAGCCATATGGAAAAACAAAAATATAAAAACAATGCACAAGTAAAGAAATTGAAACAAGAACAACGAAACGAAAAATAATAATAATAATAATAATAATAATAAAAATCAAAATAATAATCACAAAGCCGGCAAAAGCCGGCGAAGAACACTTCCCCTACAACACTTCTCCCACTCACCCACTCTCTAACTCTAACTCTCTCACTCTCAGTCACTCACTCACTATTCCACTCACTCACTTGCAGGAGTTTGCACTCAATCTGCGGCTCAATAAACAAAACAACTGAAACAACAACAACAACAACAACACCAAAAAAAAATGTAGTAGAAGAAGAAGATAAGCAAAAGGCGAAATGTGAGCGCAGAGCATTTTCCTATAAGTTTTTCCCAATCAGAAAAAAGGCGACAGAGGCACAAGCAGCAGCAGCAGCAGAAGCAGCAGCAACAGTAGTAGCAGTGACGTCGACGCCGCAGCTTCAAATTGAATGCCAAGCCACAGCCACATATGCAGCGCAAGCGAGAGAGACAGCAGCTGTGAGTGTGAACGAAAGAGCGAAAGACCGAGAGACAGAACGAGAGAGAGAGAGTGAGAGAGAGATAAACGGGGGCCGTTGGTTTGAATGAATGAATTTCAATACATGCAACTGACAGAAGTTATCAGAAGGAAGGCAGCAGCAGCAGCAGCAAAAAAAGAAAAAAAAAACGCAAGCAAAAAAGTAAACAGAACGAACACAAGCTGAGCACAAGTTGTTGTTGTTGTTGTTGTTGTTGCTGCTGCAATTGTATATGTGAGCGGCGACGGCGCACACAAAACGGCTCAGCCCCACGAGGAGCAAAAGCAAAACAAACGAAAATCAAAAACCTATTGAAAGAAATCAAAAGCGTACAGGCGGCTGGCAGGCAGTCACCAATTGAGTGACTCTCTCTCTCTCTCAAGCTATCTCTCAGTGCTCGCTCGCTCGCTCACACTGCTGCGCGCTCGCACTCTGTCTCTCTTCGAGTGCAAAGCAATACCATCGCGGCTCGTTCGTTCGTACGGTTCGTACGTTTCGGCTCGTACGTTTTTTCGGGTTCGTGTATGCGGTGTTCGTGCTCGTTGCGTACCGAGCGCATCGCGTGCGAGTGTATGTGTGTTTGCTGTGTTCTGTGTATGTTTTTTTTTTTTGGGGTTGTCGACGCTGCGACTTGTTCAATGTTGTTCAGTCATCAACTGAATTCGTGACTGGCAACGTCGCCTGTGTGTGCCGCTGCCAGTAACCGAGAGTGTGTGTGTTGTTTGTGTGTGGACTGACTGTTGACTGTGTTCAAACTCAAATATAAAAGAGATCTGTGTGTGTCTCCGCTCTGCCTGCGGAGTCGAACCAATAAAGCGAATAGCGAATCACGACGAATCATTCAGCCCCACAAAAGCAACCATCAGTAACAACAAAAACACAAACACAAGCAAAACGAAACAGTTACAAAGAAATACAAGTTAATATTATTATCATAAAAACAACAACAACAAATGCAATCAGCATCAATTTAACTGTTTCTTCAGCCACAACAACATCAATTTTTTTTTTGATCAATTTTTTTTCCACAATTATTAAGAAGAAATAAATAACAAAAAAAAAAAATAATAATAATAATAAATGAGAAAAAATATTAAGATATAAAAGTGTGCGCGTGTGTCCAGTGTTAACAACAACAAATGCCGTGCAACAGCAACAACAACAGCAACAATACAAAAAAGCGCGCCCAAAACAAATTAACAACTTAACTTAACTGATTCTGGCAAATGGCAACAGATTCCAATGCCGACGCAATTGTTGCACCCAAAACAGCAACAACAACAACAACAAAGTGCATATTTGTGTGTGTGTGTGTGTGTTAAACAACAACAACAAACACAAATTGGCAAAACAGAAGTTTAACAAAAGAATTTAGAAGAAAGAAAGAAAAAAACATCCAAAAATTTGATTGAATTTTTTTGAGCACGTAAAAAGAAAAGCAAACAAAAACAAAACCAAAACAAGAGCAAAACATATAAGAAGAAGAAGAAACACCATAACAACAACAACAGCAACAACAAAAAGTGCGTGTGGGTGTTCATCAGTGTCTGTGTGTATATATGTGTGTGTGTGCGTGTGTTTGAGTGTGTGTGCATCTCTTTGCCCCCCCTCCAACTCACTCCCTCTATCTGCATCGCCTCCTCCTCTTCCAACCTGCCACAACTCACACACGGCTGCAATTCAAAACTAAACTAACAACAACAAGGAGTTAAACAAATATTTAACTAACCAAAAAACGAAGAAGAAGAAGAGGAAAACAATTTTTTTGTTGTGCGATTTTTGCGTTTTTGTTTTTTTATTCTCGGCTGCTTGCAACAAATGCCTCAACAAATGCCGCAACAAACGGCACAGCAGCCACAACAAAAACAACAACAGAAGCAACACCAACATAAGCAACAGTGATAACAACAAACAAACAACAACAAAACAACAACAAGAATCCAAAGAGACAGCCCACGAATGCAGCCAACATTGCCACAAGCCGCTGGGACAGCCGATATGGATCTGACGGCTGTTCAATCAATCAACGATTGGTTTTTCAAAAAGGAGCGAATTTATTTATTGGCACAATTTTGGCAACAGGTAAGCGCTAAAACTATCCCAAAACCAAGTGCTCCAAAAATACAATTTTCAAAAGCTTTTTCAACTCAAAAAGCAAAAGCCAAAAAAAGAAGACGGCAAAAACGTTAGAATAACCAATTGTCAATGTTACTTGAAATAGTTTTGAAATACAGAATATTGAAAATTGACATACAATTTTCGAACTAAAAAATGTTTCAAAAGACTGAAAATGTTTTTACAATGTTCAAAAAATTATCCAAAATGCTTAGGAACAGGGCAAAGCGAGAAAGAACTATAGAGAGAGAGGGCGAGAGAGAGATCACGAGAAAGAGACAGAGAGATAGAGAGGAAAAGAGATAGAAAGTGTGGTTCACATAACTATAAAAATAATTTTTTGTTTAACTTTATTAAAAATGTTTTAAGAAATGTTTATTTAAAAAAAATAATTTTTTTTGCTTTACCTTAAACATATTTAAATATTTATAAATCAGTTTTTTGTTCTTTATAAAGAATGAAAGAAATCAAAAAATGGATTTTTTATTTCCTCAACTTTTCTTAAGTGAATCTTAAATTTGTTTAATGCTTTTCAAGTTCTTCTTAAGGGAAACTTGAAAAATAAATACAAAATAAATATTTGTTACCGGCAAATATTATTTTTGATTGACTACAAAAGTGAAAAAAAAGTTTCTTCTTTAATCAAATATTGATAATAATAAATTGAAAAGATTTTAAGCATTTATTTCTTATATCAATACCGAAGAATTTAGTTGAGAATTAAGAATTTTTCGAGTACAAATATATTATTATTATTTTTTGTTTTTGTTTTTTTTTTTTAAACAATTTTCCAGTTTAAAGACAAACGAGTTGATTTGAAACGCTTTTCAAGCCCAACAATCTCATCATTATGACAATTTGAAGCTTTCTTCAGCTCAATTTCCAATAAATTCAATTCAAAAACTTCCTCCCAAACATTTGTGACATAATTTTCTTAAAAGTTTCCCAGCAAAACTAAATCGAAAAAGAAAAAAAACTCCCACACTTAACTGAAAACAAACAACAATATGATAATTATATGCATGCACTTATAGTTTTTCCATTTTCCATTTACAAAAAAAAAATGTTTTTTATTTTTTTATTTCTTTCCCCTGCTTATTGTTGTTGTTGTTTTGTTGTGTTATTCACTTTGTTACTAATTGTGTTCGCGTGTTTGTGCCAATTGTTTCTTATTGATTTCTACAACAAAATTTGTTTACAAACTGCAACAACAACCACAACAAATAACAAATATATTAACTAATAGCTTAGCGATTTTCGGCTTGAATTGCTTTTGCAAAAACTTTTTTCAACTCGAAACAAAAAATGTCTTCAAAATCCGTTTTTTGGTGTTGTTTTTGGTAAACCAAATGTTAATGGCTTGCACTCACACACAAGATCAAGCAAAAGTGTTCATCATCATCATCATTATTGTCTTGGACATAATTATGAATCGTTGCAGCCAGACGACAATATTTGGCCTTATGCCAAAATGTCGCAAAAACTCCAAAGACAACAACAACAACAAGCAGCTCCAATTGCAGTCAGACAGAGTCAGACATCCCATAGATTCACCATATATCCACCATATATCTATCTATATCTATCTATAACTGTATATCTATAGCTATATCTTAATTGGAGTTTGTCTGCATTCTAATTGGATTCGCATAGACATATACTGACATATATATATATATATATATATATATATATAGACAAATCAAACAAAAATCGCAGACCAGCTGCACTTGCAACATTTTGCAGCATGCAACAACAAATAAAACAAGCATTGAAACAAATTCTTAGAAAATGCAATTTTCTGCAATAATTGATTTTTAACATTTGAAGGCAAACTTTTTGCTTAACAATATATATATATATATATATATATATATATAAATTTATATAGATTTTGATTCATAAACATATATTGTTGCTTCGCGCATCATCCAGCTATACAGTTATTATTTATCAGCATTCAAATTTGTCGATGTTTTGATTTCGGTTTTGCCGTCGGCAAAATGTTTTTTTTTTCAATAAAAATGCAAATATTTATGCACAATTATGGCCACATCTGGTACTTTAAGCAGATCTCTGCACATCTTCTCTCTCCCTCTCTCACACACTTTGTTAATCTATATATCTATATATATATATAGTTATGCAATTCAGCCAGCGAGGCAATCAATAAAACTTAAATAAGCAAATCGAATTGTGTGTAAGTGTGTGTGTGTGGGGGGCGGTAAGGCAGCCACGCCCCATTTGCAACAAGGAAATTATGACTACAAATGTGTATATGTGTTGACCAAGTATTAAATCATCTCTTTTAACTGGCAATAAATGCTAAAAAAAAAATAAAAAAAAAAAATTTGAGTAATATTTTTATGTTTTTTTGTTTAGAATAAAAATTGTGCAAATTAATTATGATCTGATATTAATTGACTTTTGTTGCTTTTATTTGATGTATTTTTTGTAGATTTTTCTTCATAATATTTTTTAATGTTTAGTAAATTCTAATTTTTTAGATTAACATATTTAAAATAAAATCGAAACATACTTAAATTGAAATCGAAACATATTTAAATTAAAATCGTAATATATTTAAATTAAAATCGTGAAATATTTAAATTATAATCGAAAAATATTTAAAATAAAATCTAAACATATTTAAATTAAAATCTAAACATATTTAAATTAAAATCGTAACATATTTAAATTAAACATTAATATGATTATTTAAAGTTCAATTATTTTTTTTCTTTGAACCAATTGCAACACAAATTAAAAAGTTCTTAAAAAGAGTATTATACAAAATGATTTGAAATCGTACAAAATTGTTTTTTTTTTTTAATTTTTATTTTTTATTTTTTTTATGTTAGTTTTTCGTTGAAGATCGATTCGCAGAATTTTGAGGCGAACGAAGCTGCACGCTTAACGAGCATTTGATTTGTTATTAATGGGCGGCGAGTGAAATAATAATAATAAAAATACAAAAAAAGGAAAGAAAAGCAAAGAAACAAGCTGAAAACAGACTCAAAACAAGCAAACGAATTTTTTTTTCGGATCAGTTCGTTAGAATAAAGAAACGATGTGTGTGTGTGTGTGTGTGTGCTTGGCAATTAGACACAGATCGATTTAAAGCTCTCGATCTGTCTGTAATGATGTGTTGAGCAGTTCAAGTGATCTCATCTCAACTCCTCAGGTTGTATTAGCGCCAATTGCCCAAATGTGGAACACAAAAACAAAAATCAGCTCACAACAGCAATAAGTTGTGTAATCATAAATAACATGAGACGTGCGACACAAGTTTAAGCAATGTGTGTGTGTGTGTGCGTGTGTTAAGGCCCAAAAATAGAAGTTCATTAAATAATTTAACAGACAACAAATAAAATTCAAGTTAACACAAAACAACAACGACAGCTGTGCAAATTGCCCCCACTACTCCCTCTCTCACTCTCACTCTCTCCCTCTCACTCTCACCATCTCCCTCTCTCCTTATCTCTCTGTATGGCTGTCAAGTACACACACACACACACAAAGTGGCACCAATTCTTGAAGCCATCGAAAACGTTAACACAAAATTGCCAGA
The DNA here is from genome assembly GCA_035044485.1 of Scaptomyza reducta. Taxonomy (NCBI): domain Eukaryota; kingdom Metazoa; phylum Arthropoda; class Insecta; order Diptera; family Drosophilidae; genus Scaptomyza; species Scaptomyza reducta. Next base: position 519,730 of record JAWNNV010000328.1, read on the forward strand.
TTAACACAAAATTTCCATATGTATGTATATATATATCTGTATATATATATATGCATCTAAACAAAAGTAGCGCAACCCAAAATTCATTTCCGTATACAACAGCAACAACAATAACAACAACTAATAATTATTATAATACAAATGAAACCCGGTCGCAATGCAATTTATAAACTTGACCCATTAAACATGGCTAAAAAAAAACCGCAAGAAAAACAAGAAGCAGCTGAAGAAAAAGCTGTTCTCATTTAACGTTGAAGAAAAAAAAAAGGTGTCATTGATTTTCGCTGACTGTTCATCAAGTATTAAGACGCAGACTGACTGACACGATACTCTCTTCCGAAGAGTTTCAAACAAGTTCAATTGCATCAAACGTTAAGCTCCACGAATATTTCATTAAGTTTGTTCCTTGGTTTGTTCCTTTGGTACTGGCGAACAATGGGATATAGTTGGAAAATCTACTCATTAGCTGGCGTTTTGAAAGGAAAACAGTATTCAAATTGTTTGATATATATATATGTTTCAGATTCCTTTTGAAAAACTCGATTTGATATGCTTCAAAATACAAATTTGTGTTAAAGTTGAAGAAAGAAAATATGTACAAAACTATTACATATGAAAATATCTCAAAATTAAATATATTTATATAAAATATTAATGTTTAAGATACATAAAATAAGTTTTTTGCTGCTTGTGTACAAAAATTGACATTTCAAAACACTTTTTTCGCCTAGCAAAAAAGCAGGAGAAAATGTGAAAAACATTGAAAGGCAATAAAGCTTGTATCTCGGGATGCAACTCTTAAATATATATATATATATATATATATATATATATATATATATGTATATAAAATGTTTGTAAATGTTGAATATGCCCTTGGAGTCAAATTTTTTATAAGGATACAAAAACATTTTGAAATGCATTTGGAGAAGAAGAAAATAAAAAAACAAGCGCAACTTTTCGATCTTTTTGTTGTTGTTTGATTTTTGGATTTATTTTGTGTTTTTTTTTGTGTGTTTTTTTGATGTACTTGCGGCATTAATCAAATCGAAACCGGTTGCACAAACGAACTGTGTGGCAGCCACCACCAACAGAATCAGCAACATCAACTGTGCCACACCACCAACGTTGTGTGCTGATAGTTTAAAATTTGTATTTCAAATATGGCGGCACAGATATATAAGTTACCATATATATATATAGTATAAGGCCATTTGCATATGCCCAAAAAATGAGCAGCAGCCCCTTTTTGGGCTGACAGCAGGGGTTGTCCTGAATCTGCTTAAGCTGTTAGATACACACACACACACACACATAGAGAGAGAGAGAGAGGCCGAGTGATATATAGATAAGGATCAGGAGCAGCAGCGTGTGTCATATAATTTTTAGCGTTTTAAGTGCAATTTACGCTCGGTTTCTATCTATCTATCTATCTATCTGTGTATCTGCTGCAAGCAGCTAATGAGTCAGCTCAAGGGTTAAAAATCACTAACAAAAAACACACCCACACCACACACACACACACACACACGCACACTTGTATGTATATTAGCTGACACGAATCGAATTTGAAACGAAGCGAAGCTGAATTTATACAGATATATATATTTTTTTTGTCTCCGAAACGGTCCAATGTGCGAGTCAATCGCTCGATCGTTCGGCGATATGTTAATATAATTAAATTAATTTGTCAGCACGGAAATTAAAAACAAAAAAAAACACCACGCAGGCTCACAAAAACAACAAAAATATCGCTGAGTAAGTATCTATAACAGACAGCGGACCCCAAAAAAAAAAAAAAACTGAATAAAACTGAAAATCGAACAATTAAACGGTGGAAACGCGGGGGCGAGTGGAGGAAAAACTTTGGCATGCCACTAATAATGTGAAGTAAAAATCGTTTGAACACACAACTACAAAATTATTATTAAAAATTAAGTTCATGAACTATGTGTGTATGTGTGTGTGTGTGTGTGATAACTTGTCTGACTCTTGATCAATTTTTATTATTATTATGATTATTATTACCATTATTGTGTGTGTGTGTGTATTTGTTGGTTTTCCGGTTAGCTATTAATTATTAATAGCTGCCCCCAGCTAATTGAAGCATTTGCTTGCCCGGCCAATCCAATATATATATATATCGTATTTGAATTGGTGTTCTATAATAATAATAATGACAGCTCGATGTGATCATATATTTTTTCGATGTTTGCTTCTTTAATTCGGCAATCGATCAATCAATTGTGAAAATATACAAACTTAGCAATTGATTATAATCGATAAATGCACTTAAACATCGATAAATGTACTTAAAAGGTTCAAAAAAACAAAATGTACAAATCATAAACATAAGGAATGTTTCAATATCCGAATTAACATCGATAAAAATCGATATATTCCAAATCGATTATAAACATTAATTTAAAAGTGTGAATAAATAAATACACCCATTAGATCATATGAAATATCGATAAAAATCGGTAAATGCTAAATAGATTATAAACTTACATTTGAAGGCACCAAAAACAAGAGAAATAGTTTAGTTTTCAACACGCACTTTCAATTAAAAATCGATAAACATCGATAAACGCAAGTTTGACAATCGGTTACAGTGCCTGTTAAATGTTTGGCTGTTTCTCATTGTCATTGCTTGACCATCATTATTTAAACATCTAACAAAATTCACAATAGCCAAATAATGAAAAGAAAGCAAAAGAAAAGAGTGGCGTGGAGTGGAGGGGATGGATGGGGAGGGGTGGGGAAAAAAGCTAAATGCTTATGCTTATGTGTGTTGATGAAAAGGAGATTCAGCGGCTTTTGTCCGTACAACTTAATAACAACTAATTGTCTTTTTATACTCATTGTGTGTGTGTGTGTGTGTGCAACTGCAAACCTGTCTTGAATATCTTTTTAGCTGCCGCTTGTGTGTGTGTATGTTCTTAACAATATATATTTCCAAGCTTCACAGATCTGAAAGACACTTGAAACAACAAAAACAAAAACAAGAACAAGACGAACAAGCCGATGAGCAACAAGAAGAAGAAGAAAACGTTGCTCGTCTTTCATCTTCAGTTGTCAGTAATTTGTGCAGCTCAATATATCAGTCGATATCTTATGAGTTTTTAATTTCAGGCTTCACTCCGCTTAACGTCTCCCCACCCTCTTCCCTCTTTCAACTCTCTCTGTGTGTGTGTGTTGTACTCATCGTAGTTGGCCCATCAATTTGATTTCCTACAGTTTTTCCAGCTGCCTGCTGAAAAGGACAAATCGTTCGAAGCCGCTCTCAACTCTCGCTGAGGATATTGAATAACATATCATTTTGTGCACGCCCCTTTTCAAAGGAGAGAAGCATATTAAATATATATATATATATTTATATATATAATACTAATAATAAAAAACTAAAAGCAACCTCAAGACTCGACGCTCTGAGTTGATGATGATGAGTTTTGAGTGCTTGGGCCAAGACAGACAAACAGACAGACAGACAGAACGAAAAAGACAGTTAACGTTGGCCGTTTGTTGGGTTGTTCTGTGTGTGTTGCATATTGGCAACTTTATGTGATCGATACGCGATGCAAAAGTTTCAAGTTCCTTCCAGCCCGCGACCGGACCAAAACCCCTTACCAGGTATGCCGTTGAGTAATGACCAACGCCCGAGGAGCGCACATTAAAAAGGAATCATCATTATTGGCAGTTCGCTCGGTCGGTCGGTCGGTCGGTCCGTTTGGGGGGATCAAGGATTATATATATATATGTGTGTGTGTGTGTGTGTGTGCAGCCATTAAGACAACACCGTCCACAAATATCTTGCACTGACTGTCTCCACCGAATGTCTGTTTGCTGCATTCCATTTTTATAACATCGCATTCCGTTTATTTATTATTCTTCTTATTCGTATTATTATTATTATTATGATTCCTTTGCTGCGTTCTTCGCAATTTAGCTATTTTCAGTTTTTCTGAGTTTTCAAATTTTGCGTGAAAATTATTTTACACACACACACACACACACACACACACACACAGAGAGTTTTTACAGCCGACTTTTTGTGTCGTGTTTTTACAAATTTTTTATTGATGTTTTAATTAAGTTGTTTGGCTTTTGCATGCCAAACCCCCCGCCACACTACCCACCATGCTCCTCTTACCGCACCTCTCCTCCCTCTCGTTCTCTCTCTCTCTCTTCTTTCGTTTAACACCCACTCACCTACACGCCCCCTACCCCACCACCGACGAAAATGTGCATTGCTTCTTCGGTTTTTTCTTCTTGTATCAAAATGTGTGTTGATTTTTAATATACAAACAAGCCTCACAACTAGCCTACACCCCCTTACCTACTACTACCCCGCCACTTCAGCGCTCCACCCGCCGTCAGTCTACCGTCTGTGTCTGTCTGTTTTTGGCTTTTATTATTTTTGGCACGACATGAAAATTAGTTTAGAAAATTATTTGCTTTGACTTTGAGTGTTTCTTGTTGCATTTTTTTATTTTTATTTTTTTGCTTCCAATCTTTGTTGTTTAATGTTCAATTTCATGTTATTGAACCATTTGATGTTCCATTCAAATCTTCCGTGCAGTAGATACTGAGTATCTTTGTAGGTTCCATCAAAACGCGTTCTAAAGTTTCAAACGCAAGTAGTTGACTTTTGGATGCTTTCAATAGTTTTGAAAATGATCACACATTTGGGGCATGCAATTCGTTGATGAGACACACACCTGGTCTTTAGAGTATCAAATTGTATGCTGAGAAAAACATGCATATCAAAAATATATGTACATATATATATATATATATATGAAATAAGTCTTGGCAAAACTTGTTTCGATGTGTTTTCGTTCGCGCGTTCGACAGTTGCAAGTTGCCATAGAGACGATTGCTCTCAATTACATCCTCAGGCATTTGACCAGGGGACGTTTCGAGCTCTGCGGCCAGGGTTGATCCTGGACGAAAAGGGTTCAGGTTCAGGTTCAGTGTTTGGGGTTGCAGCCAGTTTGTCAATTGTCAGTCTCACTATAATTTATCAGTTGGTCTCGTATGCAAATGAGTTTGATTTATTCAATGAGCTGCGCACAATTTTATTTTATGCCCATTAGCCCAGTAGATGTTTAATTTTTTTTCACAAATCTTTTTTTTTACACTTTTTTTTTGTTGATTATTGCGACCCTTTTTTTTTGGTCGAATTTTTTTTTCGGCTATTGAGATATTCGTACAGCTGGCGGCGTTAATGTTCGATAGTTTATTTGGGAAACGAGATTTGGGTTTTAAAATGTTCGTCGTTTGCCTTTGCCGCATGCTAAAAAAGCGAATCATCGATGCGGCTCATTGCAACGCAACAGACGAAAAATATTAAAATGAAAGAAAAAAAAAAACGAAAATGAATACAAAAACAAGGAAAATTTATATCTGTGGCATATGCGCGATCATTGACAGGGTTGCAACAAGAGCAACATATTTATGCTGTGCTGTTTGTTCCTTATGCCTCACACTGTCTTGCCCCTGATTCTCTCTCTCTCTTTATGTGTGTGTGTGTGTGTGTTTGTGCCCCACTCAATCATAAAGCATTGGCAGGCGTAAATCAAATCAAGTAGCAATGCAACAGTAACAACACCAACACTAACAACAACACCAACAGCAGCAGCAACAGTTGCCGCTTGCCGCTTTTCTTGCTGCATGTTGCACGTACACATTCAGTCCCTCGATGTCGACGCTCAGACAATGATTAAGTAGGCAAAATACGCTACTTACCCCGCGCCTACACACACACATACACCCTCTACCCTTCCCTCTGCGCCTATCTCTCTCTCTTTTTTAGCTGCTTGTACCCATTCCCATAACCATTCCGATTCCCATTCTCGTTGTTGTGGCATTTTGTTGTTGTTGTTCTTGTTGCTGTTGTTTTTTCTCCCCCTTTTATGTTTTTAATTATTACCGTACGGCATTTGGCGGCAGCTTGACTAAAACACACTAACTTTATATGTATATATATATTTATAAGTATGTATGTGTGTGTGTGTGTTTATGTATGCATTACAAAAAAAAAAACCAAAAAAGCTTTTGCATCTCGCATATCAACATCCAAGTTGTGCGGAACTCGCTTGGAGTCATCATATCTTCAATTCTTTGGCATTTATCTACCCATCTCCATTTCGCCATAAGTATATCCCATATCTATATATATACATATCCATATACATATACATATGTTTTTACATCTCCCTGTCTCTCAAAACACAAGATGTGTATAAGGGTTATATATATATGATATATATATTGATCTTATAAGTATTTAATAATGTCTTACTTCTATTTATTGACAAAGTGGAGTTTTTTTTAAAGAGTTTTGGTTTTTGAAAACATTTTTTTATACTATTCATAAATATATACTCAATTTTTAGTAGATTAATCAATAAAAACGTTTTAAATATTATATCAAAAACAAAACATTCTTCAGTTTTCTTTATTTTTAAAATATATTTTAAAATATTTTTATACCCTGAACCCATTGAAAATGGGTAAAAAGGGTTTAATGGTTTTGCGCAAAAGTATGTAAGAGGCAGATGGAAGCATCTCCATAAAGTGTATATATTCGTGATCAGCATCAGCAGCCGAGTCGATATAGCCATGTCCGTACACACACACACATACTTGCAATAACTGACTGTACTCTGAAAGTATAGGGTTCAGGGAATAATCTAGTCGGGATTTCTCGACTAGAGCCTTCTTACTTGTTTCTCTCTCTCTCTCTGTCAGTCTTCATATCTTTCATGATCATCAACTGAAGATAATAATGAATAATAATAAAAATGTTTTCAAAACTATGCAGTCTTGAAGAAGATGAAGAAAAGCTTCAACTATTGATCGTTTGAACAAGAATAACAACAACAACAACTCAAGTTGCTCTTCAAGTGATCCTACAAATATTTCAAGTGTTCGATTTAAAGAATGGTAAGAAGAAGCCTGCTTCAGCTTCAGCTTCAGCTTCTTCTTCATCTTGTCCGAATTGATCAGATCAAATCGTTTTTCGAGTAGTATAATATAATGCGACGCCTACACAGAAAACAAGAAATTCTCACACAATGCGATACAAAAACCCAACAACAACAACAACGACCATACACAGTAAACGGATCGCTTTTGCTTTCCACACAATTTTCGTTGATAATGATGAACATAATGATGAAGATTAACTGAACGCTGATGCTGACGCTGCCCTTTCTGGTTGAAGTACTTGACGCCTCCAAGCTCTTCGACACAAAATGATGCTTAAAACACAACTAATACTAATGCTAATGCTAAACTTCTGTATATGAATGATCATTACACTATATAAATCGGTGTGCATATGTTCAAGTTGAGATGACAAAACGCTTCTGCTGCTGCTTCTTGGTTTTCCATTATCATCTTCGGGTTCGGCTCTGTTCTTGTCATTTACTAAATACTTTAGATGCGGCAAACAAGAACAACTGCCAAGCGATCAATGTGATCAATCGCGCTTCAATTTTTCTTGCTGCTCAAAAACAGATCTCTTCTTGTTTAAAAGATTTTTTTTCTCTGTCTTTTTATTTTTTGTATTTTTGGTATTTCTGTTTTGTCGTTTTGGGTTTTGTTGCTGGTTGTATTCATCTTCAGATGAGGCAGCTACTGCCGTTTTTGTCAGCGGAAATCTTTTGTAGCTCAAGTGGTGCCTCTTGTTATTAGTGTTGTTGTTGTTGTATTATTAGCTAGTTCAATGTTTTGTTCGTTGTTGTCGGTTGCGGGTGTGTGCGGGCGGCCTCCAACAAGTGGCAGTTGAACGCCGCTAAGTAGCTCAGATAATGCCACAAAAAAAAAATAAAAAAAAATAAAAATATCTCTCCCCCATTCCCCTACTCTCCCCCATCAAATAATTGAGTGTCAATTATACACACACACACACACAACGGATATATATAGGCTTTTTGGGTGTTACTTGATGTCAGCTGTTGAAAATATTAACAAAAAATTATAAACGTAAATATTATGCATTTTTCTTCTCTTCATACGATATGTCGCTGGGGAGATGTTCATAGATGATGAACAAAAAAAGGCAGCACACAAATTTTTACTGTGTTTTGTTGTTGTTGTTGCGACAGTCGGCTCTCAAGCGCCTCCATTATTAATTTACGAGCTAGACAAGGCGGGATAAAAAAAAATAAAATCGAGCAATATTCCCGTGAAGCTGCAGGGGAAATGCGCATATGCATAAATCTAGATACGAATACGTATGTACTATATAGCCAACACTGAAAATAACAATACTAAGGTACAAGTCTACACAGTCTTGCAAAAGTCTATAAAAAAATCATAGTTTAGTTAATTGAGGCAAAACGGATAAGAAAAGCTACAAACTCTACAAAGTTTTAAGAAAAACCGTAACGATAGATTTTTGAATGGTTTCCAAAAGTCAAAATACTCTACACAGTGCTCAAAAAGTCAAAAATCTTGGGCTTAAGTGTTTGCTTAAAGTTTTAACGAGTCTCCAAAACTCTACAAACTCCACGAAGTCTACAAAACGTTTAAGGCGTGTTTTGAAACGAACTCAGGCACTGGCAAAGTGTATTTTGGAAGTTTTTAAAAAGTCTACAAACTCTACACAAAACTCTACACTAACCGAAAATGTTAGGCAAGCACAAAAAACAAAGGCAAACTTTTGAAAACTGATTTTGTTGTTGTTTCGCCAACTCCGTCAAGTCTACAAAAGCAACGAAAAAAAGTGACATACAAGCAGAATTTGAAGACATGTGTACTCAAACACACACACACACAGCCACAGAGACACTTTCAATATGCATATAAGAACAAATTGCACTTGCTTGGCAGCCATCATCAACATCATGATCGTCTCTTGGGTATATGAGTGCTGCCACTGCCCCACTCGGTGGCATTGTGGAACAGCAGCAGGCTAATAAAAATTTTCGCTTCTGCCATATCGAACGACATAAAAACTGATCGACAACGACAAATATAACTCGGGATACATCGTCGACGGGTTGTTTCGCCAGTGGGATGGGATGGGGTTGGCGGGGGAGGGGGAGGGGGTTTTTTCTTCTTATATTCTCATTCTGTTTTTGTGTGTATTTTTGGGGTAGTGGGGAGGGAGGCGGACACAAAATAATGTCCACAACTTGCTGTCTGTGAGTTTTACTTTGCTCTTTCTTTTTGTTGTTGTTGTTGTTGTTGTAAATTTTAATGATCTGTCATTTCGATTTATTTTATTTTATTTTCGAACACAAATGATGAAAAGTGGTGTGGGGCGGGGGGAGGGGTAGATGCGCGTGTGTGTGTTTGGGGTATCGCTCGATCGCCGCTGAACTGCCTGCTGCCACTTCATAGAGCGAACGTCAGCTGCATATTAAATTAAAAGGTATTATATAGTGTACGCATTTAAAACAGAAACAAAGGTAAGGAGTGCGGACAGTGGGTAGGGAGGAGGGGTGACAGACAAGAGACAATCCCACAGTTCGATAAAATATATATATATATATATACGTATATATATGCAACACACATCAATAGAATTTGAATTTCGAACATGAAAATGAAATTGAATTTGAAACCAAAGTTCTCAGATCAATTTGGCATAGTTTCGGTTCTTTGGTACGGTTCGGTTCGTTTGCTGTAGGGTGGTGGGGGCGGGGTGGGAGGTAGGGCATTTGACGCTGGGAACTAGAGCGCATTGTGTGCCATTGTGTGTGTGTGTGTGTGTATGATAATATATATATATATATATATATATATATTTTTATAGTATTTGTCTACTTATTTGTGTGGCTTTTAATTTATTTGTTGTTTTTGATTTCACAATATTTCAATCGACCAAGAAAATAAATTTTACCACATAAATTTGGTTGGCTTTAATTTTATTTGTTTTGTATTTCGAATTTTTGTATTTTGTATTTCGTTTTATGCTTTTGGCCAAAAATAAAAATTTATTGAAAATCTGCCATGTGACACGAAAAAAAACAAAAGAACGACAAACTTATCACAAAAATTATATATTTCGATTTCTATATACTAAACTGAGTAGATGGATGAACTTTTTGTTTTGTGTATTGTTTTCTAGTATATGACATAGATTTTTGTCGATTGCCTATTGGCAAAAGTGTGCACAGTAGCTATTCCATTACCTCCCTTTCCCCTTTTCCGCCTTTCCCAAAAACTTGTACTGTATTATTATTTTTTTTAAATTTTTTTTATTGTGGGCGTTCATTGTTTTTAGACTAAATATGCTAATCCCCGTGCCGTTCATCATACATACATATGTATGTATGTGTGTTTGTATGTTGATGTTATTTCATCATCTTTTCCACACTTTTTGTACCATTGTCAAGTTAACGCAAAAAGTTTTGTTGTCAGCCTTGGTTCGTTTTTGAAGCTTTTGTTCTGTCGTTGTTGTTGGTTTAATTGCAAATGAAATTATTGCTACATATTTGTTTTTTCGCTATTGCATTGTTTAATATGCATTTTAACTTCACTTTAAATATATTATAAATATATATTTATTTTTAGACAATTTATAAAAAAAAAAATAAAAAAAAATGAGTTTGAAATTTTCTAAAAATTGTTTTGGTTTATTTGAAAAAAGTATTTAAATGAGGTTTTGAACATTATTTTATTATTTTTGTGCTAATCCCTATCTAGTATATCTTGTAAATTTTTCTAAAGTTTCTTTTTTTTTAATTTAATTTAATTTTTCAGATTTTTTCATATTTTTTTCTCTTAGCATTTTTATAATATATTATTATTATTATTTATTTATTATTTCAGAATTTATAATATTTTTATCATTTCATTCACAATAACCAATAACCGTTTTCAGCTTAATTCACAATTTTCGCTTATCGCTTTTAATGCTTTTTGTTTCTATAGTTTTGTTTTGCCGTATACCCTTTCTTCTTCTTTTCGTGTTTCCATTAAACGTTTAATAGACCATCAAACACATTTATGGCATTTATCTCACACACGCACACACTCCACACCCTCTCCTGCCCCACGGAAACCTCTTGAATGCTTGCTTAATGTGCTCCAATCATAATTGGCAAGCACTGATAATGCAACCCTCCATCACTTCGGTCTCTCTGCCCCCACCACCCTTTAATTATGAAATAATGTCAAAAACGATGTCTAAACGATGTCCTAACAGCACCATCGGACCCCCCTCCCCCCACACACACACACTACCCCTGTGCGTGTCCTTAGCTCAAGAGCAAAAGTTTTGCGCACTTTTAATTGCCTACAATTCAGTCTGTGTGTGGGTGTGTGTGTGTTAGTTTTTGGCTAGTTATCACAGCCAAATTTCTATTGAATTTGGCGCTAAGGGTCTTTCTCACCCCCCGTCACCCCCTCTCTCTGCGTGTGTGTGTGTTTAACGAGCTGATGGTCTCACTGAACTATTATGAAGTCATAATTTCTGTCATATCATGCAGACGCGCGTCCCACTGCCACTGATCGGTGGTCGCTGATAAGCCTCGCTCTTTTCGGCCCTTTTTACCAGGAACCATTCAACCAACAAACAAAAACAAACATAAGTGAGTGTGTGAGGCGTGTGTGTGTGTGTGTGTGGGGAGGGGGGAGAGATGTACTTAAATGGCTGTCAAAGGCGCATAGTTCAAGTGTTTTATTTGTTGCAGCGTTGCCAGACTGTCAGCTGCACTAAGTATGTGTGTGTGTGTGTGTAGATATTGAAACGCATCAAGTCATTAACCCTTTCACACACACACACACACATACACACACAGGCAGACACATTAACATTTTGGCTGCTGCTTTGTTGGCCAAAAACTATGCCAAAAACTTTCAAGGACATGTGTGCAGCAGCAGCACGCACACACACACGCAACACACATGCGTTTTGCGGCTTTTTTGAGCCACACGCAAACAGATAGAAGGAGAGACAGTTAGACTCTTCAAGTTGTTGCTGTGATTTTTGTTTTGCTGCCGCCGCAAAACGTGCGTAATTAAAAGTGCGTGTATGTGTCTGCGTTTGTGTGTATGTGTGCAACAGCTGTTGCTCAAGTCTTTAAACTATGCTCACACACAAACACACACACACACACACACACACACACAGAGAGAGAACAAAATTGTGAGCTGCCGCCTTTTAAACTGTTTCTGCTGTTGTTTCTTGTATTCAAGTCCACAGACAGGCTATAAACACACACACACACACAAACCTACACACACAAACACACTTTCACATAGTAAGTAAGAAGCAGACAGCGAGCTAGCTTTAAACATTTAAAGCCAAAACGAGCTAAATTTAAGCAAAAGGCCGCCAAAATGACTGCAAACCGAACTTGTTTATAATAATCAAGTTTAAAAAGCAACAAATATGCATATCTATATATATATATATGTGTGTGTGTGTGTGTTCATACAAACCACATACATATGTGGCTACAGCTTTTACTGCTAGCTTGTTGTATTTGTAGTTTGTTGCACTGCTTGCTTCACTCCACGTTTTTTGGCAGGCTGTTTTAGCAAAAACTAATTTCTGCTACTTTTGGGCTGCCAAGCGCGCAGCGCCAAGGAGGAGAGAACGAGAGCGAAAGAGAGAGAGAGAGAGAGCTAGAGAGAGGAGCTGTGTGCTTAATTTACTTCTTGACTGTGTATTTGTATATATGTGTGTGTGTGTGTGTGTGTTTGTGCGCCTGACGCTCTGCTACACTAAAAGTTGACGTCGCCTTTTCTTTAAATTTAATTTCTTTTTTGCTAGTTTTCCTTTTCCGCCTTGGCCCACCCGACTACTCTTTGCTGCTGCTGTCGGCTGCTTACAATTTTCATTATTGTTTGTTGTCTGAGGTTAGTTTTTCACTGCCGACGCCGACGCCGACGTCGCCTTTTGGCACAATTCTTGGCCTGTGCGCCGCCGCTGTCTTTTTACTGCCGGCTTTAATTAGAACATTTTGCACACTGACTGCTGACAGTCTGCTGTTGTTGTTTTTGTTTCTGTCTGTGTTGTTGCTTGTCGTTGTTGCTGTTGTCTTTTTGGGGGGCAACAGTTGGGCAGCTTTAAGCCAAATAAAGCAACTTCAAGGTCTCTCTACTCCCTCTCCCTCTCTCTCTCGCATTTTATAATCGCATTGAAAGTCTAGCGGCATCTGCCTTTTGTGGACTCTTCCCTCGCCCTACCCTTCCCTTTCTCACTCATTTTCGCTAACCCTTGTGTATGCCGCACTGCATGGGGCTTTAGAGGGGTTAATTTTGCTCACTGTTTGCCATTTAACTTAAATTTCAAGCAAGCTAAATGCCAAAAATGCCAATGCACACACACACACACACACACTTAAAGTGAGGCACGAGGAAGGCGCGCGCGTCCGGCACTCGACCAAAAAAATGTGTTTGCCACAAAATATGCGAAAAAGTGTTGGAATTAAAACGTTTCAACGTTGCACGTTTTCGTTGCTGTTGTTTTCAATAAGCTTTAAGCTTGATTATTATGAAGATTCGCTTAATATTTAAGTTTCGATTGATTTATGTTTAATAAGTAAACACTTAACTAACTCAAACTTCTTGTTATTTTACTTGCAGGTACGTTCATTTAGCTTTGTTACTTAAGTCTACACATAAGTAAGTACTACTTAGTTTAAGTTCACGTGTGTTTCTTTTTATTTGACAAATTATTGTATTTTTAGAGCATATTTCTTACTAATATAAGAACTATAAACGTTTAAATCACTCTAATGGGTTATCGATTATTAATCGATAAATGTTAAAAATAAAGTTATCAGAGTTTAGTGCTTACCGATAACTTACTTGATACTCGATACTTGTAAGTCTGTGTTTTTTGCATTTCATCGATAACTTATCGATATACATACATTTAGTAATGAATAAGCAAGTTTTAGAGTTAAGTATCAAAAGCATCATACTTGACATAATTATGAACGACTTTAGCATACCCTATATAAAAATGCTCAAATACCAAAAACATTCCCCATCACTTTTTTCCTTTTTTTGAATGGTAACCAAATGCCGAAATTTATTGTTGCCACCAAAAATAGAAGCTTCCCGCTTCGTGGCGTGTGAAGTCGCATGTTTTTTGTTGATTATGCTCATCATGTCACAACAGCAACAAGAAGAAGAACGCTCTCGACTTTAATTAGGCAACGGCTGCGTCTGCGCAATGTGTGAATGCAACCCCTGACAACAACAAAAAAATGATAAAAGGAAGTTGATCAGGAAACGCGATCGACTCAACAAAACTGAATGCAGGGAGACAAACAGACATATGCATATATATAAATATTTTCAAGATTCTGTTGTCCATTAAGTCCACATTTTGATTTATATGCACGCCCGCGCTTCTTCGATTTGGTACAGTTTTGAATACGTTTGCTGACAAGGGGGATAGAAAGAGTGTGTCAAATGTGTCGCTTAAAGTGTGTTTAAGATTGTAGAAGATATTGATATGCTTTACATATATATTCACAATCATCTTTATGTCAGAGTTGAATCAACATCAAACTCTATCTAACTGTCAGCAAGGAAGTTTGCAAGGTTATTAATCGATTGAGTTTGGTAACTTAATTTTTAGAAATGAATTTTAAACTTAAAGTTCCTTACTCTCAATACGACTAGGGTATTTAATCTTCGGTTTTGTTCGCAGTTCTCTCTTGTTTGGTTTTATTATTATTGTTTTTCACTAAAAACTCGCTTTGGCGTGCGTTATGCAAAAAAAAAAAAAAAAAAAAAGTTCTTCAACTGAAACTCAACTGAACTGAGAAGAAAATCAAATTAAAAGCAAGCCAAAACAAACGCATCATTTGCAATGCTCTCAGCTTCATTGTCTCTGGCTGGATGAAGCCAGCCCTTATAAGGCAACCCCCCATATCCCCTACCAACACACAGTGGTCTGCCGTCTCCATGTAAGCAACGAGAGCGATAGAGAGAGAGAGAGAGAGCGAGAGGATCCCCCAACGGAGCATTTTTAATTTGAATTTCCGTTGAGCATAAAAATCTCATGTGGCAAGCACACAGTACGTATGTGTGCGTGTGTGTGTGCGCCTAATAAATCTATAAAGTGGCAAACGCAAGTACACGCATTATTACTTTGATTTTTTATGATGAAGACAGGAAGCGAGGCAAGCTGATAACGACGACAACAACAACAACAACCAAGTCGGAATTCTACCCACACACAACAACTAACTATAAAAGTATCTGTCTCTCTGTCTGTGTGTGTGTATCTGTATCTGACGGTTGACTATTGCTTTTGTTTTCATCGCGTTGATTGCTTTGATTTGGATCTCCGACTTCGCATCTCAACTGTATCTCTATCTGTATCTGACTTTGACTTGGGCTTAATTTTATTATATATATTTGTTGTTTTTTTTTTTGGGATTGCTTTCAATTTATTTTGAACTTCCGTTTGTTCTACATTGACATGCCAAAGTCGCGTTCATTCAACGTTGCCTTCAAATCGAATTCAATTAAGTGCCTTTCCGCCACCACGTCCGCTCTGTGCGAAAGAGAGAGAGAGAGAGAGAGAGAGATACTAACTATCCACCAAACTGATTTACCAGTTAAACGCAACACTTTTTCTGCCTCCCTCCCTCCCTTCTTTTTGGTTAGGCAATTGATCATACTAATGATTATTATCTGACCACACTAACGACACGACACAAGCGAACGATAGAGTGAAAGAGATAGAGCGATAGATTTGATGGTTTAAGTCAAGTTAGGAGCTCTCATTGTACACGATTCGTTAAACACCGGATGTTTTAGCTCCAAGATCAGCACACAAAAGCCATCAAAAAATCTAAAAACAAGAGCCTATCGGTAATCGGTACTGTAATGTACTTCCCTTAACCCCAACTATACTGTGGAGTATTTGAGGAAAGTTTCAACTGATGGATCTGAAACAAAAAAAAATATTTAAAATAGTTTTCGAATTGTGTTTTAGCTTCCTTAAGTTAGATTCTTTATTCACTTTTCAAAGAAAAACCTTAAAAAAATTTATTCATATATCCATTTCTTATCCTTTCTCATCAATTATTTATATATATTTTAAATATTTTTTGGTTTTATTTTAGTATTATTTTAACTTTTTAATCAATTTTAGATCAAATTTGCATTTATTATAGTTGAAACCAGTTTTAGACTTGGGACTTAAGTTAACTTTTTCATAATGTATCATCAGATTTATTGCATAATATTTCTCACAGTGTAGCTAACATGCTTAAAATGAATTGGTAGCCAATATAGAGAATACTTTTCGTAATCTTTCGAGGAAAGAGCAAAAAGATGTTTATTGCGCAGCAAAAAGAGAGAGAGAGAGAAATCTATATACATAGATTATAAGGAAGATAGTGTAACCTTCATACAAACAAACATACATACATACGTACATACATACTTACTTGCATACAAATGTACTACAAAATAGAAGAAGTATAAGAAACAGCAGTCTAACGCAATTTATTGCTAGTGATATTCTATTCACATAGCAATCCATATACAGGCTTACCCCCCACCCCCTTTCGACAACCATTCGCTATAGCCAATATATATCGTATGTGTGTGTGTGTGTGTATTTGTGACCGCCTCCTCTCTATATACAAATGGTAGAAATCCTGCGCGCTCAACAAAAATAAAAAGGAAACAAATAATTTGTTCTTATATGCCGCGATTTTCTTCTTTTTTTTTGCTTCTGCTGCTGCTGCTCGATTTTCATTTCTGCTAACGCGCGCAATCAAGAACAGAAGAAGAAGAAGAAGAAGCAGTAGCTAACCCCCCAGCCCCACCCACTTCACACACACACACATACTTGAGAACAGACAGAAAGACAGACAGGCACGAGGAGAGCAACTCTAAGCTCCCTAGCGGTGCCCCTAAAGCGTGCCTCAACCCAACACACTACCCCCCTCATACACACCGCCCACCCCAATCCACCACACCACACCCCATCCCTTGCGAGCTTTTCGCCATTTTTCCTGTCTTTTCTTTTACATTTCCATTCCGCTTGGGTATTTTTATACATATTTATATAAATATCTATGTAATTTTTTTTCTTTTTTTGCTTTTTACACATATCGAGAAATATCCTTGAATCGAAATATATACGACTCCTCCTACTGAATAGCCACCCCCTACACACACACACACACACACACACACACACACACACACACACACACACACACACACACACACACACACACACACACAAAGAGAGAGAGTAAAATCTATACAGATTCGACGAGCAGCGAGTCAGAATGAAAGAAAGGAAGACAGAAAGAAAGAAAGAAAGAAAGAAAAAAACAGCAGCCAACGGTCATAAAAAATAAAAAGAAAAACCAGGAGACGAAAATCCCGAAAGTGAAGATGAAATAAAATAAAGCAGCAGCTGAATGGGAATTCACACAGATAGGCAAGGCGGCAAGGAGCATTGGGGAGCGGTTTGGGGTGGGGTGCCTCGACTAGGGAGCAACGAAATCACAACAACAACAAAACCCCCCCCCCCACACACACACACACATACACACAGATAGACAGAAAGAAAGAAAGAAAGAAAGCCGAACGAAACGAAACGAAACTCGGATAAAAATAGGGAGCGCATAAAAATTGGCAGCAGTTTGGGTACCCTGGTGGGCTGGGGTGGTGGTGGAATGGAGCAAGGGAGGTACACTCAAGCAGACAGCGTTGCAGACAAGCGAAACCCCTTACCACCACCACCACCACCACCACCACCACACACCGCCCCTTGTGTACCGCCCAAGCATTCGGCGCTCTCCGAAGCGCACACGGAGACACAGAGGGACTCTTTCGGAGATGGACAGAAGGGAAAGGGAGGGATGCTGCTGCTGGCTGGCATCGTCTCGGCTAAAACGACAAATGTGAAAGGACATTGTCGTCGTCATCGTCATCGTCGTCGTCGTCATCGTCATCCTTCGTCCTGCCACACAGACTCCTTGCTCGTTATGACGACAACGTTGACGACGCAGTTACAATTTAGTATGCGCTGGATATAAAAAAAAACCTCAGCTTACTCTGCCACTGACGCTCTGAGTGCGTCGACACCGACTCCCTACCGCCACCACTCAATAACCAACCGCAGAGCTCCCTAATCCCCCTCCCCCATACCATCCCATGCAATGCAACCCTACTGCCCCAAGGCAACAACGATGCGAGCCAAGCCTCATATATTGGCAGTTTGTGCTGCAGTTCTAAATTCTTGTTTAAACTAAGGCATTTATCGATAACCGATTCAGTTTATCGATAAGCTGCAAGTACTTTAAAATTAATTATACAGACTTAAACGTTAAAGGTTACAATCGATCTAATAATGATATTAAGAAAACTTAATTCAACTTTGAAAGCTTTAATCTTGCATATAATTGGAGAAAACTATATAAAAATAATGAAAACAAATACTATTTAATTTGGTATCATTTATTCAATATATATATATATTGAAAATCATATTTTTTCATGATTTTTATTTTATTTTCAATTTATTATTATTTGTTGTTATTTTCTTATATTCTTTATTGAGAATCTCATATTCAGGCACATTATTTATTTAACATTATAAATCATATAAAAAATCAACAAATTTTTATTTTTTTTTTAATAATATTTATTTTAATTTACTTTTATTTTATACTTAAGATACTTTATTGGCTTAAAGTGTTTTTTTTTTTTTTTAAATAAAATAGAAATACTTAAGTTTAATTTTATGGTAGGATCGTGCACAATCTTAAGCTACTTAGCTTGAAATCAGCTTTAGCTTAAGTTGCTTTCCCCAATTTGAGTTGTTTCCTGGCATTCAAGAGCAATTGAATCTAATAATATTCCACACAATCGCATACTTTATTTTACTACTACTAAGCTTTTAGCAAAGTATGTGGTTGTGGGGAGTTACTACACACACACACACACACATTAGTGTATGTGTGTACATATATATGGGAGCATGGAGCTGGTACTCAGTAGGCAACTGTTCTTTTATTACCACGAATTTTTGTTTGTTTTGCTTTTGTTCTTTCTGACGCGCCCCAAAGTCCATGTGTCTGTGTTTGTATGAGTACGTATATGTGTGTGTGTGTGTAGGGGTCTCCTCTGTACATATATGTGTGTGCTCCTTGTGCTTGCTGCTGCCATTTCGTACATTTCGTTTCGTTTCGATTCGTTAGCTTCGGTATTTATCGACCAATGATATTGGAAATATGTCAGAGATGCGCACAAGTCGCTGCGCTCGGACCCCCTCTCCCTCCCCCCACCCCACCCAACCAACACCCATACTCATTTCTCTTAGCAAACCCCATTACACCCTTACCCCCTTACCCGTCACCTTACTATTCAGCTGCAGTTCCATACGGTTCGGGCTCCGAGCCTCCTATGCTTCATTGGGTGATGCCAGCAACCAAGGGGGTGTGGGGAGGGGAGGGGAGTGTATGGTCGTTTGGGTCGGACGCTCGGTTCGACGGTCGGTGCGCATCGATTCGTTTTTGAGTGTTTGGGACGCAAGTTGGAGTTGCCGTTAGTTCCTTCTTCCTCTTCAATAATTTTTTTTCCTTTCTTCCTATATTCGCATATGTGTAAGTACGTACGTATGTGTGTGCGACAGTTTGCATCCCTCGCACACACACACATACGCCAGTTCGTACGCCCCTTTGCGCTGCTGCTGCTGCCGTTAGTGACAGCGACGTCGCAGCGACGTCGCAGCTGTCGTTTGTGTTCTGCTTTGGTGTTTATTGTTGTTGTTGCTGTTTTTTTTTTTCTTGTGCCATTTTGATTGGAAAATCGCACGCAATTGGAAATTTTTGCTATTGGCTGTGCGTTCGATACACTCACACACATACACACACACACACAGGCGTGGACGAAGTCGGAGAGCGTCGCGTTTTTGGGGCTTGGCGCTCGCATTATGGAAAATCAATCAGCAGCAACAATAACAACAACGACAAATAAAAAACAATAAAAACTAACTCAAACTCGCGACAATGCTGTCCAACGCGCTCTCTCTTTTACTCTTTCTCTCTCTCTCTCTCTCTCTCTCTCTCTGCCAGTGCGATACTGCACTCTGTGCTCACTTTCTTGACTCTCGCTCTCTCACAATGCACTTTTTCTTGTTTTTTTTTGGGGGCCAAGAAAGTGCAGCAAATAAAATGAAATAAAATTTTAGTGCCAGCTGAGTGCGAAGCAAAAAGCACTCGAAAATGTCGCTCAATACACAATTGGGCCATTGAGTGGAATATGCGTCTGAGCGAATGTGGTGTGTGCGAGAGAGCGACGGCTAGTGAGCGAGCAAGCGAACAAGCAATCTATGTGAGTATGCGAGTGTGTGTGAGTGTGTGAAAGAGAGAGAGAGAGCGAGGGAGAGTAAGAGCGGTCCCTGCGTTTTGCTGCTGCAGCTGATAAGACACATACGTGTGCCTCTGTGTGTTCAATGTATGTTCGATACGTAGAGCCCAGAGCAAATGAATGAAAGAGCCACACACACATACTTGGGTGCGGGGCGGAGCGGAGCGGAGCGAAGGGTAGCTAACAGTTAAGCAGCGTTGCAGGTTCGACAGCAATACCCTGCACTCTGAAACTGAACTCAAACTCAACTGAGCGAAGTGTCGTCGTCGTCGTTCTCGTTTCGCTCGCACTCTCTCTCTCACTGTTCACTGTTCACTGTACTCTGTGTGTGTGTGTGTGTGTGTGTGTGTTTGCGTGCGGACATCGACTGCGTCGCCGTCATCGTGAACATCATATATAGATAGATTTTTAACAAACCTGATTGGATGTTATTGACTGGCACACACACACACATGGCCACTTGTACTGCCTGATTCGTTCGCCTGCCCATATGTATACATGTGTGTATGTATGTGTCTCTGTGTCTGTGTGGGTGTGTGCGTATGGGAGTGTGCAGCACACATTGACATCTTTGGTGTACTTTAAATATTGACATGCAGCCAGCTCCATAACGACCCAAACCCCCCTGCCCCAGCCCTACAACGGAAAGTTGTCGATCGTATATATATATACGATATATATATATGTATATGTATGTTTATGTGATAGATATGGGGTGGTGCTGTTGGTAGAACGGTGTTGAGGATAGTGCCAAGGTTCCGAGGCACCAATGGACACAACACACACACACACAAGCATGCGAATATAAGTAGGTACTATATATATTGTGTGTGAAATTAGTAACAATATTTTCGAAAAATATTTTTTTAAAATATTATTAAGATATTTGTACGTGAACATATAATAAATTTGCTCAAAATTAGCTTGAACTTATCTTTCTAATAAATCATTAATTGCAATTAAAGTCAGACAATAAAAAATCAAAAAAGGACACTAATAGAAATTAGAAAAATTAAAAAAATAAAAAAAATATTAAAAATAATTTAAGAAATTAAATTTGAATACAAATTTTTTTCAATTCCCTTTTTTTATAAGACAGAAAATGTTTTTCTCGTAAAAAAAAATCTTTTTTCACTTCGAATATTTTGTTAAGATTAAACTAAAATTGTTCGAAATGTTTTTAAATTTTGTTTCTAGTTTACTGATCATAATTATTTGAATATTTGATCACAAAACTCTTTGCATGTGCTTAAGAAATGTGAAATAAAAAGCACAAAATTAAGATCAATGATTCATATGCTAAGCATAAATCATTTTGAAATATCTGAATCATTTATGTACATTTTGTTTGTACTTAAGATAAGCTTAAAAAAAATACACAAAAAAAAAGTGAATCACGCAATAAAATATTTTGCAGCAGATAAGTTCAATAAAGAAACAAAAACATAAATTAAATGAACAATCAAATATTTATTTAAGTGTATAATAAGTTAATTAAGTTAAGTCAAAGTAAAGTATATTTTGAAGTTATTTAAAGTGTAAATTTAATTAAAAAGCAATTGAATTCAGTTGGCAAACGACAGCCATAGCACATATGTATGTACGTATGTGTGTACGTATGTGTGTATGTATGTGTGTATGTATGTATAAGCTGATGGTACTTTAATGGTATGTGCGTGCCAATGGTCACACGGCAAACTCATTAGCACCACGCACCCACAACACACATACACACACACCCACACACACACACACACACACATCCATATACATACACACGCACGCACGCAGTCACAGCGAAAACCAATCGCAAGTCGTTCCAATAATACCAATACAAGTGCATGTCCTGCAGACTGTATATATATGTATGTGTATGTGTATGAGTATGAGTATGTGTGTATATGTGCCTTAACGAGGCGAAAAGGCGTTGCCAATAATATTGAAAGCAATCCATATACACATACATGCATATGCCTTGGTGTGTGTGTGTGAGTACATATATGATAAGCGAATGGGGGCTTATTGGTGTGTGTGTGTGTGCAAAAGGTTAACAGCACTTTTGCTACTGCTCCCTACACACACACACACACACACATACACACACTTGCTGCCCAATCGAATTCAATTGACGCTCAATTTTTTATGTGCTACAAACATTAACAGCAACAACAACAACAATCACCTGCGCCCACTGGCTGTCAATATGTTCAATGAAGCAACAACAACAACAGCCCCAACAGTTTTTCAGCCACCCCACGACCCCACGGCTTGTCCCCCTTCTAGGCTAGCCCAGCCAATCAGCTAAAAAAAAGAATATCGAAGCACAAAAGCAATAAAAAAACAACAAAAAAACGAACGAACGAGCCACCCAATAATCATCGACGCCACTTTACCCCACCAGCAACAAAAAAGCGACCCAAAACCAATCCAATCCAATTTGGTATTGTATATATGTACGCGTGTGTGTGTGAACATTCTTTTTACTTTTATATATATATATATATTTTTTTTTTTTTTGCGTTGCGTTGTTTCTCTCTGTTGTCGTCCTTTTTTTTCTCCCTTCACTCAAACGACAGCAGCCGAGAATGAGCGCACACACACACACACATATACATATACATATACGTATATATATTGAATTTTTATAAAAATTGCGAATGGAGAACGAAAAATCAACAGCAGCAGCAGCCAGACAGCCATAAAAATGCCAACGCCACTTTCACTCGGCTCAATGCAGGCAGCTTCACGCTGAGAGGGCAGCGGGCAGCGGGCAGCGCCTTAAAGCGTTGTCTTAAAGCTGTCGTAAGGAACGCTACGTTTTTTCTTTCAGCAAGTGCAATAGAGTGAGTGAGTAGAAAAAGCACACAGAGAGAGAGAGAGAGCGAGAGAGAGAGAGAGAGTGAGCGTGAGCGTATAACGTTTTTATTTTTACTGCTATGGGTGGTTGCCAAAAGAAAAAAGAAGAAGAAGTAGAAGAAGGAGTAGAAGAAGGAGCAGGAGCAGCGTTGTACATACCAACATCGATTTCGATTGGGAAGCCATCAACGACAGCAGCGCCAACGCCAGCAGCGCCAACAGCAGCTACTAAGCTTTTAGGGCCGGGGAGCCGCTTCGTGCGTTTTCGTCGTCGTGCCGCTCTCTTTCTCTCTCTCTCTATCTCGCGCGCACACACACACATACACTCTAGAGCGCCCTTCGTCGGGTTTTAGCTGCCTTTTTTCCTGTTATTATTGCTGTCGGTTTTTTTTTTCTTTCTTTTTTGTTTCGTTCGGTGGGGGCACATTGAATTGAAGGGCGGCTGTGGCGGAGTATTGGGTTTTTAGCTAAAGGTTGACAAGTTTTTGCCGCCCAACCAGCGACGAGTAGCTGCAAAAGAGATGACTGTTGGCGTTGGGGAGGGTGGGGGTGGCGGTGGAGGGAGGGTAGGTGTCGTAATGTCAGGCGTCAATATATAATATGATACGTATATATGTATACTTCGTGCATGTGTAGGGAACAGGGAAAAGAATATTTGTAATAAAAAAATAGTAGCCTGCTTTTAGGTGCTAAACAGCACCTATATGTGCCTGTTGTGTGTGTTTGTGTGCGTCTCCATGTTATTTATGTCATTATTGAACATGCGTTTGAGGCCAAGCCAGCCAACCCAAATCCAGAGCCAGTAAAGCCAAGCAGCTTAGACATGTGTATCCCATACAAAGATACTCACACACACACACACAGACACGCACATTCGCACACATACACATACAATCGCAGTAGCAGAAGCAAAAGCTTCATCTTATATACAGCAGAGAGTAAAACACACACATACACATATCTTATGGCATGCGTTTTTATGCTTATTCGATTTTATTCGAGTGCTCGCACACTCACACTTGCACACACAAACACAGTCAAGCGCGCACACACACACACATATATACATTGAGAGATACGAGCATCAGGATTTGCTGCTTCCTTCCATTCAGTTCAGTTCAGTCGCTCACCCCCTCCCTCCCCACAGCCACATCCTTCTCGCCTGCTGATGATGCTGACTGCGACTCCAATTTCTTTACACTTGGTAGATTTTTCTTTTGCTCTTCATTTCTCGCTTCTGGTATTTTTCTTCTTTTTTCCGTTTTTTTTTTTGAGCTTTCTGCTTATTTTACTGATTTTTTTTCCTGCTGCCACTTGTGCTCCGCCCCATTTTATTATAGGGATTTTGCTTTATATATTCGTACGTACGTATGTACATGTACATATATAAGTATATATAATATATCTATACACATGCTATACACATAAACATGCGCTCAATACATATTGTGTGTATAGATATGTCCCTATACATACATATAACTTCTCTCAACTTTTTTTTTTCTTTTGGCACTTCGTTTTTTTTTCTGTTTTTGTTTTTTGGTATTGGGCGCTGGCCAGTGACCGAACCCGAACCCTGAAATACCGTTGCCGTGCCCAGGCTTTTACTCCCTGTTTGTGTGTGTGTGTGTAATATCGAGAGCTGTCAGCTCGTATTGGTTTAAAGTTTGGCTGAATTGGGTGCTTTGAGGTGTATCCCATATTCCAATTGCTTTATATACATGTGATTCTGGCATATACAAAACTCTCCACTAACTAAGCTTCTTTGTTAAGTCATTTTTTGGTGCTGGAAGTAGTTGGAAATGCATATAATGCATTACAATTGAATTTCTGAAAACTCTCCACTAGTCTCCACTTTTACTATTTGACTTCTACAACGCGTGTCATGCCTTTAAAGCATTTTATGTAGTGTTCCAATAGCTAAAATACTGTAAAACAAACTCTACACATGCCTCAGCTCCTACTGAATACGATATTTCCAGTAATACTGATACTGAACATGATAATTTCTACACCGAAACTACGCATTATGGCTGATACAAATACAAATACAAAATACAGATACTTTGGGTATATCCGCAATGTAGCTCAAGGTTTTGTCACACCCATCATCAGCTCTTAATAACTAACTAGCTAACTGACGCCATTGCCTAACCGTATCTATAGCCTGTGCAAACATATACATATGTATGCAAGAGCTTGTGCCTGGCCGATTTCTTACAAATCATTATATGATCATATATACAGCGCCCCATTTTTATATATGGCGCATAAATCTTTCAACATGTTTAGACAACAACTAAACAATTTATGACAATTTCGAGTGTGTGGTAAGATTGTGTGTGTGTGTGCGATTAACTGATATAACAAACTATATCTATGCCTATATCTGTATCTATACTATACCTCTATAGCTGGTATCTTTATCAGCTATGACTTCCAGTTCTTGAGATATAGTACTTAGTCGTTTTTGGGGGGAATATCGCCTTATCTGTATCATCCGTTTATTTATACACCTATTTGTTTGAACACCAAGCACTCTATATAGTATCAAAAATGGCCAGATAACAGAATCTTATCGCTATTTATATACTATATACACTTAACTGTATCTGCATCTATAAATGTATCTGTATCTGTATCTGTTGAAATGTCGTCGGCTCCTGACGTTCCACAGCGACCATAGACAGTAATCACTGGGCTTTGGTTTGTTTGGGTTGGTTGACTTAAACTCTGACTGACTTGATTACGTCTCTATATAAATATGGCAGCTATTTTGTATTTTTCTGTTATTCTTTCCGTGGCGATATCTTAAGTAAACATTTCGACTGTGTATCTAATGTGTGTGTGTATGTTTTATACCGTATTATTTTGTAATTCCCTTCTTCCCCCTCTCTCTCACGCTCTCTCTGTTAAACACTGTGTCTTAGAAACACGTGATACGGTTTCCTAAAACTCTCCACTAGCTCTTTTTCGTAGTTAAAATTTGTTTTCGGTGTCAAGAGTATTTGGAAATCCATTAAAACTATGCGATCTGAACTTTTTAACAACTATCCACAAGTCTCCAATAGTCTCCACAAGTCTCCACTTTTACTGTTTATAGCTAAACATTGCCTCACACTGTCGAAATGCATTACTTAAGTACTACCAATAAAAATGTTGCCTCCAAACAATTTATGACGCTTATAACACCTGACAGACAGTATCATCAACAGCCTCCCTTAATCCTCACTTTTTCCCGCGCCCTCTGCCGCTTGCCTGTCACAAATAAAATTGATAAAATTTGTGTTAAATAAAGAAAGAACCTAAAACAAAAACTGAAGACGAAAAAAATATCTGAGCAAGAGGCATTTAATTTTTTTTTAATTATGATGATGATGATGTATTTGTTCTCCTTGTGTTATTGTGTGGTGTTAACTAAAATCTACACACATACATGCAGAGACAGTAGCTGCTGCTATTATATGTACACATATTATTATACATTACTTATATATATATAAAGTATATAATTTTTATTTTTTTTTTTGGAGCTTTAGATTTGATTCCATTTTGTCGTTTATCACAAATGCTGCCTGACATGCGTGTGTATGCCTGTATGTTTCTCTCGCGCGTATGTGTGTGTGTGTATAAGTTTTTTCGCGTTCAGAATTTTTTGTACACTGATTATCTGCATCAGTTGTTAATTGTTATTTGACGCGTTTTAATCGGCTACCGACGTGTCCCGTGCTCGTATCCAAAACTTGCGCTACCGGAAAGCAAAACCCTTGCTACCTATATATAGTATATATACATATACATAGTATATATAGTACATATACATATACTATATATACATGCACAGTATATATGTTTATATATATATATATAGATAAATATGCTGTTGGTTTTCTACTGTGTTTAAGTAAGTTTTTTAAGAATATACAAATTGAATTTGTCGAAACAAAATATTATATATATTAATATAAAATATTTATATTAAATATTAATATGTTAGTTAATTCTTTGTAAGTTTGAACTTTAAATTATATATTTTAAGACATTTTTAAATGTTTTTAACTTAACTTAAGCAGCTATTACTTGGCTTAGATATATTTGAAGAACTATTTCCAGAACTTTGGTATATTTATTAGGCATTCTTTTTGTTTTTTTTTATATTTTTATTTTTGATACATTTTTTTCTTAAGATGTATGTTTTCTAAAACTAATCAATAATTTTTTTTTATGTTTTTACTATTTTTAATATTTGAAGTTTCTATTTTTACTATTATTCGCATTATATTATTTTTTTTGTATAGTTGTTTTTATAAGCTTCAAATATTTTTCGTTTTTTTAACTGTTATTATTTGAATTATTTCCGTATATTATACATTTTTATGTATTATAATATTTTCTTTAATTAAATTAATTTTTAATTATTTTTATATATTTTTCCAAACTAAATTTATTTATTTTTTAAACAATTTCTGGTAAATTATATGCCTTAATGTCAATTCTTTCGCTTTTCTCAGTATTTCGAATATCCTAAATATACAAATTAATTATAATTCGTTCATTTCTCATTGTCTCTTTGCAGGTAATTGCAACAAAAACAGTGCAATATCACACATAATTTAGACAACTGGGTTATGACACGTAAGTTTTGTAGTCTTTTTTCTTGTGTGCCCGAAAAGTAATACTAAAGAGGTTTGTCAGCTTTTGGAGTCTAGTTTTTCTCTCATTTATTTGGCGCATAATGATATCCAGCGATTCCCGGACAACTTCTCTCTGTCTCTTTGCCTCTGCCTCGTCCACTCTCTCTCTCTCTCTGCCTTTGCCTGTGGCTCTGGGTCTGTCTGTGTACTTTTTGTGATTCTTTCTGCCTGTGCATTTCATTCATTTGCGTTTCATTCATGTCCTCTCCTCATCAATGTGGCACACACACACACCAACAACAACAACAACAAAATATGTCAAAAACTTGTCTCGTCTGACTGCCATTAGCAGCAACAACAACAACAACAACAACGGCCAGCCCTTGGCAACAAACAGGCAGACAACGAACGCAACACAGAGTACAGAATACGCCCACGATGAGGAAAAAAGTAGGCGCAACATCATCTTGATTTTGATTATGATAATATGCCTCCGATGCTGATGATCAAGATCATCAGACTTAAAAGTTTCAAGCATTTTCAAGGTTTCCTTCTTTTGATATTACATTTATTATTATACTTTTTTTTTGGTGAATGAATTTAACGCTTTTAACTCGTTGGCTGTTGTGTTGTTGTTGTGGTTTTGTATCCTGTTTGGCCGTCGCCTTAAATGTTATTTATGTGCCAGTTCACAATAGACGAGTAGCTACCTTTTGGGGCAACTCTCCTGATTGCAGGCTACTGTGCACAGCACTAATACTAATGCAATCTTTTCGATACTAGTACTTGGCTGCTTCTTTCTTGCTTCTTTTGAGACGCCCCCGCACTGCTTGCCAGACTGCTTGCTTGCTTGCTTGCCTGCCTGCATTCATTATATGCAAATTTCAATTATTTGCACAAATCAGACGCACAGATCTACCATACAAAAACCACAACAACAACAACAACCAGCACAGCAACAACGACAAAGACGACAACGACGACGACGCATTATTATCATCATCGACTTCATTATGGCAATTCAGCACTGCTGCTGCCGCCGCCGCCGTCGCCGCACCACCCCCGCAAACTGTACCCCGACTTTGGCCCCATTGACGACGATCGGCAAGCAAAAAAAAAAAATACAAAAACTAAAAGCGACAAATGTTCAATTCAATTTCTGCGGCTCTGTCGCGCTCGCCTGGCTCGTTTATCGGGGCAAACAGGAAGAGCCATAATATAATTTATTGTATTAATGCGTCGCAAGCCCCGCATAATATTGCCCCGAGCGCGTTACCATCAAGATGTCGACGTCGACAGCGACAGCGACTGCGACAGCAACAGCGATGCCAGCATCAAAAGCAGTTGTTGTTGGGATAAATGTAAGCATTTCAATTTCTCATTTCATTGATATCCCAATAGCCCCGAAAAAAAAAACACCAGAACCAACTAAAAAGTTTTACACACACATATATATTTGTATTTCTTTATTTTGTTCTTGCTCTTTTATTATTAATTTAAACATAAACATGGATTTCCTGTTGCCGGCCGATATGCAAAAAAAAAGAGCTTTGACTGATTCGTCGTCGTTGTTGTTGTTGTTGTTGTTGTTGTTGCTGTTGTTGTTGTTGCTGTTGCTGTTGCTGTTTGCTTTCGACATAATTCTTTCGATCGAGTTTCACAAAAATGTGTGGCCTCGATTCTTTCTGGGGAGGAAATTAAATTAAGCGCTTGTCTCGCTGCTTTTATTATTATTTTTGTTTTTATTGTATTTGGTTTTTTGTTCTTGGTTGTTCTTTGCATTGTTTTGCGGCTGATCAGCCGCATTAACAGGCACAAATGCGTGGGAGCATCGATTTTGATTTGATTTATGCTGAAGGTC
This sequence comes from Scaptomyza reducta, assembly GCA_035044485.1. Taxonomy (NCBI): domain Eukaryota; kingdom Metazoa; phylum Arthropoda; class Insecta; order Diptera; family Drosophilidae; genus Scaptomyza; species Scaptomyza reducta. Next base: position 549,412 of record JAWNNV010000328.1, read on the forward strand.
AGAGGCGAGCTCGCAATGAAGAACAACAAGAAGAGAGTGCGACACACACACACAAACATGTGTAGAAGCAAAGACACATTGAAATAGCTGTTGCAGACAGCGATGACAACAACAGAAATGCGGCATTGCCTCCTCTTCCCTGTCTGCCAGCCTTCATGCCTGCCGGAACCAGAAGCCCCAAACTCTCGCACCATGAGTTAGAAAGCTCCACACACCCACACACACACACACACAGAACAATCGCAAACGTCTCACAGCCACATGAAGGCTTCGGGTTTTAGCTGCAACTGACGACAGTCTTTTTTGATATTAACTTTTTTTTGTTGCATTAGGGGGAAGGAAAAGTGGAGTCATCGTGTGGTTCGATGATTCGTCGTAGGTCAGTCCATGACACTGCACAAAACCACGCAAATGCAGACCAAAAGGGAGCATATATTCACACATGAAATTTATGATTACTTGTAAATTGTAGTCAGAGTGGTGTTGAGTAGAGATAGTTAGGATTAAATGAACTCAAATTAAGTATTCGCGATGCTTGATTCAAGTATGAACCACTTTAAAAGAGTAAAAAATACTTAAAGAACATAATTTGAAATATATTAATGCTATACTTAGTGAAACTTTACGTGAATCAAGTGCGATTCAGCTATTCAACTTAAATCAAGTAAAACTCTAGTTCTTGTTAAACCGCTTTCATATTCATATCCTTTTATATATCCTATTGGAACTTTAAAAACTTTCACATTTTAAGCTTCCAAAATTGCAACACCGCAAAAAGTGAATGTCCTAAAAATGTCCTGTGACATTGAAAGCACCCAAATGCAGAGCAGTTTTTGGGGGTTGGAGACCGAGAGCGAGAGCGAGGGTTAAGTGCATGAAGTGTTTGGAGTTTGCTGCCCATCAAAATGCGTGCAACATTCTTGCGCGACCTGCGCATGTTGTTGACACTGCCAACGGTTGACCGTGAAGGAATGAGGGAGGGGAGGTGTGGGGAGGGGAGAGTGCGACCACTGGGCAACTGCAATTGACACAATTTTCACACAGACACACAACATGACCGGCCGGCTGACTGGCTGACTGGCTGACTGGCTGGACTGGGCTAGGCTGGCATTGACCAAGCCAAGCCGCACGTGGCTGGCGCTGTGTGTGATGTGCAGATGATGATGATGATGATGATGATGATGATGATGATGATGATGATGATGATGATAATGAAGATGTTGATGATACATTCGCGGGCAACACCCACATACACGCATACGCATACACATGCAATTGATTTGTACTTTGGGGTCAGCCAGCAACAACAAGAGAACAGCCAAAATACGCCAGTTAAAAAGCGACCCAGTTGGACTTTCAACTCAGCCAAGCAGTGCATATTGAAAGGCACGGCATGCTTTGAACTGCTTAAGTTTAGTGCGCCTTCGGTAAGGGCTTCGGGCATAGTAGAATTGTGTCCTACAGGGTCAGGCAGCAACAGTTTGTTTTGTTTGTGGATAGAGGCACGAGTTTGCCCAGTTTTGTCTGTGTGTTTGTTTATATTGTCAAAAAAGGAAAGAAAGTAGGACAAGAAAGAAAAGGGAAAGGGTCGCGGCATATCAGGTCAAAAAAATTATAGGAAAAGACATAAAAATAATGATTAAATGTGCAATTTAACAGGCAACTCACAAATGATGATGATAATGATGACACACACACATTTACAGAACAACGAGGCTGAGGAGCTGTGGAACTGAGTGAGCTTCTTCGTGGCACTGAGTGAAAATCGAATTAATATTGTAATACTTTAATGAAATAATGCATGCACGCCGAGACATACAGACAAACTGCCAGATGCAACAGCAGAACAAGTATTGAGTATGTGTGTGCGGGTAGGGGAGAAATTACTGCGACAGTTATTTATGCGAAACGCGACAAGACGAATCTGTAGATACTATATAGGAATCTGTGACTGTGGCTGATTGCGTGCGTCTTGCAAAAAGCCCAAACTGTAGTTGATAAAAATAAACGAGACACATCTCTAACTACATGCACACATAGAAAAGAGAGAGAGAGAGAGAGAGAGAGAGATAAATACAGGGGGAGAGAGAGAGAGAGTATATTTAGCGAGTGCAAGCCTTTGTGAATTGTTTGGGCGGCAACAACAACAACTTACATACGTTGGCTAGGTGTGGAATGTACTATGACAGGAATTGATATAAAATATGCTAATTGGTGCACAGACTTTGGAGTGTCGACGGACTGACTGACGGACTGACTGACTGACGGACTGACTGACTGACGGACTGAGTGGCTGCAGTTGACTGTAGTGAGTTTTGAGTTTTGACTGAGACAGATTAGGCAACTTTACTTGAGAGCTGATCATTGCGAAAATGTTGAAACATTTTAACAATATAGAAACTCTTTTTATTGGGGATTAGTCAAAATATCGTACTAAAATGAACTTATTAAAACAAAGTCATCAAAATCGCTTCTTCTAGATTTGAATTGAATTATTTTGATGCCCAATTTGCAACTTCAGTTGTTGCATCTTCGATTCAATGACTCACAGCCAGCAACAGTTGCTGCTGCTGTTGGTATTTTTAAATGTTGCTGTTGTTGTTCTCGTGTCTATATGTCTATGCCAAAAAAACAATGCGAGGATGCCATTTATGTAAATTATTGGCAAAAATGCATAACGGCAAACAATTCAAAATGCAATCAACTGTTGGCCAAAATGGCCCTCGTGTTAGCTGCCAACAGCAACCGCAACGCAAAAATTGCATTCCCCACCAACAACAAACAACAGCAACAACAACGCTGCCAATTAATCAAGAAATTCTTAAATAATTATTTGCCTATTTTTATAATCGCACAAAGGGGTGTTGGCATGGCAGGCGTTTATATCATGGCGGGGGGTGCGGAGAGGTGTTGTAGGGTAATCTCGCTCTCTCTCTCTCTCTCTCTCTCTCTCTCTCACATCTATCTGTGTGTTTGATGGGGCAGCGGCCGACGCGGCTGACTGACTGACGACAACAACAACAACATTGACAACGACGACATCATCGTCTGTTGGAGTGTAAATTTGTTGTTGCCATAAGCCAGATACAAATCCATCTACACTTATATTCACACACATATATACAAATGATTATTCATGTATATACATATATATAGATAGGATAGGATAGGATAGGATAGATATATATCGCACAAAATATATAGAACCATGCACTTTTCGATTTTCATTTTGTGATTTGCGTCCGTCTAAGCATTCATTGTTGTTGCAAAAATAAGTCAGCCAGCCAGCCAGCCAGACTCCCTCCCCCCGATGCACCCCGTCCATCATCTCGCCCGTTAGCAGCACCACACAAACGAATTTTCTATGAAGCATTGCAGTTAGATGAGCCGTTTAGTGACAGTCAAGTCGTTGAGAGCGGAGCGCGGCAGGTGAAGAAGAATCCGATTTAGAGAAGGAGAACGAGAAGGAGAAGAGTGGGGTGGTGGGGGGATGGAGAAGAAAGCATGCATGGATCGCTGGCATGCAATCTACTTCTCGACTCTTCTCTCTCTCTCTCTCTCTCACTCACTCTGCTTGCCGCTGTCTCTGTCTGTCTGGGTGCCTGATGATGAGTGCATTGCTGGCCGACTAATAATAATAAATATTTTTACAGAAATTAATTAACAACAACAGCAACAATGGCAACAAAGTGTAAAAAAGAAGTATGCACCATGTCGGACATATAGACAGGCACACATACACACACACACACACAACACTTTGCTGCAATGTTGTCTTTTGAGTCTTGCGAGTTTGCTTGTTGCCAATAAATATTGCGGATGCGTCATGTGGCAGCGCATTGTCGTGCTATAGGAATTACTGAAACACACACACACATACATATGCGTTGTGATTGTGCGTATGTCAAAATGGTGTACAGTTCGTTTCGATTAAAAAACTTAAGGATCAAATTATACAAGCGATGTTGTTGAATCAAAAGTAGAAGAAGTACTTAGAAAAAGAATCGATGCACGTGATCGATTATTATCGATTGTTTGAGACATGTTTGTTGAACAAACGATTGTATTTCGTTCTTAGTTGCAAAACAACAATATTTGCTTCGCTGTTAGACCATTGTTATTGGCCACAAGACACAACACGCCAACATCTTGGCAATTACTCAAATTCAAATTAAGTGGCAAACACACACACACACACACACACACACACACACACACACACACACACAGTCGCACACACATACACACGCAGTGTTGTCCCAGAAGCGAAATCCCATACAATCCAAAATGCCGCAACTTGTCTCGTTTTGTAAATAACAAATCAGGCATTTATAAATGATGTGAGCATAAAATATATACGCTATTACGCATCGAGACAACACCCCGACCATCAACCCAGCCACCACCCACATAACCACACTGAAAGCTCAACCCTAAGGCAATCACTAACAACCCCCTGCCCTTGCGCTCTTCTATCTTCAGTCCTACTATGCCCAGGACATCGCTTAAGACAAAGGCATTTCGCTTTGCAAAGCTCGCAACAACTCTTTGCCAACAACAACCTACCCCACTCCCACTCCCACTCCCACTCCCACACCCTCTCCATCTCCATCTCACTGCCTAACAATTCGAGAACCCTTCTTGCTGTGTCGTCTTCGTCTTCGTCATCACCATCTTCATACGTCTCTAATAAGACATGATTGTAATTAATTAAATTAATTCGTTTCGGTTTTAATACACGAAATGTTTTTCGATTTTGTCCCAGACCAGGGCACCACCTAACCTACCTAACCACCCAATCCACGCCCACTCCCACGCCCACGCCCACTCCCAGTCCCACCCAACCCCTTAACAGCATCGCGAAGAGCATCTACTATCTAGTGCCAGGATTCAGTAAAAGGGCATAAAAGGATTGCCAAATGAAAGTGAAAGATTTCTGATTTACGTTTTCAAATATTTGTTTGTCACACATTCGCTTCTGCCACGCCCCCACCCAGTTAGCTGTCTCTGTTTCGATGGTGTCTTAACTGTCTGACTGTCTGAATGTCTATCTGTCTGTTTGTCGGTCTGTGTGTCTGTGTCTTTTCCGGCCAAACTATAAAATGTTGTCGATTTTGATTAGGCAAAACTTGACAGGGAACTTTGTGCGTGGCTTTCATTAAAAATGCCAAGCGCCGTGTTTGCTCAGGGTTGCTTTTTCAAGCGTTACCCATCCAGACAGCGTTGCCTTGGTGCTTCCTTGGTGAAATTCAAGGTTGGAGGCACACCTTTTGCGGCTGTCCTTGCTCGGCTTGGCTTGCTGCCTGGGCGCATAATGAATTGACATTGATTGGAAATTTTGATTGAAATTGTAAAATGCTAAAGGATGGCAACGCCAAAAGGCTTTTAACTTGCTCTCTCCCACTTCCTCTCTCTATCTATCTTTCGCTGTTTGGGGCCACGTCCAAGCAACAAAATTAATTGCTTAATTTTTGGCTTAATTAAAGATTTGATAGATAGCACAGCAGCAATAGCAACAACAAGCCATCCAACTCCAACCAACTCTCATTGATTTCTGGAAATGGCTCAACATTAATCTTGGCATTTGCTCAAAAACCAAATCTCTGCCTTTTCAATCCATGTGTATGTTAATTGAAGTAGATGGTGTTTTTCGGGCTTACCTTTGAACTAATCAAAACTCTTTCAATAATAGTAGATTAGAACCCATTACATATCTCTACCTACAGGTAATCTAAAAGGGGTCAGGCTTGATGGGTTGAGTAGACAAGATTTATCCTGTTATTAGCACTGCTTGCTGCGTTTGTTGTTTTATTGTTTTTTTTCCTTTTCGGTACGCAACTGTACCTGCAGCTAAATGGAAATCATTATTTACTCTTAGATTTTACAATTTTACAGTGTCAAATTTATGTTATAAGCCTCCCACACACTCACACAGCCCTGATGTATACGCCCCAACTCCTGCCACCCCTTTTTTGGGCACATTAACTTTGAAAAGCTTTTTATTTTTTGCCTTTAGTTTGAGACCCGCATAAAAATGTCAAAAATTACACACACACACACACACACAAAGCATTAAAATAAAAAAAAAACAAAGTAAAAGCCAAACGTAACAAATAGGGGTTGGGGGTGTGAGAAGGGACTTCTAATCATTATTTGTATGGCCCCGCACTGCCCACATGCATACATACACACATATATGTGTAAGTATATGAGTTATATATATATATATATATATATATATATATATTTGTATTTGTCTGGACCGTGTGTGCCTTGACTTGATCTGACCCACAGGCAATCCCCAACCCCCCCACACATACGTACACCCACTTTTGTGTGTGTGTGTACTATTTGGTCAGTGTAATGCTTAATTATTTACTTTTTTCAAAAATGTTGCCAAAAATGGCCTACGAACAAAGTGACCAAAAGAGCGTTCGAAATGGTCTTTGTGTTTGTGGGTGATGGAGTGGGGGGGGTTTGGGGGCAGGGGCAGGCTATAACAATGGCAAAAAAGGGTCACACATCTTTCTACGTTAATTTTTGATGTACGATTGGTCAGCAAAAGGGTGGGAGGATGCAGATATATATATTTATATACATACATACACTACATGCATGTCCAGCAAAAAAAGGTATGCATACTTTATGTAATAATAAGGATAAGCCAAAAAATTATTATTACTTTCATGTGAGAAGGGATGGGGCAAAAGGGTGCATTCAACAAGGGATGTGTGTGTGTGTGTGGTAAGGGTTGTCGTTTTGGGTTTTGATTGTTAATGAGCAGCTGAAGCCGTAAGGAATCAGCATTTTTCGTGACTAACAAATGGACACTAAGCAGTACATCAAGCAGTGCAAGGAGAGCGACGTAGCAAGCAGTGCCATCTCTCTCTGTCATTGCCCGCGATCAACATTTGTTGTTGTTTGTAGCTCTTTCAATCTATCGGTTTTTAGTTGCCTGCAGCAATTTATGCTTATTAAAGCTTACAATATATATTTTATGCTTTGATCTGAATGTACATATATATATATGTATATATATATATATATATCTTTCGTATGACATATTCCCTCCCGCCTTGTTGGGCAGCCTTCAAATGTGTCACTTTTAATCTCTAGCATTCTGTTCTACACAGACAGCAATTAGAAATCGTATAATTTGATGCAAGAACACAGATACACAAGTATCAGTGGGAGTGTGTGTGTGTGTGTGTGTTTGTAACTGTAGCTTTTGAAAAGAAGAAAGTGCCACATACATTTTTCTTTGACACTTTACAGCCCCCATTTAAAGCCGACATACCCCTTCTATCATCAACTCGCAACTTTGCGATTTTTGCTTTTGCCTCTTGTCAGACCGGGACAGACAATTACCCACCCACACACACACATGTGCTACTGTTGGCTGCCTTGTCATATGGCGCATACAAAATCGAAGCATATAGCTAGCTCTCCACTCACCCCCCCAAAACCCTTGCCTAGTGCTTGTTGTTGTCTTCTTGCTTGGCGCGCGCATTAATCCTTTTTTCAGCATCTTTTCACACACACACACAGACACCACATATGAAGCACGCGTGTATATAATCCTTTTTTACAGTCCAGCCCACTCTGTCAAGCTCCACACCCAATCCCCCACCCACTTCCAACCCCCGGCAGCAAACGCCCAGCGGCTTCGCATATCAAAGCTAATTTATATTTTGTATAGCATACATTTGGGCGTACACAGAAGCAGTCAAACCAGTCGAAATCCCTCTCCCACTCCCTTCCCATTTCCATCTACAGCTACAGCTGCTCCTTCATCATCTTTTGCTTCTGCTTCTTCTTCAGTTTTAACTTTATGTTTTTCATTCGCCTGCTGTGTGAATTAAGTATTATGGAAAGAGTGAGGAAGGGGGGCTAATAATAAATACAACTCTTTGTTTTTTCAATGGCTCGTCGCTGCCTGATTTTTGATAAGTAAATAGAAATTTTATAAAATTTACATACACATGTGTTTCGAAAGAAGTTGAGGGGTGCGGGGTCGGATATCTTTACATGTGTGTGTGTGTGTGTGTGTGTGTTTGTAAGGCAATAAAAAAGAAACAGAATTTTAAATTAGAAAATATTAGTTAACTGGGCAGACGGAACATAACTGAACATAACTGAACTGAACTGAACAGACAGACAGACAGACAGACAGACGGAGGCAAAGGCGAAAAAGTGCTCTGCTATGTACAGTTATGTGCGAGCTTCTTTTGCATACACATGTGCATATACCTCTCTCTCTCTTGCACACTCGCCATCACGCTCTTGCTGTGCTGAGCTGTGCCCTGCCCGAGAGTACGGTACTTTGTCTTCGTCGTTTCTCGTTGCTGTGTTGTTGCTGCTGTTGTTGTTGCTTCTTTTTATATGAGTGTGTGCTTTTTTGTTGTTGTTTTTCTTTTTGTTGTATTTGCTGCGTGCGTCTTTACTGCACAGACAGCACCCCCACCTCCCGTCGTTCCAGCACCTCATCATATGTATCCTACCTCAATCTCGCACAGCAACATCAATACATAATTTTTCGTCTTCTCCTGACACGCGTGTGTGTGTGTGTGTGTGGGTGTGTTTGTTTCTCTGTGTGTGTGTGAGTTTTTCTGTTGATTTTATGCTACTCTTTTCACATCGTTTTTTATTTTTAAGCGTTGATGTTTGTTTTTTTTTGTGTTTTTGTTTCTTGTTGCAGTTTTCTCGCTCTTACAAGCTATCTGTGCAACCCTTTCTCTCCCTCTCTCTCTCTCTCTCTCTCGTTTTGTCTCTCTCCCTCTGTGTTTTCATTTGGCATGCTTTCTGTTTCGCTTTTCAGTGTGTGTTTGGGTATTTTTTGTTTAATATTTAAATAAATAATTAGCAAAAAGGGATATATGTATGCATGTGTGTGTGTGTGTGTGTGTAAAATCTCTTTCTGTTTGTCCTTACAACCATCCCCCCAATCCCCCATCCCTCTCCTGTGTGTGCGTTGCTAATGATGTTTGAAATTGTAAAGCAAATGCAAAGGCATGTCCCAAAAATAAAAACGCAGCAAATGTGGCAAAGATGTGTACTGTGTGAGTGTGTGTGTGTGTGTGTGTGGCATTACTTAAATACATATATACATGAAAGTAGCATGAGAATCAGAAAGCTGTGCTGCAGCGCATAATACAAAGCTAATGGATCGCTAAAGAGCAGCTTAAAGAAAATATATTGAAAGGAAAACCCGACAAAATATTTAACTGTTAATTTTTGAGAAAGTTATCGATTAAACGATTAAGAACAACTAATAGCTGAAGCATTGGTAAGATTATATTATTATAAGGGCGCTTTGAAAAATTAAATCTGAGCTTTTTCTTTATGTTCTTGGCTTATATTAGCTTAAATTAAACGTTAAAAGTTTTCCCCCTTTTTGTTTTAGATATATACTTAAAAACAAAAAAACTCAAGATTGTATTTTCTATGCTACGTCGATTTCTAAGATGTTCCTGATATAATTTTTTGTGAAAAGCCTTAATATTGAGGCATTGATTTGTTGTCTTCTAAGGTTTGTTTGGCAATCATTTCATTCACTAAATCTTAGCATTACTTGTGTTGTATTATATCTTTTATCATCCATACAATGTGCACTCTCTTTCTCTTTCTCTGTCTTTCATTCTATCGTTCACTCTTAGTTACTTGTCTTATTTCTATGCATTCTTTTAAATGCGCACTGCCACAGGCCACAAACCGCTTGGCACATTGACAGGCCTATATATAAAACACACCCACATACAGTTTATATATATATATATATGTATGTGTGTGTGTGTGCGTGTGTGGCGTTTCTTTCTTTTGCATTTACAGCTGTCAAGACATACGCGTTGTGTCTTTGTCTGCGCCTAATGTCATGCTACATTTTTTTTCTTAACTCTTCTTTTTTCCTTCAAGAAACGCAACACACACACACACAGTTAACCTCCCATCGTGTTGCCTACTCCCCCCTTTGTCCACCTGCACACAGAACTTTTTTATACAAGTCTTTCGCTGCTGCTTGCCAGCTGTTTAATGTGTGTGTAATTGTTAAAACGCTTTTGGCTTCATTTTTCTCTGTAGCTAAGCAGCAGCACACACATACATCGCAAAACCCACCTATCCGCACTGCTTGTCATGTCATGTAGGCGTTTAAATTGCAACTGGCAAGCAGTCTTTGTATATATACTTTTCATCGTAACCAACTGAAATGTCAAGACAGCAACCAGCAACAACAACCACAAACAGCCCCTAAATCAAAGTTTATAATAAAAATTCTCAATTCACAAAAATGAAAATCCTCCGCTGTAGCCCGGCTCTCCTTCTCCTCCCACTCATCCGTCGAGTCCGCTCTCTTATGACTCCCACTTATGCGACAGCGGACGTCGCATTGATTTGCTTTGATTTATTGTGCCGCCCAAACAATGCAGCGACGTTTCCCAGACCCGCTTGCAAACTGATGCTGTTTGGCTGTTGTTGCTACTACTAAGGGGTTGCGGCTGGCTACAACAGCAACAGCAACAACAACAAACACCAACAAGAACTTGCACTTCAAGCACAATTCATAACGTTGCTTTCGTACTAATTACAAAGAGTGCTGCCCTGACCCTCCCCACCCCTCTCCCACCTTCGCTCACTCTCTCTCTCTCTCTGGATGTCTCTGTCTGACAGCTGCCATGCGACAAAAAAAACCAACAACGCGTCGACCGTTCGACTCACTTCAGAAAACAGCTTGAGACAATGCCGCATGCAAAAATTCTTCATGACTACCAAAAGAGTACGAGTATTTATGCATTACAATACACACACACACACACACACATACATTGCCGAAAGGGCTGGCATCTTTTTCTGTTCGAAAGTGCGCGCTTTTTGACATGTGCCGCGCGCACGACTCGCAGCAGTGGCAGCAACAGCAACAGCAGCGATTGAGATTGAGAGCGTTGAGAGCTAGGGTAGTACTAAGGTAGGGTAGCGGTTAGGTCGGTACGGGACGGGTACGAGTGGTATTTGACTTGGTTTGCAAAACGCATTGATGTGCCTCATGTGTGTGTGTTTGTGCGATAGTTGCAACAATTGCTGAAGAAAAGAAAAGAAACAAGAGCTGAATAGCCCAACGGCTGATCCTTGAGAGAACCTTTCAGGTCTGATCCCACAATCAACTTGAAAGCACAAACTTAAGGAAAAAGAAATAAAGAAAATATTATACAATAAAAAAAAATCTACACAAAATACATATTAAGTTGATGTGAAGTTGTTGCAAGCGAAGCTTCATGTCAAAGCTGCCTTGGTAAAGCTTTAAAGCTTATTAAATCCTAGAGCTTTGAGGAAACACTTTGAAATCATAAGTTGTGACCAATTTTATTATGTATGATCGTAATAATTTTTTACTTTAACTCGATAAACCATCAAACTTTAAGAATCAATTAATGTCAGTCAGTCTTCACCTTAAATTTCTATCTGTAGTTCACTGCCCTTCACGACACTCCACAAGCGCTTTGACTACAAACTTTGTATGGCGGCGCCCAATTGAAGTAAAATGTGTAGAATACCCTTTCCACGATGTTGTGGGACGTGGGATTTGGGATGATGCTTGCCATTGAAAAGTTCAAGCTTTGCTCTTTGTTGCTAATAGAAATGATAACAGCATTCGCACATTGGCCCGCTGTTAACATTTCACTTAACATTTTTGGCGCGTGTTTCATTTCGCTTTTTTGTTATTTTATTTTATTTCAAATATATATGTTTGGTGTTTTTTTTTTTTTTTTTTTTGCTATTTTTGATAGCTCCTTTGAAGTGGCGACGTCGGCACATGCAAAAATATTAAATGAAACTCGCTGTGCAACCCATCAAAAAAACAAAAACGAGTGCCCCAAAAATCAAAAAAAAAATAAAAAGGAACACGCTAAAAGGGTGCTCAATACTAAAGCCTTTTCTGCCATAAGCTGACCACACACACAGACTGGACACACACACACCCATACACATACACATACACATACAAAAGCGGGGCGGCGAGCCATTTGAAGTGGCCACCGAGCCTATAGAACTGCCCGCACTCTGCCACACAACTACGTATATGTGTGTGTGTGTGTACCAAAAAAAAATAAAATAAATAAAGTAAAGGAAAGTAAAACACGAGCAAAGTCACCCGCATTTTAGTTAATTAACTCATTTGGTTGGCAACTGCTGCTAAGCCGCTCGAACTGGGCCACAAAAAAGGAATCCAGACACCGCAGCTTCAGCATCTACTCTTCCCCCATTGGTATTCCTATTCCTGTTTCTAGTTCCCGTTCGAGACGTAATTGATTTGTTCAGCAAGTGAGCGCTAAATGTTGCTGCGCCGATGCCAAAATTCGTTTTGTTGACCAGCAACTAGTTTTTGTTGCTGGGCAGACACAGCAAAAAGCAACAACAAGTGTTGCCTTTCTCACGGGGATTCCATTTCAAAGGAACAACAAAAAAAGACGACCTGGTCCAGCCCCAGCTCGCAAAGTTTGAGCAGCACTGATCGATTTTCTAGCAAAAAGTCAAAAGAAGAAACAGTTTTGTTGGTTTTTTCACTTGTTTTTTGTTTTTTGTTTTTATTAGGTAGCCAAAGCATCGACTGGCTGGCATTATGAAAACAATTTTCAAGCTTAAGCAGCTCAACAGCAACAACAACAACAACAGCAAGAGCTACATTTCCACAGACATTGCCACAAACAGTCAGCATGAAAATCACAGCGCCCCTGGACGAAAGACCCCAACCAAACCCGCAACATTCGCCACGTTCTAAAAGCCTGCGCGCTTTTGAAGGCTGTCTGGCATTTTAAGTCCCAGCAAAACGGCAAGGACAAAACTGCAGCTTCCTCGACCAAAACCCTCCCCCACCCATCAAGCAAAGACGCGAATTGCGCCCAACAGGCGCTTGTCTGTTGTTTGTACTTAAGAGCTTTTAAATATCATAAATATATATGTATATATGAATGAGACGAGTCGAGCCCGAGACCGAGACTTGAAGCCTCGAGGCTTGTGCTTACGTTACATTTGGCTGCGGGTTCAGGTTCGGTTCGGGTTTTTTGGTTTTGGTTTTGGTTTTGGTTTCAAGCGGTATGGGTTTGAGTTCGCTTGGTTTGTTGATGATGTTGACAAATATGCCTCGAGGACCATTCATCTGCAAGAAAAAAGATAAACATAGCGAAACAACAACAGCAACAATTACAACGATGACAATAAATAAAGCAAATGCCATAGAACAGTCTTTTGTCTTTTGAGCTGCAATTTTAAATCAATACACATTGAGATAAGCTGAGCCGAGCGACAGTCAGCTAAATGAACCTAACAAGCGGTTCGATAGTAAGTCAAGAAAGATCTTAAAGGACTTGAGACACCTAGAGAGGAATTCTTGACTTTTTCCGAATGAAGCGGTTCTAGAGTAAGTCGAGAAAGACCTTAAGGAACCTAGATGTGAATTCCTGACTTCTTTTCCAACCTCTTCTCCAGCTGATCGAACATGTTTAATCAGCTTAAAGCCTCTGATCTAGCTAATCGACATTTTTCTATCGTGACCAACGCTCCTAAGTTGTGAAAGCCAACTTCCTAAACACATTTGCTACATTTCTTCAATAGTCATAACAACTCGAAAGCCCCGAAAAGTACTGTTTCTAATCGTTTATAGCGATTTACCAACAAACTCCAATAAAGCAACTGCATTGCAATTCAGCCTTAACCCGACCCTTATAACGACTTCCTGCTTAAGTTTTTTTCAAAGAAGCAGGGGCTAGCTACCATCTAGCACGTTCTCGACGTCCTCGTCGTCGTCGTCGTCATCGATATGAGGAAAGAAAAAAAAACAAAAACAACTTTGGCATAAGAACTGCAATGGCTGAAAAACTCATACCGTTAAGTCTCTTTGGCAATAGAGCAAGCAACTATATATTTGTGTGTATGTATGTATCGACTAATTTCCAAAGTTCTTTATTGCCTGCAACGCCCCGGCTGCTTTGACTAACCCACTACCTTCTCCGGCCCTGTTCGTCTTTGGCCACCCATTGGCTTCCGGTATTTATACAAATAAAATTGCACAAAACTCAAAAACCAAAACAAGTACAAATCAACAGAAAATCGAAGCCGAGGTCGAGGAAAAGTCGTAGGAATCGTTTACTAGGAATCGCACTAAGGACAGGACATACTGCGCCGGACCCGACTTGACTGTGGATTGGCTTTACGTTTGGGTTTGGGCTAGGGTTAGGGGGAGTGGGTTAGGCTGAGCTCTCTAGCTGGCTGACTTTTGGTGCTGTTGCCTGGCTCTGAGCCCAGACTAATTTGCCAAAAAAGTTTGCACCGCATATTTTTGTAACCTTTCTTGTCGCTGCTGTTTCTGTTGTTGTTGTTTTAATTTCTCATTTGGCATTTGATTTCAAGCAAGTCGTCGTCGTCGTCGTCGCAGTCGTCTGGCTTTGGGCTACCCCCTTTTGGCGAAGGTCAACGCTAATAGCACTAAAATTTCAAGTTGGCTTATCGATACCAACGATAAACTATAAATTGTGTCGGCTTGTTTGTTGCTGTTTGGTTGCTAATGCAAATGGGCTATTGCAGACGCTGCTCCCTCCTTTCTCTCTCACTCTCTCTTGCCCTGTGTTGTGTTTTTTAAGCCTTTTTCTGGCTGGGCAAAAGTTTTGCAACGTATTAATTTGGCTAAATTTAACCCGTAATGACTTTAAAAGTAAAATTAATGAGGGTCGATAGTTGCCTTTTGGTTTTGGCCAAAAGTTTGTGCGCTCCACAAAAAACATATGCGCCTGACAAGGAGCAGTGCTGCGGGTTGGGTGCAGGGTGGTAGAAAATAAACTTATTCTCTTCTCTTCTCTTTTATTTTATTTATTTTTTTCTCTGATTCTCACACCTTTTGCTTTCTATATATTTTGCTTATAGCGCGCTACACTAGCCGAGAAGGAAGTGAACACACTCAAGGAGCAACTATCCACAGGCACGCCCGGCAGCAACAGCGACAACAACAGCAGCAGCAACAGCGATAACAACAGCAGCAACACAATAGCAGCAGCAACAGCAGCAGCAGCAACAGCAGCAGCAGCAGCGGCGGCAGCAGCAGCAGCAGCATTTGCCAGCGGCGAAGAGGAAGCCACTGGGAACAGTGAAAGTGAGTGCGACAAGCTGTTGAATAGCTCGATTGTTGCAGCGGCCATAACGCTGCAACAGAACGGCGGCAATCTGCTAGCCAACACAAATACACCGTCGCCATCGCCGCCGTTGCTGAGCGCTGAGCAACAGCAACAGTTGCAGAGCAGCCTGCAGAACGGCGTCGGCGGCGCTTGTTTAAATCCAAAGCTCTTCTTCAATCACGCACAGCAAATGATGATGGAAGCGGCAGCGGCTGCGGCAGCAGCAGCAGCAGCACAACAGCAACAGCAGCAACAATCGCCAATGCATTCACCCATTGCTGCCAACAACAACAACAACAACAGCAACACACAAGCAACAGCATCAGCAGGAGCAACTGCAACAACAACAGTAGCAGCAGCAACTGTAGCAGCAAAACAACACCAATCGTCACGCGATGCTGCTGATGCAACATCAACTAGCAATTGCAACAACGCCGAGGACGACGATGATGAGGACGATGATGAAGAGGAGGATGCATCGATGCAATCAAATGTGGCGCATGCCGATGGTGATCTAGATGATGATGATATGGAGTTGGAGTCGGAGCATGTTGCTGATGTGGGCGCTAGTTTTGCTGCCGTCAAGGCAACATTGGCAACAAGAACTGATAGCGATGCGAATGCAACGCATAATAATGATAACGATGATGATGATAATCATCATAATGTTAATGATGATGATGAGGATGTTGTGGCTAACGATGGCCATGAGGATGATGAGGAAGCTAGTTTAAATGTTAGTAGCAATAATCACAACAACAACAACACCAATACGGATAGAAACAATAGTTGTAGTCGAAAGTCGAACAACAACAACAGCAATAGCAACAGTGAAACGCAACATGTTGCACTGCGTGATAATAATAATGTAAATGAGCAACATGTTGCACATAGCGCTGAGGACGATGATTGCACCAATAACAATACTAACAACACCAACAACAACAATAACAACAGCAACAGCAGTGAGAAACGCAAAAAGCGCAACGCCAGTAGCAACAACAACAACAATAACAACAACAACAATAATCAGCCTGCTGTTCTATTAGCTGCCAAAGACAAAGAGGTAAGTAGTTATTTTTAGTATACGATCTATCTCTCTCTCTCTCTCTCTCTCTCTGTCTCTCTTTCTGCGTTAATTTAATAAACTGTCTGTAGCCAACACCAACAACCCTCCCTCGCCCCCTCTCCAACCCTTTTGTCGCGTCCGTGGGCACTCAATTACCCAGCGCAATGAAATGTAAAACCGTTAAGATTAGACAAATGTTACCAACCAAAAAAAAAAACAAAAAAAAAATGTAAGGAGTAAAAATCGCAACCCTAAAAAAAAGTAAAAGAAACATTTTCAAACCGCAGACAACGACGCACGGTTGACCCGCCTGCGTCCTTGGTCCTGGCTCCTTGGTCCTTCTGGCTGTCCGCACGCACAATTGAGAAAACACTTGCATAAGTAAACAAGAAACACCCACAACGCCACGCCCCCCGTTAGCCGGGGCCCCACCTCAACAACCACAGGCAGCCGAGGCAGCCAGTTTAGCGCACTTTTCTTCTAATTTTCTAGCCAAACACAAGTGCAAAAAAAAAACCATGAAGAGGGAAATACAAGGCAAACAAATGAGCGTCCCAACAGCTAGCGAAACAAAAAAAGGAAGAAAAAAAATAAACGGCAACGACAACAAAAATAAAAAGGACTTTTGACTTATTCTTTACACGACGCCATAAGAAAGGGCAAACAGAAAAAAATATATATGTATACAAATATATAGGCAAGGGATTTGACTCGGAAGCCAGAAGGAAAATATCCCAAAATAAAAAAGCCGAACAACAACAGAAGGAAAGAAAAAAAAATTTTTTATAGAAAAAGTTAAAATGAAACTTTCTACGAGACACTTTGATTGGGGGGAGTTGAACTGTCGACGGATAGTCTAACTGGCTGCTGGATGGGCGGATGACAGAGGGCGTGGTGCTTTGTGTAAAGTGATATCATTAAAATATTGACATGACAATTTTAACGCCTACAATTTGTTGACGTCTTTTGTTTACATTTCTTGTCATCCGCAATTTGCCAGTCCTCCTTCCACATCTATTTTTTTCGCACTTGTTCTCATGGAATATCTTCCTTGCGCGAAGTTATTATCGCTTTAACTATTTGTCAGGCCTGAATTGGGTTTATTTTTGTTATGTTTGTTTAACATCTGCTGCTATTTAATCGTTTAAGCAAGAATTCGAAAAGAAAGCGAGAAAATTATCCAATCTTTATCACTTTCTTCTCATCTATTCAGCTGTCTTTCTCTCTCTATTCCTCTGGATATATATATCCATATCATCGATTCCATTTCATTTCAGTTGCATTTCTTGTCCCCTGTCGTTGCTGCTGCTGCTTCCTTTTCAATTTCCCTAATGCAAGCTTCGTTCGCATCAATCGCAACTCCCTGTTGTGTCCACATTGAATGATTGCTTATTGCCAGGCATCATGCCTGCCCCAATACCTGCAACACGGCAAATGTTGCGTGCACAATCGGTGGTTGGGTTGCATGCATTTAAGCATCAATCATTATCATTTGCCATTAAGTGCAGCGCAACATCTTTTAACGCCATTCCGGGTATTCCCGGGCATCTTTGGCAAGCATCTAACTGCCATTAGCAACCCCAAGGTGTTGCTCCTGCAACGGCAACACACCAACAATAATAAATAAGAAGAGGAGAAGAAAACCGCCAACCGCACCGCCCCTTGTTGCATTTCTTTAATGTTTTATCACTTCACTTGGCAGACACAATATCTTAGCCCCACACCAACACACCCAACTCTCTCGCTCTCGCTCTCGCTCTTTCTCTCTCTATCAGTCGCTTTCTATACATTATGCTTACCTGCCACTTATAGCTGTTTTCTTTACTTGGTTTCTTCGTTTTGTTGTTTATTTGAAATCCATTAAATGCTATTTTTGCGGCTCTAAAACGTTTTTTTTTCTCCCGAAAACGAGCCGCGTTATGCCTCAGCTCATTAGTTTGATTACTAGCGCCCCCCGGCGGCGCACAAACACACACAAGCACAAACACTGAACCATATGCAGCAGCAGAGAGCTCCAGAGGCCGAACTGAGCCAGACCATACACAGCTGTAATAAATGCACTCTGCTGACAACTAAATCACTTACGTGTGCGCTCAAAGATTCAGATTTATCTGTTACACATGTTCAGAAATATGCGACAATATTTTTTAGACGCCGCCAACGCCACGCAACAGGCACCAAACACACAAATACCAAAAATAAAATGCAACCAAAACTTAAAAGACAAAAACAAAAAACGAAATAAATAAAACGACAAGCAAAAATGATCGACAGTTGTGCAAAAATTATGTTAAATGGAATTGCAACAGTTGTTTGTTGTTAGAGACTGTCTCTGTGTCTGCTCTGTTCTGTTCTCTGGACTTCAATTCCTCAACCCACCACACCGACCAACCCCTGGAGCTCTGGCTTCTTTGGCGCATTTGTTTGTGTTGGCGCGAGGCGTGTTTATTTTTTCGCAGAAGTGCATTTTTATTAGACAAAGTGCACGAAAAGCATGTAAAAATAGCAGCAGCAGCCGAAACACAGGCCAAACTATCGGTTAAACATGCCCTCACAAACAATAACAACAGCAACAACAACACCAACAAAAATATTTGTACAAAAAAATTAAATGAAATGATGTATGACAAAAACGACCAGCAAATTAGCAGCTCGAGCAAATATGCCAAAAACCACATACCAAACATATAAAATAATGAAAACTAAAACACTTCCGTTTTGATTTAATAACAACAATATAGATTAACAATATATATATATATATATATATATATTTATATTGAAGTATATCTATGTAAACCATCTCTAGACCACAAATTCGTTCTATATTTTAGTTTTTATCACGCAACAAACAAAAACTAATATATTTTCCTTCAAGTCGAAGCTTAAATACACTAAAACAAAATAAATTTCGAATATTCTGAACAACACAAAAATATTAATGTATATTAATATTCATATGTGGTTTGGTTCTGCGGCCAATGTGAATTTTATTTTAATCGCTGCTTGCCATAAAAAAAATAAAGAACAGAATATATATGCAATTATTATAAAAAAAGAATATGAAAAGAAAGAAAAAATGTTTATCGAATTCAACATGTTTGTTTAGTATATGTGTGAGTGTGTATGAAAACAAAAATAATAAATATTTTATTTCTGTTTTTTGTTTTTTTTTTGTCGCTTGACAAACCTAAATCAATTTTTTTATGACTGCGGTTAGACGGTTTATTGTTGTTATTGCTGTTAATATTTATCCTAACACTTGTCAAGTTCGAGCATTATAAAAACAAAAAGCAAAAAAAGAAAACAGATTATCAACCAACAAAATTCATGTGAATGCGCCTTCAACCACAACTCGGAGTCAATATTATAAATTTAATTTAAAACTACACAAAATATGAATACGGATTCAAGTTTGTCACAGTGTCAATCGGAAAGAAATCAACATCCCATCCCGCATATGATTTGCCCACTGACTTGGACTTGAACTTCCCTCTCGGCTTGACCAGCATAATGCGTATATACTACGCTTATAGATAATCATAATAATAATTCGATTTGTGCTTATCATTGCGTGACGCGACAGTGAAACTGTGAAATATAACGACTACGAATAAGTTGGGGGTGAGCTCAATGATGAACTATCAAAAATGTATTGCTCAGTTGACGGATGGGCTTCTCAACTAATTAGAATTGAAACAGACATACATATGCATGCTTGTTTGTATGTCAATTGCCTAGCCCGCAGATGAAAATATTTATGTATATTTTATAGTTTGTTTTCCTTCCTTTTTTTTGGGCACTGACGCACTTAACTGTTTGTGTTACTATTCGAAATAGCAGAAATTATTTTAAGCTAGCAAATATTTGTGCACACGTTTTGAGAAGACAATGGAGTTTATTTTTAAATTATATCCAAATTCAATATCAGGCGGCAGACCCGACCAACCAGCTGTCTTAAATTAAAACCCAAATCGACAGCAACTGTTCAAATGAGAACACGAAAAACTGATCGATATGGTGTGTGTTAGTTAGTTAGTTAATCTCAATCTGATCTTAATTCGAAGCCAAGAATTTTTGGGGGCCATAACGTCACTGATCTCTCTCAGATCGCACATGTGCTCGTGTTAGGGTGGGGTGGTGGAGGGGGCAACATAGGCGTGACAACCATCAATAATAAATAATAATAGCAACAACAGAACATTTTGATTAGCCAGTGTCAAGGCAGCTGAATTCCAAATTTCAAAGCATTGTTTTTTATTATTTTCTATTAGATTTGTATAAATATTCATCATAATTTATAATTCATAATCATCATGACACACATACTGTCAGACTTCAAAACATTTGAAATGATTGCTTTGAATGATTTTAAATATTTTTTTCGTGTGTTGGGCTCTTTAAATTGATCGCCGATTGTTATAATTTAGTATGATTTTTTCGAATTAAAGCTAAAGTTTGAATTTTTTTTTCACTTCCAACATAATTTGTGTCTGTGTTCTACTTTGATAAATCGAACTTTAATGCAGGTAAGCATTAAGTGGCTTAATCCTAGTTGTGTATAGCATTCGTCTAGCTCCTAAATGAGGCTTTGGACTTTCGACAATGCAACAACAACATTTTCTTAAGGAACTTTAAGCTCGATTATGCATATTTGCTTATTGTTGCTCATGTTTTAGCTGGGCAATATGTTGCAGCTGCAGTTGCTTCTTCAAGGCAATCGCAAATGTGCAAACAAAATTTCTTTATTTTTAGATATAATTCCAAAACAGAGATTGTTTTTTTTTTATCTATCAGTTGTTGTTACTTTTGTTGTTGCTGTCACATGCACGTATCGTAACAACAACAAATGCAAACATATACACACACAATTGCAATTATTCAATTCAAATCAATCAGCAACAAATCGCACACACCCACACAATCACAGACATTGCTAGAGACATTAAGCTTAGTTAGAACAGCCTGCAATGATTTAAGTTGCTGTTGCTGTCGTTATCGTTACTTTTGCTGTTGCTGCTGTTGTTGTTGTTGTTTCTATTGCTGCTGATTAAAGTAAAAAAAATAAAAAAGAACAGTCATTATCATGCGCACACACATACACACTCGCGCACACACACACATTGAGTTGCTGCTGTCGTTGTTGTTCGACCAATTGCGGATAAATTCAATTTATTTATCGCATATGGATTTTGATCAGCAGTGTTTGCCGCACCACCCGCACACTGGCGTGTGCAAGCAAGTGGACAATAGTTGTCATTGTCTATTGCTATCTCGCTCTGTTGTAGCTAGTATTTGCTGTCGCTGGACACATTGACTGATTGTTGATTGCTGACAGTTTGTTATTTTTACTTTTTTTTGTTGTCGTATACTATGAGGCCCTGTCATAAAGTATAGTCGTAGCTATAGTTTAGCAGCTGCTGTTCGTTTCGTACGTATGGTAAATGGCGATTTTGATTTTTTTAAATTGATTATTTCCTTATTTTCGTGTACCAATTGTTGCTGTTGTTGTTGTTGTTCTTATTGTTGCTACTGCTGCTGCTGCTGCTGTTGTAGCGTGCGCTCGTTTGCCTCTGTTTTGATTGTTTGCCATGTGATTTACATGCAATTTGTGTACTGATTTGTGTCATCAGCAATTGGTTGATGTCTTTGCTAATACAATTCGCTGATCTCATTGCGAACAACTAGTAACGACCATATATAATTGGTTTTATTGTATACGGCTCGTTAATTTCTGCAAATTGCAATTGGCTTTCACTTTGCCATAGAATTTTTTAATTTTTAATGCCATTAGTTGCTAACCTTTCTTTCTTGCCTTCTTTACAGGTAAGCATCATACCAAAAACGCATTCATCATTCGCAAGCGTAAGTAACTTTTCTAGCCTTAAGTTTGAGACACAAATAGACAGACAGATACATCTCATTTGGCTGCTTAAATAACCATTTGGCACTTCATAAATTGCTGCAGGCTGCAATTGCGTTTGTTTAATTGTTGGCCATTAAATTTGTGGCAGCTGACAATGCAAGCAAGCCAAAAGAAAGTCGCAAACCCCAAGCCTGATTAATGGCTAACAAATAAGTTGGCAACTTTGCCGCCAACGTGTCAACCAAGTTTCTTTTCGTCTGCGTTGTGGGTGATATGAATAATTGCACAACACTGCCCCCAAATCATGTGACCATCAATATTTTTTGACGTCTTGTCAGCTGGCCAACTATACAAAAAGAAAAGTTGAATATATGTTGTCAATTTCGATATTTGTGTATGCTGTAATTCACACAATCTACTTTCGGTTGTGCTCACACTTATGTATAGGGTATTAAATAGCACGTGTTCGTGTTTTTGCTGCTCAAGTCAATTACAAGCTTGAGCGGAAATTTAAGATTTCAATTAGAGAAATGGTCAAACATTTTGCCTGTCAATATGCTGCTGGTACAACATCAAATTTCATTTATTAATTAAGCAATAAATTGATAAGCAAAGCTTACGACCAGACTGGACATGCCCCATGCAACGAGCTGCAAGCCCCGTGTGGCTCCCACGAAATGTTGCAAATCATCAAATGGCAAGGCGAACAGCAACAAAATACAAAATGCTTGCAGAATGTGATTAAACAATTAATTAAACATGCATTTATTTATTAGCTTGACAACAATGATGAACAAAAAACATAACCAGCAACCAACAGATGTTGTTGCTGTTGCACATTTGTGTGATTAGCTCTGCGGTTTTTATGTTTGCTGACCTTCTCCCTCTCTCTCTGTGCACGTGATGATAAGCATAAAAATGCGCATGATTATCATTAAATGGTATATGGCTGATTATCATGATCATAATCGTGATCACCTGATGTGCAAACTTGTAGTATATTGCTTTGAATTAAACAAACAAACAAACCAAACCAAAAAAAAACACCGAAAATTAAACAGCCAGAAACGGTTTTAGTGTAATAAACATTGACGGAAAAGCTCACGCAATTACACACACAATTGATTTCAAATTAAAAGCCAGCCAAACCTCACTCCCTACCCCTCCCTCCATGAATAGCAATTTGATGACATACCAAATGAAAAAAACGAAGAAAAAAAGTGGAAACTGGAAATAATTATTGACGCCATGCATTTAAGTAACGGCATGGCCATCAACTTTCCACTACCACAATTCCGAATCGTTAAGAACCATTTCCCTCTGGCCTCTCTCCAGTCTCCAGTCTCCAGTCTCTCTCTCTCTCTCTCTCTCTCTCTCTCTCTCTCTTTCGAATCCAAACGTTTGGACAATTAAAAAAGGCTAAGCGTTAAAATCGTTAATTTTCGGCTAGCAAAACTGCAATTGGGGCGTCTGCGATTTTTCTAGGGTGTGTTTTGGGTGTGTGTGTGTGGGGGGGTCTTGGCTTTAATTAGTTTGCTACGCTGTCGCCACAATTTTGACGCAGCGAGCGAAGAAGAGAAGAAAAAAAGTACAAACCGCGACATCTTGGTCCATGTCGTCATCTTCTTCATCATCCGCATCGTCAACGCAAATTACGCGTCGTCAAAATAATTGCCGTGGGTCGCTCAAATGCGACGAGTCAACGCCATCGCCATTGCCATCGTCAGCCGCCCATTTGCCCAGCTCAGACTAGCCAAGGCGTCCGCCAGCCAACTAGTCAAGCAGTCAGCCCTTAGCCCACTGTTGCACATTGGGACCGAACTGCTAAAATCAATAGAAAATATTTTCAAATTCATAATATTATCATCTATACACCTAGAACTGAAATTAACTTCATTTGCACATTTTTCATAATTAAATCAATATAGATCAAAAATATTTAAATATAAATAAGTATTATTTATCATTTATTTGGTAATTTAAATTGCAAAAAATTATTACAAAATTATTAACATCTTCTAAAATGTTCTAACAAATTTCAATATTGATAGTTTCTGACCACTGTACATGCCATAATCAACCAGCCAAGCAGTCAGGCAATTAAAATAAGCTTTCTATCTATCTATATACATAATTTTCCTCATCTCTTGCTTAATTTTTTGTCGCTTTTTTTTGGGTATAGTTAATAGTCCACCCGAATCCTTGCCACCTATTTGGCCATACGGCATATAGACTGGGCATGACTGTTTTTTATGGGAGTTTTGGCCAGCAATTGGCATTACAATTTCTCGTTAATAGAAAATTAAATTGTCATCAAATGAAGATTGAAGCTTAGCCGAAGATGCAGTCTGCCTGCAGCAAATTCAATTAGAACTTGACGCTTAAATCAAATTACAATTCAACTGTTCAGCTCACTGACTCTCTCCCTCTCGCTCTCTCTCCCACTCTTTGACAATCTGTTGGTCTGTCTGTTTGTTAACTGGTTCATTTCTCGTCGGCATTTCACTTTGTCGGCAATCTTCAGAAAGCAAACGGTTCCACAAATCAATAAAAAATATAAAAAATAAAAAAACCGATTTTTGTTTTCGCATA